>MTQE01003491.1:864340-883541 GCA_014337955.1 Aspidoscelis marmoratus
GGGGGGGGCGGGGGGGCTCCAGCCCCTTCCAGCAGTTTTAGGTTTTCTCCCCTTAACCCGAAAAAGCCTAAAAGCATCACTGTCCAAGGTATTTGCTATTCTGTAGCATTGACATATCATCTTCCCTCCAAAATCCCCAAGATGGGAAACATTGTTCCCTCCCCTCCATTTTATCCCCACAACAGCCCTGCAAGGGGAGGGAGGCTGAGAGACAGAGGCTGGCCCAAGTGCCCCAAGGAGATTTTGCTGCAGAGCGGGCCTCATTCTGGGCCTCACTCCAATACTCTGCCGGGGTCGAGGCCTGGATGGGGAACCAAGCCCCCCTTCCCACAGGAGACTGAAGGAGAACCGGAGGCAGAACCAGGCCAATTCACTAGAAGCTGGTTCTGCTCCCACCGGGGGAAACCAGAGACTAAGGTATTGATTATGCCGGGCAGAGCAAAACTGCTCCTGACTCATCCCTTTCGGAGCTCCTTGGGAGGCTGTCCGCGAGGCAGGCCTTATGGGGTCTGGAGCCGGATGCATTTCCAAACGCTTCTGACAAACTCCCTCCCCAAACCGAAGTCTCTGCAACTTCCCCGTGAGTCAAACTCATCTCACGAAAGGAGGAGCCGCCGGCCGGCTGCAGGAAGAGACAAGAGCGGCCTCTTCGCAGGGGCAGCGCAAGTCCTTGGCACAATGCGGAATTGTGTTGCAAACGGCTCAGCCTCAAGATGGGGGACAGAAACACAGTTGGGCACCGAGACTCAACACCGCTGGGGGGGTGGGTGGGAGGAAGCAGGACCGGAATCCTGCCCTCCTGGGCCAACTGGGAATTTTGCCGGGCGGTGACCGAAGCCGTATGAGCTGAAGAGGATCTGAGGGGCTTGAAATAATCAAGCCAAGCACCAAACTCAGCTCTCTTCCGTTCCCTGACAAAAGTCCCTGTTTCGGTGGGCACTCTACCCTCCCCAGCCCAACTACAATCCCCATCATTCCATGCCAGCAAACTGCTGGGAACATCTGGAGGGAGTCACAGCTGGGGACCCCTGTTCCAGAGCAACCTCTGCAGGATGCTCCAACTCCCCTTTTCTCTGCCTCCGGGGACAAAGAACTCAGTGGCATCCTCAAGCCCTATTACTGTCCTGCCAGGTGGCCACCAAGGGAACACAAGGGGTACAACACCCAGCAGGAATCGGCTGGCGAAAGCTGGCGGCTCCCGAACAAGGCCAAACCCAGGGAGCAGCGGAACAGCTTGACCTTTCTGGGCTGGCTGCAGGCAAAAGCTACAAGCGCGAGGGCTCTTGGGAGAACAGAGACCAGGCCTGCATCTCCCTTGGGGTGGGGTCCTTGCACTGTGGTCCGTGGCCCAGGGGTTGCCTTTGACTCTTCTAGGAGTCAGAGCCACCGAAGGAGATACTGGAACCGTATCCACAAGCGCAGATTCAAACCAGGAGTACAGAGCACCGTATAACAAGCCAAAGTTTGCACCTTGCAAGACAAGGACGCCCTACCCCCCCCACCCCCCGCACTGCGTATCCCTCTTCAGACTGCAAGCCTGCAGGGGACGGGGTTTCTCTCAAGCCTCATTTAGAGTTTGGGGTCTTGCTTTCCTCGACGGGTAATAGAGAGCGTTATTATTCATTCAAAGTAGCCCTGCATTTCTTGCCAAGGGCAGAGGCCCATTAAGCACTTATAGGCCCCAGTGGGCCTAAAGTTTGCATATGCTAATCTGCCCAAACTAATTTACAAGTGTAAAACGCTTGCCAGTTTCCTGCTACCCGCTCCTTTTGTTTTCAAAAGGTTGCGGCCTGAGCTTTACCCAAACTTTGGGACAAAGGTTTAAGGCGGTGGGCTTGAAGAACCCAAGAGGAGCCCTGCTGGATCAAGCCACAGCCCACCCAGTCCAGCATCCCGTCGCACACAGTGGCCACCAATTGCCCATGGGCATCTCAAGCAGAGACAAGGGCAAACCTTCTCCTGCTTTCAGAACGCCAGCAAGTGGCCTTAGAGGCCTCCAGCTCCTAAGGGGGCAACTGCACCAGGTTGGTGAGACGTTTATTTGGTGATTAAGGGGCTGGCACTGGCCCAGCTCCCTCCCCCACTTGATACCAGATAATGGCCCCGGCAGGGCTGCTCGGCTGCCGCCCCCGTGTTCCCCAATACAGTGGCCAGCATGGCACAACGTCGGCCGTTGTTCAGGAAGGGTGGGCAAGCTTCAGGCTGCATACACCCGGGGAGTGTCATTCCAAGATGGCCAGCCAGGCCTCCTGCCCAATGCCCTTCCACAACCTCACGGCCCTTCCTGTTGACCCCAGGCCAGGGGTTCCTCTTGCAGACACAGCAAAGGGCGAGGAAGGAAGAAGACCCGCGTCTGCTGAAGCCCAAGACCGTCCGTCCGTCCGTCGCGTTCCGGTAGTCTGTTCTTGGCACCCTGTGGCTGTTTCTGGAGTCCAGCACAGTGGATCCCTAACCACTGAGCCTGATGGCTGCTTCACCGCACATGAAAGCAGCCCCCCATCCATTTCAGGGGGGGGAGGAGGAGGAAGGTGGGATTCCCCAGGGCTCTTTCCCCCTATCTGAACAAAGAAGCAATCTGGGGATCAAGTGGGGCAGGATGGGGGTCCCATAAAGCTCTGCTTGGGGGGGGGAGTCATACTGGGAGCTCAGGAGTAACTGAGGCACGGTGTGTCTTCTTTAATACTCCCCCCCCCCATTCCAGTCCAGCTCAGGCAGAGAAAATGCCAGCCCAGGAGCCTCAGCATCCCAGACTAAAGGCAGGGCAGCCAGAGTTTCTGTCCTATGCGCCCCCCCCCCCGAGGAGTTGCTCCCCCCCCAGCTCGAGCGGCTTCCCCGCCTGAGGCAGCAGAAAAGGAGCGCCCTCCCCCAACTGAGACCCCCCTATCCCTTTGCTTCTCACAGACACCCCTGGAAGTGGGGGGGGGGCTCCTCGGGCCCAGCTCAGCTGCCCCCCCCCTCACCCGGCCCTCTTCCGAGAAGCTGCTGGTCTGACTCCAGCCAACTCTCTCGCCACCTCGGGAAATGTCTTGCACCGGATGAACTTTATTTGGGGGGGGGGTCCATTCACACCGGTATCGACACGGGGGCAGCCTGCCCGCCTTGTCCTCTTCCAAGGGGCGGGAGGGGGCTCGTTCCCTTGCGACCTCCTCCCAGGTGGGGCTGCGAAGTGACCGTCGGGCCCCTTCCCTGCCCGGGGTCCCGGCGCCTCCTTTCGGATCGGCCAGCGGGGACTTTCGCTTCCGGGTGGCGCGTGGCGGAGGGAACGAGGACGAGAACGAGAACGGCGCGTTCAGAGCTTAGCAGTCGGGGGGGGGGGAGACCTTTGCCGGTTCTCGGCGCTTCTGAGAAGGGCCACCGGCCTCAGGGGCCGCGCAAGAGAGGGCGCAGCCCGGCCCGGGTCTCGCTTTCGGCCCAGGAGGCGCACCTGAAGCTGCAGACGCGGCCCGGGAACTTCCACGGGGGGGGAGGGGGAGGGGAAGCGGCCGCCGCCCCCCTCGCCTGCCCGCTGCCCCTGCACGGCACTTCGCAAGCTCCTCGGGGCCGAGACCGACCCGAGCCCAAGCCCCCAGCCCCCCCCCCGGCAGGTACCACTGACCTCATGGCTGCGGCCGGCTTTGTGCGCGGCGATGCAGCTCTCCCGCCGCGGGCGCTCAGGGCCGCTGTGCCGCCGACGACGACGACCTGGCTGGCTGCTGCTGCCGCTGCCTGGCGGGGTGGGGCCGGGCCGGGGTGGGGCCGGGCCGCCGGCGGGGGCAGGGAGGGAGGGAGGGGAGGAGGCTGCGCCGGTCGGCCGGGCGCCGACCCACCGGCACGCGCACACCGGGCAGGCGGCGGCGGCGGCGTCCCAGGCCGGCGATGCGGAGCCGCCCGCGCTCGGGCTCCCCCTGGGCGGCGGCAGGGCGCTCCCAGCACTCGTCGCCCCTGCCGGCCGCCCGGCCGCCCGCGGAGCCCCAGACGCCGCCGCGCTCGCCGCTACCTCCCGGGCCCGGCCGGGCGCCGCCGCCGCCGGCTCATCCTGCGCGCCGCCCCGCCCGCGCCCCGATCCCGCCGCCGCCGCCGCCGCCGCCGCCGCCCGGCTACACTGTGGTCCCCGCTTCCGCCCCTCCCCCGGCGGCGCCCCTCGCTACATTTCGTGCCCCGGACTCCACAATGCACCGCTCGCTCCGGCGCTTCTTAAAAGGGCGACGGGCCGCGAGGGGGGGAGATGCGCCTTAAAAGGGCGACGGGGCCACCGCCCGCCCGCCCGCCTGCCGTACTCTCGGTCTCGGGGGGCTGCCGGAGAAGACGGGGCGCCCGGCGGGCCAAGGGAACCTGCCGGAGAACGCTCTGCTGCGCACCCGGGAAGGGAAGGCAAGGGGCGAGGGAAGCCACGCGGCCTTTCTGGGTGCGCGATCTGCTCCTCCACGTGGCGCCGGACTCCATCTCCCGTGAGCGCCAGCAGGGGCAGAGGGATGATGGGAGATTGAGTTCGAGATCCTCCGGGGGGCGGGGAGGGGGGGAGACCCTGGGCACCGATCATGCCGGGCGCTTTGAAAGATTCCCGTTTCTTCTCCTTCGGCTGCTCCCGTGATCGTGTCGCATCTTCCGCTTAGAGAACAATGTGGCAAGGAAAACTGTGGCCACCTGCCCAATGCACGATGCCCAGGCGGTCATTTGGCACCACCGGGCGCCTCGAGCCATCACACGGGCTGCGGCGCAAACACGGGATTCGCCGTTCACCTTCCCTGCCCTTCCCAGTCTCCCGGGGCTCAGGCGCGTAAGAACGAGACCTGCGTCTTTCGCCCCCGGAAATGGGAAGCCCGTCGCTGGGATCGGGGCTCTTCCCTCCCCCGCTGAAACAAAAGAAGCTCCGGAGTTTCTTCCCCTAGCGTCTCCATTGCCTTTGCTCCAGCGATCGCCCGTCCCTTCAGTGCGGGAAGGAGACCCTAACCCAACAGCAGCAATGCAATGCCCATCGGGAACAAGAATCCTCATTGCATCTATAAGCTGACGGGGTCTGAGCTTCCGCAACACACCACGAAAGGGATCTCGGGGTTCTGGTGAACAGTTCAATGAAGGTGTCAACCCAGTGCGCGGCAGCAGCGAAAAAAGCTAATTCGGTGCTGGGAATAATTAGGAAGGGAATAGAAAATAAGTCAGCAAATGTCATTTTGCCACTTTATCAATCT
Organism: Aspidoscelis marmoratus; assembly: GCA_014337955.1. Lineage (NCBI taxonomy): Eukaryota > Metazoa > Chordata > Lepidosauria > Squamata > Teiidae > Aspidoscelis > Aspidoscelis marmoratus. The sequence continues at coordinate 869,509 of MTQE01003491.1, forward strand.
ACAGCGAGGCCACATTTGGAATACTGTGTATGATTCTGGTGACCACACCTCAAAGAGGACATTGTGGAACTGGAAAAGAAGAAGAGTTTGCTTCTCTACCCTGCTTTTCTCACCCCATCAAGGGGACTCGAAGCAGCTGACAAACCTTCTGTTCTCCCCCACTTTTCTCCCCCATTTAAGGGGACTCAAGCAGAACACCGTATAAGGTGGGTGGGGCTGTGAGAGCTCAGAAGAGAGCTGTGACTAGCCCAAGGTCATCCAGCTGCCTACATGGAGGAGTGTGGAATCAAACCCAGTATTCCCAGATAAAAAATCTGGCTCCCTAACCGCTAAACCAACCTGGCAGAAAAGGGCAACCAGAATGAGTAAAGGGCTGGAGCAAAATCCCTTACAAAACCAGACTGCAACGTCTAGGCCTCTTCAGCCTGGAAAGATGGCATTTAAGGGGGGAGCTGACTGAAGGATATAAAATCATGCATATTATAGAAAAGGTGGACAGAGGAAATGTCTTTTCTCTACCACACAACACTAGAACCAGGGGGCATCTATGAAGCTGATGGGCAGGAGAGTCAGAGCAGTTAAGGGGAAGGATTTCTTCACCCAAAGGGTCATCAGTCACAGCAACCAGCCTAGATGGCTTTGCAGAAAGCTGACAGATGTACAGTATCAACAGCTACTAGAATGGATGCCTAAGTACATCTTTCAGTCTGGGAGGGTCAAGCAGGATGCCTCTAAAGCCATTTGCTGGGATTCAAGAGCATGAGGTTTGCCCTTGTCTCCGCTTGAGGTGCCCATGGGCAATTGGTGGGCCATTGTGTGAGACGGGATGCTGGACTAGATGGGCTGTGGCCTGATCCAGCAGGGCTCCTCTAAGGATATGTTATTGTGCCCAGGACAGGGAGCTACAGGCAGGAAGAAGCCCCTTCCCCACACCACAGCTGCTTCACAAGTTTGTTTGCAACACCTGGATTTCCCAAACGCTGGCACTTTGCACCGGACCGGCTGACCACTGACCAGAAGAGTTGATGGGTCACCTACCCTTGGCTGCTTCCTTTGGATTTTTTTTTTTCATGTAAAATTTCATGAAATTCCTCACCCTGGCCCTCCTACGTTTCTCTGTGACACACACACACCCCTCCAGTTTGGGAAAGGCAGGAAAGATATATTGGAAAACACACAACCACTTTTCGCTCCTGTGAATCTGCCCTGGCTGGTGTTTATTAGACTACTGAGGTGCGGGAATTTGGAGAAGGAGCTTCTGGAAACTCTTGCTCGCTCCTCAGTCCGTGTTTCATCTCCTCGAACTACATCAGAATGCTGCAGTCTGTCTCTGCCATTTACTTGGGCCCTTTTTTGCACGGAGTTGGCAAAACGGGGATTCGTTTCTCTGTGAAGCAGCTGCTCTGTCTGTCCCTTTTAAATTTCCTCAGGTGGAGTCCAGAACATCTGGGGGACACAGCCGGTGGGAAAAGGATGCCTAAAGCTATAGATCCATGGAGGCAAGCAGAGGTCAGACCTGGCCTCCCCCTGTGGTAGCAGAGGCACTGATCATGAATCCCCATAGATGAGCCTCCGAGATGCGCTGGTGGCCTAGAAGGAGGAGCAGCTCGTGTGGTCCTCGTGAAGCCCCCTGGACTCCATGTGAGAAATGTCCTGTTGTGAGGACGGGGAGAAAGCGTTGCAGTTGCTTCAACCGAGGCCGTCTTGGTGTATGGAGAGGAACCACACGCCTAGGAGAAACAGGCTACACCGCCATGGTTTCTGAAGGTGCTGAAGAAGAAGAGTGGGCTTTTCCACCCCGCTTTTCTCACCCATTTAAGGGGACTCAAAGCGGCTGACAAACCTTCTGTTCTTCTCCACACAACAGACACCCTGCGAGGTAGGTGGGGCTGTGAGAGCCCAGAAGAGAGCTGTGACTAGCCCAAGGTCGCCCAGCTGGCTTCATGGAGGAGGGTGGAATCAAGCCTGGTATTCCCAGATGAGAGTCCGGCTCCCTAACCACTAGGCCAAACTGGTTCACAGGGGGAGCCACCCTCCTCTGTTGCACTGTGGTAGGGAAGGCAGCTTTAGCCCGAGGTCTCTGTCTTCTGCCAGTCACTTGACTCTGCCAGCCAGAAGAACCAGTGGCCTTCCCTGCTCCGTCTTGGGATACACTGTTGTGAGAAGTCCTTTCCCAGAGGACACCCCCACCCCACCCTCTATCACTGCAGGCTCCTATGGGGCTCAAAGGGTTGGGCTCCCTGACCCTTGTGGTCTCTTCTAGGATTCCGTAATCTACCCAAATGGCAAGCTAATAATAGGCGGGGACTTGGTCTTCTATCATCCAATCACTCCTTGACAAGCCCCTTGGCCGCCAGCTGGGTCTCCGCCCACCTGGGTTCTGCAGCAGTCCATCACTGTCCGTGTCCCCCAGGCATGCGGAGGAGCAGCGCTTGGAACGGTGCCAGTGGCAAGATGCCCACATTGATCTCCTCCTGGGGCTCAGGATGTGTGTTGAAGAGCACCTGGGCATGGACAGGGATGCCCAGCTGGTTTGGCCTGAGCTGTCTGGGTTGCCTTCCCAGATTCAGAACCACCAGGACGCCCGAGCAGGAACCAGGGCGAAGAAACGCAAGAACCTCCTTGGCGTCCTCAGGGAGGGACAGAGGGGCAAAGTCGACGCCGTGCAAGGAGAAAGACTTGGCGCGCAGGGCCAGGAGAGCGTGGTACGTGTTGGCAAGGGTGTGCCCGCTGGTGCTGCCATCCTGCAAAGAGGCAGAAAGGGAAAAGGCTGCATCGACACTGGCATTTTGCTAGCCATGACCATCCCTTAATCCTTGGCCTTTTTACATGGGCCATGCCTTAACCCGACCTCTTTTTCTGTTTCCCCTGATCAGATCTGCAGCATTAAAACACACACACAAAACCCCCTGTGTTGATTGAGGTCTGAAGGGAGAAGTCCCACTGGGTGCAGAGGAAGAGACAGGTGGGATGAGTAGGTTGGCGGGGCTGAATGATGCAGATGAAATGGAGACAACAGGCCAAGCAGGTAGAAGAAGAAGAGGAGGAGGTGGCTTTTCTACCCCACATTTTGCACCCATTTAAGGGGGCTCAAAGCGGCTGACAAACCTTCTGTTCTTCTCCCCACAACAGAACTGTAACCTGCCCTGACTATAGGGTGGGATATAAACAAACAAACAAGCACCCTGTGGGGTGGGTGGGTCTCTTAGAGCTCAGAATAGAGCTGTGACTAGCCCAGGGTCACCCAGCTGGCTTTGTGGAGGAGGGCAGAACCAAACCTGTTACTCCCAGATGAGAGTCCAGCTCCGTAACCACTAGACCCAGTCCCAGCCCAGAGGCCGCCCCCACACCCCGCCCAGGTAGATGAAAGGGCTCACCAGGTAGATGAAAGGGCTCCTCAGAGGTCCTGCTCCAGATACGTCCGGACACCAAGCATCTGTCCACAGAACAAGGGTGCCCCCCTGCTCCAGAGGTTTGCACCCTCCAGGGGTTCCTGAAGTGCTCCTTCCAGCAGCCCCTGCCTGCCCCAGCTTGTCTAAAGGTGACTTGAGGGCAGGTGGGGAGGTGGGCGGGGTGTGGGGGCGGCCTCTGGGCTGGGACTGGGTGGCATCCTCTTTCGAGGCACCAGATGGGGAGTGTGCAGTGATATACTTGCGGCTCCAAGTCCTGATCCACATTCCACCCTGGCCCAGATGCTGGTTCTGAGGCAGAGGAAGGGCAGAAGAAAGCAACCGAGGCAAGGAGGAAAGAGTCGTGAGCGTGTTTCTCACCGTCCTTTGATGCTGCAGTGGAATCGGGGATCCCTCTCCGCCGTGCAAAAGGGGGACTCCTGGGAGGGTCAGCTGGAGTACCCCAAGAATTGCCTCCAACCCAGGGCCCAGGGCAATGTCCCTGGGTGCCTGGAAGAGATAGCATGCCGTCCGGTATCTACGTAATTGTTTTCCACTGGCGTGACTTTTGCACCCCCGTGTTCGAGACCCAAGGCCTCCCCCAAAGCGGCCTGCCGGGTTTCATCAAAGGTGAGCCAAGCTGCCTCAGGAAACCACAGCCCAGCATCTCTTTGGCCACAGGGAGCGTCCCCCGCCCAGTCTGAACACATTTTGAGCCGCTTCAAAGCCACCACAACGACCGAACCATTTCTGACGCCTGCCTGCGAGGAGGCAGGTGGCAGGGGACCAAATGCCACTTGCACGTGTTCTCTCCAAGCCCCTGGGGAAATCTGGGGGTTAATATCTGCCCCCCCCCCCGTGTTTCCAAGTGGCATCTTGCTTTTTCAGGGTCCTGGAAGCTGATGAAAGCCACCAGGGCGAGCAAAGCCACCCAGCAGGCCAGACACTATTTCCGGAAGGCAACTGGGGCACTCTTCTTCCTCACCATCCAGCCTGGCCAGGGCGTCTTTGGGCGTTGCAAGGCCAGGTCCAGCTGCTGCGCCAGGGCAGGGGCACTCAGGTTCACCGCAGCTCCCGGCAGGTGGCACGCAAGGACGACACTGCTGGGCACTGGGCGAGAAATGCTGCAGGATTCGCTCTTGTCCCAAACGATCAGCAGCCTGAAAGGGATTCGCCGTCAGTACTGCCCCCTGCCTGTCGGCTGCAGTGGCTGTGAACAGCAGCCTGCATTTCCCTGTCTGGCCACTAGGGGCCCTCGCAGTCCTTTTAGTGAACTGGGGACTTCTAAAAGGAAAGAAGAGTTGGCTTTTCTACTCCTCCTTTCTCACCCATTCAGAGGGACTCAAAGCGGCTGACAAACCTTCTGCTCTTCTCCCCACGACAGGACACCCTGTGGGGTAGGTGGCGCTGTGAGAGCTCAGAAGAGAGCTGTGACTAGTCCAAGGTCACCCAGCTGGCTTCATGGAGGAGAGCGGAATCAAACCCAGCATTCCCAAATAAGAGTCTGGCTCCTTAACCCCTAGACCAAACTGGCTCTGGGAAGGAGGGTTTGGGAAAACCAGGAAATCCCATCCGTACCTTTCCTGACCCCGATCTGTACGGCTCTGGCTGTCCAGCTCCCTCCAGGCATTCAGCACCTGAGAACATAAACACACACTCACAGGCACCCTGTCACTTGCTGCCATTTCCTGAAACACTCCAAGCTGGATTGCCCCTTGTCTTGTCTTGGTAGGTACAGAGGTGGCCAGCTGTTCCCTTTGCTTCTGCTGCTGAGGTGCCATGAACTGGACCCCGACCCTGACCCTCAGCTTCCCTGGCAGGTACAGAGAGTGCAGGCAGAAGCTGCTCTCCTCCCACTGGTTTGTGGGCTTTGCACTGACCTATTCTGGTGCACACCTGCCAGCATTAGAAACGCCCCCTCTTTACCTGCTCCAGGCGCCCGGCAGGTTCCTTGCCCACCACAAATCCATCCACACTCTGCTCCTGCCAGAACTCCATCGCCTCCTGCATGAGGGAGCAGAAAAGAAGTCAGAGCTGGACAGCAGGGGATTAAATGTCAGATCAGACAAGGAGGAGGATTTCTTCACCCAGAGGGTCATCGGTCTATGGAATTGGCTGCCAGAAGAGGTGGTGATGGTAACCAGTCTAGATGGCTTTAAGGAAGGGTTGGACGAATTCATTGATGGCAGATCTACCAATGGCTACTAGAATGGAGGCCTAAGTCCATCTTTCGGGCTGGGGGGACAAGCAGGAGGCCTCTAAGGCCACTAGCTGGTATTTGAGCAGCCCTTTTTTCTGCTTGTGGGCCACTGTGTGAGACAGGATGCTGGACTAGACAGACTGTGGCCTGATCCAGCAGGGCTCCTTTGAGGTTCTTATGGACTAGATGGGCTGAGGTCTGATCCAGAAGGGCTCCTTTGAGGTTCTTATTGACTGGATGGTCTGAGGTCTGATCCAGCAGGGCTCCTTTGAGGTTCTTATTGACTGGATGGGCTGAGGTCTGATCCAGCAGGGCTCCTCTGAGGTTCTTATAGACCAGATGGGCTGTGGCCTGCTCCAGCAGGGCTCCTTTGAGGTTCTTATGGACTAGATGGGCTGAGGTCTGATCCAGCAGGGCTCCTCTGAGGTTCTTATTGACTGGATGGTCTGAGGTCTGATCCAGCAGGGCTCCTCTTAGGTCCTTATGGACTAGATGGGCTGTGGCCTGATCCAGCAGGGCTCCTCTGAGGTTCTTATGGACTAGATGGGCTGTGGCCTGATCCAGCAGGGCTCCTCTGAGGTTCTTATGTAATGGGTCCCTAACAGCCCCAGGCCTAAAAGCCCCTCTGAAGCCAGTACCTGCTACCTCTCTGTAAGTGCACAGAGCTTTCACTGTGTGAGGCGGAGCATGCTGGTCCCTGTTAGGACTCAGCCATAAACCACTGTGAAGCCCATATTACCGGACGCAAATCTACTCCTTGGATCCGTTGCAGGGAGCTTCTCAGCGTGGACAGAGTGAGACTTCCCCTTGCAGCGGAAGGATTGGAGTTTCCAAATTCTGACGTTAGCCCTACGCTGAAAACCCCTTTGGGTCCCCTGCCCCATCCCTCCCCCACGACATGTGGGCAGCGTAAGCAAAGACCTGGGAGAAGCACCGTCCACCCAAAAGGTACCTTGATGTGCCGCCTTGTCTGGTTGTGTGGGCCAGAGGCCTCCAGCTCCTCATCCCAGGCAGGGAGTTCAAGCAGGATCCGGACCCCTGGGTGGAAAAGGCAGTGAAGCAGTGGGCATGCACCCTTTCCGGCCCCAGGAAGGGGAACCCCAAGGAGAAGGGCCCCTGGGGGTGGGGGTTTCCTTTAGGAACAAAGGAGGGACCTGGTGGGGGGAGCAAAGCTCTTTTCTCTACTTCTCCTATTGCCCTGGAGTTCGGGGGCCGGGCGGGTGTCAAGTAAGGGGAAGATTTGCGCAAGTTCTTTCTGCAGAAAAACCTTTTGGGCAACAGCCTGTCTCTGTGGGCGAGGGCGGGTAGAGAAATGAGTCCCCCCTTCCCTCGTCTCCAGATGTGGGCTTTCATCTGGGTTCTCCTCTCAGCATGGTCCTGGCACAGAGGCGCCCCTGCTGCCCCAAGCCCCCCCCCCACACGCCTACCTTTCTTGTGCCCGCCATCCAGCAGAGCTTGCAGCTGCTCCAGGGATCCATGGGCGGGCAGGATCCTGCTCAGGTTGGTCGTGTCACCCACGATGATGGGCCCCAGCACCAGGGCCTGGATGGGCAAGGCCAGAAGCTGGTCTAACTGGTGCCTCACGCCTTTGGAGGGGCAGACGAAGAGAGGCAGCAAGTGGTAACCGTCAGATAGCCAGGCAACCCATGCCGATCGCTTTCCAGCCAGACTCCGTGTAAGAACTACACAGCTCCTAGGGTTACTTAGGACTCTGGGGCTTAGGGGCTTCTCTAGCACCTTCAGGTCAGGGGGAACCTCAGCCAGAAAGACTCGAGGCACAATGGAACGCTTAAACAATCTTTCGTGCCTGGCTCTGACTGTAGGGCCTTCTTTGTGGTGGGGCCTGCTAGGTTTTCTTCCAATGTATTCCATCTGGCAATCTGTGACCAACCAAGCAACAATGGCTGTAGCTCAGTGGTACAGCAAAAGGCCTGGAGAACAGCAGGTTGCTGGTTTGACTCCCAGGCTCTCTCTGGAAGGAGGCCATGGCAAACTACCTTTGCATTCCTGCCGAGGAAACTGCCTGGAGGGGCCCCTGTGAGTCACCCGGGAGTCAGCCAAAACCCAATGGTAGCCAGCAAGAACCAGCATCAGCCAAGCACCCTGCCTGCCTGCCCTCTTCCTTAGGGGCAGTTTTTCTGCCGCTTTCCCCGGACACAGTGGCTCTCCTGCCATCTTCTCTTACCTTCCAGGTCTCCCTGCCCGTCGCCGTCCGAGTCTGCGAAGGCGCTGGGCGGCAGGTGGTAGAAGGTGGACTTTTGCCACCAGGCGAGGGGCGGCCGGGCCCGGGGCAGAGTCACCAGCAGGATGATGGCCATGACGAGCAGGCCCCCAAACAGGCCACCCAGGAGGCCACCCAGTGCCTTGCGGAGGCCCGGCCAGGGGGCCAGACTCGCCTGGTGCGCCACCTCCCCCTGGCTCAGGTAGGGAAGGCTAGGCTGGGCTTGACCCAGGAGGGGAAGGCGCTCGCCGGACACCTGGCCAAGGATGACCACATCTTCGGCTTTGCCCATGGTCCTCTCCTTGGACGCGAAGCTGTGATGGTCAGAAAGGGGGAGAAGGGGAAAAGAGGAAGGAGGGCTGAGCAGACAGAGATCCAACGAACAAAGGAGCAGCAGCCCCCCCCCCCGTGGTGCCCTGCTGTGGATGCTGAGAAACAAGAGTGCCTCTGGGCATAGGCTGAGTGTCTCCCTGCCATTGCCTGTCATCACCACATAGAATTGGGGGAGACGAGGGGCTTTCTATCTGTGCTTTTGTCAGATCATGCCAGTCCAAAGCCCCAGTGGGCTTCCAAGCATGGGCCTCTGTCCCTCCTTCCCTCCCGCCCCGAAGTTTATTCTTGTGTTCACCTGGGATATTTTCTCCTTTTTGGAGTTTGGGATTTCCCTGGGCTGGTCAAGGGCACAGAGAAGCTCATGTGATCCCCGCCACAGGGCTGCGGCTTAAGGAGATGGAATTACGGTACGGAAAAGGTTTTTGCCCCAAGCGCCGCCATTGTCCACACAGCCCCAAAGTGGACCCAAAATGGCCGCTCCTCTTTCCCTTGCACCGCTAAACCTGCTCTGGTATCGTGTGGGGCTTGCGCTGACGGCTCTGTGAGCGAAGCCTTTGAGGCCCCCGCGTGCGCCCGACTGCAGCGCCGATCTGTTTCCAGTCTGCCGCGCGGCTTGTGGGAAACATCCGTGCCCAAATCCGTCCACGTGTGGGTTGCGTCACTCTCAGAGGCCCTTCGTCCAGATCGGTGTCGCGAGAACAAACTGCCACCAAACTGGCCCATTCCTCGGGCGCCTGCTGAGGCTGGGCTGAAGGAAGCCCCCTCCCCTCCGCCCCCCTGGCTGGGCGAGCGAACGGTGGCCATTGTGCAATTGTTGTGCAGCTGACGCATTGTTCCCTGTTCTGTCACTCAGAAGCCCCTCGCGTGTGCTTCCTGTCTGAGACACGCAGGGACTTCCGTGGAATCCGCTGCATACTGGGCGCGAACTGTACTAGGACTGTCGCAGCGCTTCCTCGCCAGTGCGTGGAACTGCCCTCCGATTCAGCCTGCCGAAGTAGCGGCAATCACAATGCCTCCTGCATTGCAGGCAAGGGAAACGGAACTGGATGTCGCCACATCGGGCACCTTCTGCACCAGGGCACAGCAGCTGGACCTACATCTGCCTGGGACGGTTTAGGAAATGCTGCATCGAGCAGGGGGTTGGACTGGCTGACCCTGGAGGTCCCTTCCCACACGAGGATCCTAAAACTTTGCGCGTGGCTCCCACTAATACACCCTCAGTTTGCCTTTGCATCCCTTGAAAGGGCTTAGGGGCTGCTCCAGTTGCCCCACAGGCTGCAAGGGTGGAGAAAACAGTCCCAGCCTACCTTGCAGGCTTGATTCACCGGTGATAGTGAAATCCCAAGTGTGAAGCGCCGGGAGGGAAACCGCTGCTGTTCTTGTCACCAGCTGCACGAAGCTCCAGCCTCGCTTTCTGCTCACTCTGCCTCCAGGGAAGGTCTGAGAAAGGGGAGGTGGTGGGAGACCAAGGCAGAGGAGGGGGAGGGGGAGGGGGAGGGGAGGGCTTCTGGTCTTCCCACCTCCTACAAGCAGCAGGGTGGCAGCCCTTGGGCGGAACCTCCCCCAGCCCCAAAGCACTTGCACCAAGCCTGGGGCGAGGGCAGCAAAGCAAGCAGACGGACCTTCTCCTCTCCACCTTGGCCTGTCTATGCTCAGTCCACAGTCCTGGGCTACAGGAGGCAGCAGCCCTTGCCCTGATCACACCCAGAGTATCTCTCCATGTTGTTCCATGTGAGCCACTCTGGTCTAGGGGTTAAGGAGACGGACACTTATCTGGGAATACTGGGTTTGATTCTGCCCTCCTCCATGAAGCCAGATGGGTGACCTTTGACTAGTCACAGCTCCCTTCTGAGCTCTCACAGCCCCACCTACCCAAGGTTTCTGTTGTGGGAAGAAGAACAGAAGGTTTGTCAGCCGCTTTGAGCCCCCTTAAATAGGTGGGAAAAGCAGGGTAGAAAACCCAACTCCTTTTCTTCTTCCTCACACTGCAGCCTGCTCCTCCCTCCGGGTCCCCCTGAAACTCCCTTTGGCTCAGTGGGTCAGTCCTTGTTCCCTGTTGCAGCTGTGAGTGTTTCCTGGCTGGAGCACAAATTCCTCCCTCTGGACAAGCTTTGTTCTGCCTGTGAAAGAGTTTTTCCCATTCACCCCCTCCCCCATGTGTGTGACACTGTTTGCCATCCACACTAATGTGTATAATGCACCAAGACTGGGGAACGGAGAGGCGGAAGGAATTCCCCACCCTATCCAATTTCCCCCCACTCCCTGTGCAAAACTTATTTTCAGAGCATGCTGACCTTCCTGCCCCTCTAGCTTAAATTTGTAAAAAGTGCATAGGGACAAGCATTGCTGGCCCGAATGTCTGTGCTGAAGAGCAGGGATTGAAGGGGAAGCAAAACAGGCGACCATCTGTTTGTTTGTTTGTTTAGCAAAATGTTTTCGTGTTTTTGTGCAAGACTGATATTTACTCAAGATTTGCACAAGAGTGACCGACGGCCAGGGATCAAGGTCTCTGTTGCACATGCCGCAGTCAGCAGTTTGACCTTGCAGCTCTAACCAGAATTCCTCTAAAGGGAGTCATTTGAACATGCAAAAAAACCCCAAACCCACCCAGAGCAAAACAAGAATAGCCCACGCCAGCAGAGAAGTACACAGAGTTGCTGTTGTTGTTTTACATACAGGATTTTTCTGCAGAAACAGAAAATTCATGTTTATTATTTATTTAAGTAAGATTTTTTTAAAATATCACTTTCCATTTAAAAAAAAATCAAAGCAAGGGTTTGATTAAAAGCAAGGGTAAAACCAGAGACCCCAGAGGAGGAGGAGGTCACGATGTACTTTTGGATTACCTGAATAAACTATTAGGGAAAGGAGATGGTGCGCTATGGTGCAAGCGGGGAGCTCTGCCCCACAGACGGCAGCGGATCCCGAGCACCAGCCCTTGTCCGGCCCACGTTTCAGCACGCCATGCTCTTCCCGTCGGAGTCCGCGCTGCCTTCCGTGCGCCTGGGCTGGCCGAGAAGTCGAGGGCAGATTGGCGCTCACAGGCCGGGCTCCTTCAGTGACCGCATCTCTTCATCAGTTGCCCAGTCTGCAGCATCCTCGGCACTGGGGCCCTGAAGGGAAAATGGAGACGAGTCCTGGGCAAATCAGCAAGAACTCAGAACATGCCCAGAAGTAAAGACTTCAGGCTGCCTGGAGCCGAGAGGCCGATTCTCCCGAACAACTCCAGACGGAAGCGCTAAGCAAGGAACATAAAAGACATGCGGGGAAGAGGCCTCCGCAAGGCTCCTTACAGTTTCCTGTCGCCGTTTCTCCTCCTCTGCGTGACTCTGCTTCACCTGCTGATAGGCGTCCATAATCACTGCCCTCCTGGGGGAAAACACAACCGGTCAGCTGGCAGGAAGGTGGGGTCCCACAGACAGAGCTCCGTTTCTCTGCGCCAAGGCCTATGGCCTCCCCCAATTCGGCTGCTGCAAGAGACGCCTTATAGAAGAAGAACTGGCTTTTCTAGCCCACTTTTCTCACCCATTTAAGGGGACTGACAAAGCTTCTGTTCTTCTCGCCACACCAGACACCCTGTGAGGTAGGTGAGGGTGTGAGAGCTCAGAAGAGAGCTGTGACTAGCCCGAGGTCACCCAGCTGGCTTTGTGGAGGAGCATGGAATCAAGCACAGTATTCCCAGAAAGAGTCTGGCTCCCTAACCACTGGACCAAACTGGCTCACCCAAACTGGGTAAGGCGTCCCTGGCTCTGCTGAGCAATCTCTCCCGGGAGCCCCAGTATCCCAGCCAAAGTTGAGGGGAGCCGGGGGAAGTGCATCTCAGCAACACCCGGAGGGCCTTGGCCTGGAGCGACGGCCAGCGTTCCTCACCTAGACCAGACAGAGGTCCAGGTCTTGGGGAATTCAAGGGCATGCCAGAGGGTGCCCCAACAGCTCCCACCCCGGAGAAGAAAGGACACCTTAAGCACCCTCAGGGCCAGGAGAGAAGAGCATTCCAGCCATGCTCCAGCACTGGTGCACATTAGCCAACGGAAGCCTCTTAGATCCCTAACCCCCCTTTTGCCTGCAGGGTTTGGCCCTTGGCCACTGAACACAAGGCCTGGCCTCACCCCACCAGCCCCCCTCTGCCCAGGGAAGAAGGGGCTCTTACTTGCTAGCCAGGCCCCCACCGGGGGGCAAGGAGGGGTTCGCCTCTTCCGCCAGGCACTGGAAGACAGCCACGAGGGTTGGCACTTCTTCCCGGTGCAAGAGTTCGTGGTAGAGCTCTGTGCAAAGGGGCAGGGAGGGAGGCGTTATGGGTGTTGCTGCGCAACGGTCCCCTTCCGCCTTCAGGAAAAAGAATCCCCCGTTCTAAAAAAAAACAGCCACTGTGCAGGAAACTCATTACTGTAGCAGGATAGTCCTGGAGGCACTGGCGGGGGGGGGGGTTAAGAGTGCCAACTGGCATCCACTTCGCAGGACCTGAGCCGCCAAGGGTGCGAGCAGGATGCTCCCTGCCCTTCAGATCTGAGCGATGAGTCGCAAGAAGGTTTCTATCCACTGCTCGGCCCTTTGGGGGCAACCTTTTTGTGCCCGGAAAACTTCCCCGCCGGCCACTTCTGTCCAGGTGAAAGACAAGCATCCCTGGAGCCCATACTCACCTGCCACCCTCTTCTCCAGGTAAGCATCCAGTTCACGCTCCTTCTGCAAGGCCTCTGGGGAGATGCCAGGTGCAGCCGGAAAGCAGACCAGGATGATGGTCATATTGTCTCTGCTCCCCTGAGGAGAGAACGGAGGGTCAGCGGCCACCGCCCTGCGACCTCTAGGGCCTTTATCCGTGGCAGATTCCACTTGGAGCCCCAGATTCTGGGGAAGCTGGCCAGGGACCAACACTGTCCTCTCCTTTTGCAGGCCACGGCCTCCGTGCACCTTGACCAAAGCGGAAAGCTGGTCAGAGGAGCTGTCGGCCAGCGCCCTGCCCAGACTCCTCTGGGCAAAAGAGATTGATGGAAGAGAAACGAGGTGCCCGCCTCTTCCTGCCTCACAATGGCTGGCATGGCCTGCCTACTGCTGTGCCTGTCTTCCACCGCACGACTCCTCTAGAAACGAACTCCTAGTGGTTCTCGCAGAATTTCTTATTACAGTTCCGAAGGTCGGGTGGAGCAGTGACCGAACAGACCTGTCCTAAGTAGTCCCCACGTCAACAGTTCAGAATACGTTTGCCCTGGCCTTCCTCCATTGTCTGCAGCGCCGTAGTCTCCCCTACAAGCCCAGGGATGTCTTGGTGGTCTCCCATCCAAGCAGGAGCCAGGTGAGGCCCTGCTCAACTTTCTAGGATTTGACACAACCGAGCTGAGGCTCTACATTGCAGCCTCAGGGGAGCAAGAAATCCTAAGGCCAGCTACACTCTCCTGCAGCCAGAGGTGTGAAAGCAAAAGGACTCTTTCATTACTCGTTTATTTGCCAGGTGACTTATAAGCAGAAATGCAAAAAAAATAACGCATCTAGAGAATAACCAAAGAAGAAGAGGAGTTGCCGGTTCTATCCTGCTTTTCTCATCCATTTTAAGGGGACTCAAAGCGACTGACAAAGCTTCTGTTCTTCTCCCCACAACAGAACACCAAGTGAGGTAGGCAGGGCTCTGAGAGGTCAGGAGAGAGCTGTGACTAGCCCAAGGTCACCCAGCTAGCTTCGTGGAGGAGGAAGAAGAAGAGCTGGCTTTTATCACCCTTAAGGGGCCTCAAGTCAGCTGACAAACTGGGTGGGGCTGTGAGGGCTCAGAAGAGAGCTGTGACAAGCCCAAGGTCACCCAGCTGGTTTTGTGGAGGACTGAGGAATCAAAGCCAGTATTCCCAGACAAGAGTCTGGCTCCCTAACCAGTAGACCAATCTCTCTCTCTCTCTCTCTCTCT
>MTQE01003491.1:900097-922160 GCA_014337955.1 Aspidoscelis marmoratus
GTAATTATTCCTCTTTACTCTACCTTGGTCAGACCTCATCTAGAGCCCTGCGTCCAGTTCTGGGCACCCCAGTTCAAAAAAGACGTTGACCAACTAGAGCAGCTCCAAAGGAGGGCTACCAAAATGGTTTGTGGTCTGGAAACCATGTCCTACGAGGAAAGGCTGAAGGATCTAGGAATGTTTAGCCTACAGAAGAGAAAACTGAAGAGAGATATGATAGCGCTCTTCAAGTCTCTGAAGGTCGTCACAGTGCAGAGAGATTGTCCCCGTACTCGCACAATATGGGATGAAACTTCAAGGGACTCAATGCAGATTAGATATTAGGAAAACCTTCCTGGCAGTGAGGGCGACCAGTCAGTGGAACAGGTTGCCACGGAAAGTTGTGGGTTCTCCTTCTCTGGAGGTCTTCAAGCAGAGGCTGAACCTACATCTGTCTGTGGTGGTTTAGGGAGTCCCGCATTGAGTTTGGGATTTGGACTCGATGACCGTAGAGATCCTGTGTACCATTTTATGAAAGTAGGTGTGGGCCTGCTGGTGGGATTCCCTCAACAACTTTGGAGAAATATTCATTTTTTAAAAAATGAAGGTGCTCCTTCAGTTTGCTTCCTTTTGCTGTAGTGTTCATGTGATTTGGATCTGTAGATGTCAGGAGATGCTACTTTCTGGTTCTGTGAAAAGCCAGCTGGGGACAGAGGAGCCCCCCCCCCCCATTAAGCTTAGGGAAGGGGCTGCTAAGAGATCCCAGATGTGTCCACAGCATTTTCCACACAAAAATCTGGGTGCTGGGAGATGCTGCATGACCTGAACCTCTTCCCAGCTGCTGCCTTTCAGAGGAGTCCAGGTATGGCCTTCTGGGAAGGGGTCTGGAATGATCCTTAACTCCCTTAGACATTAGCCCTGCTGCACAGAGGAAGGAAGGAAGGAAGGAAGGCAAATTGGGGTGCACAGCGGCTCTGGCCTGGCCTAAGTGTTCCTGGTTAGCCAGTTGTCGTGTTTCAGGCAGGCCAGGTCAGCAGTGCAAATGCACACGCCTGTAGGGGCTCGAGAGAAGGCAACGTCAAACAGTCCAAGGTCAGAGGAACCAAGTCCAGGAATCAGGTTTCACTGGCAGTCCACAGACGGGGGTTGCAGGGCGAGACGGTTGTTGTTTGCAACACTGAGGCCTGCGAGGGCGGAACTTAAGTAGGCGACTCGGCCCCACGCCCTTTTCGGCTCAGGTGTGCGAGACACCGAGATTTTCTCATCCGCTGCTTCTCTTGGGGGGAAGGACGTGCCTGAGGCCCGGCGTCCTCAGAGCTTCCTGACTGTGGCCCCAGATCTGGCCCCTGGCCCTCAATGTCTGAGCCGCTGTGCTTGGTTTGCTGGGCGACTGGCACCCCCCCCCTTCATCCTCAGAGGAGGAGGCTTGGCTGACAGGACAGGACGTGACACCAGTCCTGTAGTGTGTGCAGCGGCAACTACAACACGGGGTGCCCACCCCCAGCCACCCTGGAAATTCAGCTCCCATCATGCCTTGCCACTGGCCAAATTGGCTGGGCCTGTTTTGGGAACATCGCCCAGTGCTGCTCCGCATGACCCCCCCTCCAAGTTTCACTCGGCTGTAGAGCAACGTTGCTCTTCTGGTTCCATCCACCCTGGGCTCATCTCGCCTCTTCTTCTTTCTCCTAGGATGCTGGCCAAGCTGCCCACAGCCAAAGCGAAGGCAGAATGAATGACACCCCTTCTCCCTTCCCCCACTCCTGCCCTTCCCCCACGGACACACATGCACATGGACACGCATACGGACACACTACACTACCCCCCTTTCCTCCCACCCTGGATCTCTCCCACCCGGGAATTGGTCCTCAGCTTTCTGCCTGCCTCCACCTGCACGGAGGGACACAGTCACCTGTGGTCCCCAGTTTGTGTGGGATGGGAGCTGGCGAGCAGGCCTGGGGGCTAAGATAGTGGGATGGAGCCTCTCCCAGGGTCTCAGCCGTCCCTCACTGGGCAGCCGCCAGAGGCAGCCCTCCTCCCAGAATCCTCTGCTCCACTTGGAAGAGCCCCCTGAGCAAAGCTCCTGCGGTGCAGCCCTGGCCCCCATGGGCACTGGCAGTCAGATCACGTGCCGGGACAGGGTGGGCTCCTCCCCAGGATGCCACATCTTGGTCCAGAGTTTGCAATGGTTTGGGTATTGCAGAGAACTCCTGCTGTGGCGCTCTGGTCCTGTCCCCGTACCCAGGCCCCTGCATTTCCCATGTTGCCTGCTGATTTGGGTTTCCCCCCCAGAAGTCAATGTTGATGGCTGCCAGCCCAAAAGCAAACTCTCTCCCGCTCAAACAGGCGGGGCGGAGGGCTTGGTCCAAAGCTCCCTTTCGGTTAGCTTTTCCTTGGGCAGCTTCCTTGCCCTTCTCCACAAGCCCCAAGCCTGGCCATGACTCGGTGGGGGACGCAGAAGGATGGGGAAGGCGGGTTTGTGGATTTTGCGTGGATTTACACTTTAATAAAAATGATTGTGAAAGGAAAAGACTCGTCCAGGTGTGATGCTTTTGTCCTCCTTCACTCTCTGTGTGATTGGGAGCCCCCCCACCCCACCCCCTTCAAGCCATGGGAAGTTCATCACCCTCTCTGCTCTGCCTTGAGGAAATTGCTCCCAGCTGCAGCTGGTGAGCCGCCTGCCTGGAGGGGAAATGTGCTCACCTGGAAAGACAATGACCTCTTAGGCCCTGAGTCATGATGCAGCGCTGTCCGCAGGTCCAGGGACAGATGCCAAGCAGGGAGCTGAAAGCTCTGCTTACAGCTAGAGAGAATCAGAGGGTTTAAACCACTATTGGGCTGGTTCACCAGCTTCTTTGAAGCTCCTGGAGGGGCGATAGAATGCCGATGGCCCACGGAGCACCACAAGCCTCTGGCGGTCCCATGGGAGCATTTACCTCCAGCAGCCTCAGCAGAGGTGTGTGACCAGCTGGATAGCTGCCTCTCACTTCCGGGTTACTCCTGGGCAACTGGTGCAAAGCACTTACATGTTCCTCCCACGCTGAACACATTAAATGAGGCCCCAGAGTAGAGCCAAAGCGGTTGCTGAGGCCCCTGGGAGCTCTTTGACAAAGTCTGTTTCTTGCTTGAAACTTTTCTGTCAGGAACAGGAACGAAGAAATGGAAAACTACAACATTCAGTTAAGAGGAGGGTTGGGTACATTTTTCGTCTGTTCACTGGGCCGGTCCTCTTCTGGGCAGCGCCAACTTGTATGCGACACCCTCCATGACTGCACTGCTTTGTGCAGTTGCGCTGGGGCCATCGGAGCTGCCAGTGCGCTTTGATGACCTCCCCAGCCTGCAGAGGTGCGAATCTTTGCTGGCTGGATCCTTCAGGTAAGTTGGGCTAAGGGTTGGTGAGCTTGTGCCCCACACCTGGTATGTAATTAGACAACTTCTTGGGCAGGCAGGGGGCGTTTCTGTGCTGTAAACACTTCCTACACGTGCAAGTGCAGCAGTTGTTGCCTAATTGCATACTATGGGCTGAAGTGCAAACTCAGCCCAGTTTGGGATAGTGGAAGCACCCCTGGGCTCAGTGTGGCCACTTCACAGGGGTGCCACATGCTCCCCTTAAAGGTAAAATCCCTCCGGCCAAGCTCTCACCCTGGTGACTTGATACCTATGCTTTTTTTGGGGGGAGGGGGGAATCTTAGCAGCAATGCCAGGATGGCAAGGCACTTTTTTCCAAAACATTTCCTAACTTGCTAGCACAGATGAAGCTGGTGAAGGGCTGGCAGATGCAGAAGCCCCTTCCCAGAGCCTCAAAAGTTAGCAAAACAAGATGGTGTGGGAGAAGTTCCCCCTGCAGCCCCACCCCCACCAACTGCTGCTGTGTGCTTCCTGGATGCTGCCTTGTTCGGGCATTAAGTAGATATGAACCTGTTCTGCTTGTTGCAATCAGCTCGCATTGGCTCAGTGCTGCCACCAGCTGTCAGCCTTGTGTAGCCTGCACATAAAAAAGAACAGCACAACGTTTTGATGGTTCCCAGTGGTGGAATAATGCATTTGAAAGGCATGAGAGAAAAGGGTTTCTCTGGGAATCAATATTTTTCTTGACTCATGCATTCTCAAACCCTCACCTCAGGGCAGTGCTTATTTTGACTGCTCAAGTTATTTTTCAAAAACAGGTCAAGGCTTCTAAATTTACAGATTCATTTTCCTCCTGTTTTGTGGGGAGGGACTGTTGCAATTTTTTTAAAAAGCAAAACACTCTTAAAAGGTTGAGAACTGCTGTAAGATTTAAGAAAGTACAGTGTCAAAAACCAAGGAGAGGAACCTGCTTGAGGTGGCAGAATAAATTCTGGCTTTCCAAGGGCGCCATGAGAAATAACGCCCCAGTGTGTTTTCCACGAGGGTCTTGTGTTGGCATTTGTGGTCTGGAGTGAAAGAAAGAAAGAAGCTCTACGGCAAACAATCGCAACAAATTCTTCTAAAATAATATATGCTACTTGCTTTAAGTGAAATGGACTTCACCAAGCAGGGATGCCTCAGACCAGGGGCCTATTCACACTATGGCCTCTAGTGCACGGTTAGTGAACTTCTGATGAAAAGCATCCACACGTGGAGCAGGCGGCTACAGCCTCCAGGTGCGTCCACCCTCACCAGAAGTACACTAGTCGCTGATTAGGTGTGGAACACGAAATTGTGCTCCACATGTTAACCAACCTTACTCAAAAGGGGCAGCGACCATTCACTCTTTTTCCGCACGCCAGGGTCGCCTGAGATTCTGCGCAACCATAGACATGACTGCACTTGCATAGAGTGTCCGCGTCATCAAGCCGATGGCGCTGATGCGTGCAGTCACGGAGGGCACCACAGCCAAAATGGCGGCGTCCAGAGGAGGACCGGGCCCTAGATTGAATAAGGTAAGTATTCAATCCCGGGGAGACGGAACGGCCAAGTTGACTGGCGCTCCAAGTGCGAGTGCTAATCAACATTGGCTATTCGTGCCCCTTAGTTTCATCTGTTTACCTGAAATGCCACACCGGCCTGCATTGCCATCAACTACACTGTGAATGGCCTGCAGTGCTATCCCTGGCTTCCATTTCAAGAGGTCAGATCCCCCTGCATGCCCTAGAAAAAAGGAGAGCCCCTGTGTTCTTAGTTGTCGGTAGCAGGCAGAAATCCACAAGATGAAGCCTTTTCTGGAAGGCTTCCACCGTTTAGCACTTCCACCTTGCAGGTCATCCCTCCAGCCCATTTGGAAAGGGGCGGAGCGATGTGAATAACACAGAAAGCATATGGAAAATGTCTTCCTTCTTTCCAGTCAGGCAAAGGAACAAACACATTCCCGTGTGCCTGGTGTTGAATTGAAAAATATAGTTTGAATGAGTTTTTTGGCCTGGCTGTCTACAACTTTGCATAAGCAGCAGGGGGAGCCCAAAGGCTGCTCCTCTTCCTAGACGGAGCCAAATTTCCTGCTGAGAAAGGGCTCCGGCTGAGACAAGAGTCCCATACGGATTTGAAAGGACAGTGGCAGCGGTATCTGCTCAGGTCTGACTTGGGATGTTGCAGACCAGCCCAAAATGCCGCACCTGCCTCAAAAGGCCATTTGTTGGGATCCGAGAGCAGGTGAAGGTTTTGCCTTTGTCTTCTGCTGGAGATGCCGAGAAGCCACTGGTGGGCCACTGTGTGGGATGGGATGCTGTACCAGATGGGCTGCAGCCTGATCTAGCAGGGATTCTTATGGACTAGATGGGCTGTGGCCTCAACCAGCAGGGCTCCTCTTAGTTCAGCTCAGCAGCAAAGTGCAACCACTACAAAGCTATATTTCCTCTTCCTGTTCAAGGGGCTCCTGAGCAGGGGGCTGGTTCAGTCTGAATTTTTCCTTGAGCAGAAGAGTGCTCACTTTGGTTCAAACTCCTTCAAACAACAATCTGACGTGGTTTGTTTGCTGGGCCCATTAGAGCAGTCTGTTGGTTGAACGTCAACGGCCTTTGAAGAGGCAGGCTGGTCGGTCGAATCTAGAACTTCCTGAACACGCAACCCATCTCCACTCCCACACTTGCAGAGAGCAACATTATTTCAGTTTCCTTAGAAATACAAACTTAGAGAACTTTGGTTTTCCTATGGCAATCCATGCACTGAACTGCGGACATCATTAGAAAGTCATATTTTTTCTGCATTTTATGTTGCACGTTTTAAACTAAAATACGCTTACAGAAAGGCTGGCTTTAAGGACAAATAGATGTGGGTTGAAAGTGCGCGCAATGCAAATATAGCAGTGTTTGAGGAAACTGCTTGAAAAACCTGTCTATTGAGCATAGCTGTGTGCTAAATGCATGTACAAAGTGAACCAGGAACTAGAAATACTGAAACCTCATTTGAGCACATCACAGTGGGCTCCCCCCCACGGCCCCCCACCCTGAAATCGGGCAAAGGCAAGAGGCGAACGGTGCAGAGAAATCCAGGCAGATGTACCAGCTTGGGATCTTTATTCCACCTTGATAACTGTACAGGAGTTTGAAAAAATAGATCTTATATTCGTCATAAAAAAGTGCATTTTTCAAAGCAGTCTTTATTTGCTATTTCGCTAACCAGTTAAGTGCAGGACAGGGCGGCCACAGCGAGGGGCAGGTGTCCCCCTCCCTCTGATGGCCCCCATTGCTTAATAAAACACATCACAGGAATATTACAGCACAAGGGGTGACAAAATAATAATAATAAAAAAAATTAAAAATATTCCCCCAGTCCCCAGCAAATGTATAATAAGCAATTTAAAAAGCTGGTTAAAATAAAAAGTCCATAGATTAAAATAATATATATATATATATTAAAAAATAACACAACATCAAAAGCTTGGTCACAAGAAATTTAAACTGGAAACATTCTGCCTAGCATGATCACCAAGCGAAAGCAAGACAGCTGCTTTACTAGGCTGTATACACACTGGTCTGATGGGCTAATAGGAGGCAGCGTGGAGCCGGGTGCAATCAGAGCGTCTGCACAGGAATGCCTACCGAGTCACAAGAGCCGCACTGGCAAGGAAAGCACAGGGGGAGAGACCCTTAGGGGCCTCATGGGAAGAATGCCAGCTCTTCTGGTCTCAGAAACGGCCATAGGTAGAGTTGCTGGTGCTTTGCTAAGTGCAAATATTCAGCGTTGAGGGGGGCAGGCAGGGAGCCCCAAAACATCCAGCGCTGGACAGGCTTGGAAAAGAGAAAGAGAGCAGGAATGGGGGCCTAGCAGGTAACCTCATCAGAGCAGGGGAAGTGGGAAGGGCTACAGGGGTTCAAGGCAAAGGAAGAAGGCAGAGGGGGTCACGACAGAGCCCCAGCTTTGCATCACGGGCACATCACGCAGAGCAAAGGGGGCAAGAAGAGCAGCCAGGAACCAGGTTGCGCCAGCAAGGGGCACAGATGCACAGTGTCACGATACCAAGAGAAGCTTCTATACAGGCAAAAGAGGATCCATTCACAGTATAATCCCCAAAGCCGCTCCCTTCCCTTCCAAGATCCACCCCTTACACTGAAGAATCCCCAACCGCGGAGGAAACTGAGCAAGGAGATGCCACCAGGAACAGGATTCATTCCGGGGAAAGTAGCAGATTTGAACCAAGGACTGATCAATCCAGCATGAAAATGGGGAGGGGAGGGGGGAGGTTGCAGCGTGCCTGAATCAAATAGAAGCCAGTGAGCTGGTGGAGCTTCACGTCTTCAGACTGGTGTGTTTCCAGCAGTCTATACCTGCCAGTCAGCCGGATTCTAAACAGCAAGAAACCGCGTCTCTGTCACATCTTTTCTCCCTCTCTGCAATTACAGGTAGTTTCCACCGTAAACCCAAGACAGTCTCTGAGTGCCTCTCTCATTCCCAGATCATGGAGGCTAAAAAGGGTCATCTGGCAGTCACTCGGGACCGCGGTGCCCAGTGGTACCTTTATTTTGCCTTAGTTGGGCACACGGTATCGTAGATTTCTGTATCTACAGGCAGTCAGAGATTCCTCCCTCTCACAGCACGTCTGCAGATTAAAGATGCCGTCCCATTTGCCCTGAAGGAGAACATCTTGTGGGAATGTGGTGTGTGCTTCTAAGTAAGCATGCCACCAGCGGTAAATAAATTGGATTCATGTGCAACATGGCACAGATACCCTCCTGTAGGTGTTTGCCAGAATTATCTACAAAAGCTTTTGCCGACGTCAGCGCCTGATATCACCGGCACCCTTCCTAACCCCGAGCGGAGACAGGGGTGCCTCTTCAGGCCTGCAGATTCAGAATACAAGAGGAGTACAATCGAGCCCCCATTTTTGAACCACGCAGCTGGTACGAAATTTGCAAAGCAAGCCAATACGGAATAAGCTAGAACAGGGTTGGGGGGTCGGTCCCCATTCCTCCCTCACTGGGCGGTCACCTTCTTTGCTCAGTTTCTTCCAACAAAGGCAGTAAGGAGCAGAGAAGCTCAGTGCTCCACACTCAACCAGGAGTCCTCATGTGCCAAAAGGCCAAAGTCCCATTTCCGGAAAGTGCGCGAGGCTCAGGGGTCCCCAAGACAGTAGATCCAGAGAGCCTCCCTCCCTCCATCCGTGTTCCTCTGGTTTGAAATGGCAAAGCCCCCAAAGCAGGGATTGAAAGCGAGCAACCGTCGGCAGAGAGACTTCCCACTGTGTGCTGAACCGCTGGAGTAAACAAGGTCGTGCTGTACAGGCAGAGGCCGCGTTGGCGGGCCAGGATGAATCGCATTGGTTTGCTTGTATGGTTTGGTACATTGAAGGATCCTAGGCGGTTTGGGCTGGCCGGGCGCAAGGCCTCCGGGGCCCCCTGCCCCTGACGTGTGCAAGGTGGCTCTATAAGGCTGGGCCGAGAGGCTCAGAGCTTGGCTTTTGAGTTTCACAGAGCAAGGAGGGAGGGGGAGTTCAGGGAGTCCGAGGAATGGTCGCTGCTGCTGTTCCGCTGGTGTGTGGCTCCGCAGGAGGCTCCCTCTGGGTAGGTGAACACAAACGAAGACGTATAGGAAGGGTTAACCGGGAACGGCTCGCTCAGCGGTTCGCCATGTGTAAAGTAAGAACTAGAAAACGCTACCTCCGCTGGGCCCAGTGCTTGAACGCCTCCAAAGCTCTGCTGGTAGTGGGGAGGCCCCGAAGAGTAGCCCGGCGGCCCAAAGGGGTCCTCTTTCACCGGCATTGCCAGGGAGCTCACCTCGCTCGAGGTGCCGGGCTGCCCGCTCAGTTCCGGAACGTCCTCGTAAGGGATCTTGCAGCTGGGCTTGTGGGCCACCAGGACAAACTCCAGGCGCTCCCGTTCCTTCTGCAGTTCGGCGATTTCTGACTCCAGCTCGGCTTTCTCTTCCTCCAGCTGGTCAGTCTCCTGGGGAAGATGACGGGAGCACCGGGGTCAGTAGGGGCCAGAGCAGCAGGGGGGCGGGGGTGGGGGACTGGGGCTGACAGGATTTAACCGGCGGGACTCTCAAGCGGTCAAAGCCCTGAACTTGCTACACCAACGTGATACCCGAGCCGAGGGCATCTGCCTTCCCTTCCCCAAGCCAAAGGACACCGGTCCTTCTATGTATCCCTGGGCTGTTCTCCCCCCAGGGCACGGTGGCCAAACTCCAGTCTTCCAGATGCTTCCGGACTGCAACCACCATCAGCCCCAGACTGCCTGACCAGGAGCAAGGGCTGCTGGGAGCTGCAGCCCAGTGACTCCTGGAGGAGCAGCGCCTCACTAGCAAGCTACAATGCAGTGGGTAGGATCAACCACTTGTCTAGAGGGAATTTTGCCTCTTTCCTCCCGTCCCCCAAACTGCCTCTTCCTGTGCCTCTGACAGCTGCAGGAGCAGAAGGGTCAAGGCTTGCGCCTTGTAAATAAGCTGTCCCTGTACAATTCTTGGGTTGGCAGGCCAAAGAAGCAATGGCTTTAACGGGAGGGAGATTCTGATGGGGAGACCAGGATGGTGCGATTACGCTAACGCGCGCACAGAAGATTAGCCAAACTGCGATTTCAAACATGCATAGGCTTGGACAGCCACTTTAGAACAACAAACAACACGACAACAAAGTTTAAATCCAGGTCTCCTGAACTGCAGCTCCCAATATTCTGGGCTAGACCTAGCTGGCCAGGGTCAGCATGGAATGATGGGAGTTGTAGTTCAGGAGTCTCCGGGTGGGCCTTTTTGGCCACGGGTTCACAAGAACATCACCACATGGAGAAGGGGGAGGGCAGGCAAGGACACACTCACCGCCTGAAGCCTGTCGGTCAGCTCTCGGCGACGATTCCGACATTTGGCCGCCGCCAGCTTGTTCCTCTCCCTGCGGACACGTCGTTTTTCTTCTTCTTCGGGAGTCAGCTGCAAGCCGAGAGAAGATCTGGTTAGTCCAGGGCCAAGGCTGAGCCGCTGGTACCTCGTAGGATCCAAGAGGGCTTTGTGGTTGCGTGTTGGGGAACACCATCTCAGCCCATCTGTAGATGGACCACGAGAGATTCCTCCCTCTAGCTGGAAAGATCCTCAGATCTGCCTAAGACTGCAACATGCTTAGCTTGCACGAGTGAAGGAGGTTTCCCAGGGTCTCAGTAGAAACCCAGGTCCCCTGAATACTGCGCCTGGTGGTAAGGGAAGGAGCCGTTCCCAAGGGCGGCATTAAGAGAAAGGAATGAACTACATTGTGCCAAGTTCAGCAAAGGTGGCATGCAACACCGGTGAAAAAGTGAATTCTGGAAATTCTAGGAACTTGCTACCACTTGATGTTCGCCAAGTTGCACTTGCTTTGAGAAGGAAATGCCTTAAACGCTCCCGGCTACGCCTTCCACGCTTTCCTTATACCTCACTCTTGGTGTGAACTGCCCTTCACTACTCGCGGAATAAGTGAGAAAAGCAATGAAGCTATCCTATTCCTACTCCACTGCAAAGGGCTACAGTTCAGAAAGGTTTTAAGGCCTTGGTAAGCTTCCAGCCTAGCGGGGAATTGCCAATCGAAGGACTAGATTTCGAGTGCAGAAGGAGTTAGATCAATAATCTCCTTGCAGGGGCTCACTTACTGTTTCTTCCCTGGTCCTTCGGGGCCGAGCTCTCGCAGGGCGCGATGGGGCTGTGGCCAAAGGGGCTGTCGAGGGACCGGGCCCATAGGCACCCATTCCTGGTGCAGAGTAACTAGTGCCAGGCAGGTCATAGGGGTCTACGGTGGGTGGCGGTTGCTGCTGCTGCTGCTGCTGCTGCTGCTGTGGAATTTGCTGTCCTTGAGGCTGTTGGGACTGAGCCATAGAGGAGATCAGGGTGGGTTGCACCAGCCACTGGAGGTCTTGGCTTGTTGATATGGCAGTCACTGTCGGTATGAAAGATCCAGGCATTTCCCCAAGACCGCTGCACTCCTAGAGAGATGAAGGAGACCCCGTCAGCTTTCAGGCAGTACCGAAGACCGGCATCCACAGGCTTATGAACAGCAGCAGCTGGCGATCTAAGCCACCGTCCCCAAACCCTTTCCCACGTGCACCTCATTTCGAGAGATTGTCCCCTTCGTATGGGCAAAAACAACGCAGAGGCGCTTATTCCGCCATTGCTCAGGGTTTTTCGCACACACCAAAATGTCCAGCTTTGCACCGCAGCTTGGGATAATCCCTGCTCCAAGCCTTTTGCGGGGTAGTCTGAAAAAAGTCTGGGGGCCGAGGGGAGGGGGCTGCAAGGCGGAGTGACACGGAAAGCGAGATGGCGTGGATGGTGGGACTGTTTGAATGGGCCTGGGAGGTGTGATCCGGCCAGACCCGGGACTCTTGGAGTTGCTTTGATTTTGGGCTGCGGCTCCCCCAAGAAAGATGGAGGTAGGTTTCTGGCCCCTTTTTCTGCCCGGAACACACCAGGGATCCGGGGGACGGTCAGAGCTGGACCTTGGGTTCAGCCTGCTGTCCAGGCAGAGAGACCTGGGCAAAAGCATGGCAGGTCTAACGCAGGTGTGGCCTTTTTATTGGATCAGCTCGGGCGCTCCTGTCACCCTGCGCTCGCCAGTCGCCTTCCAGGCCAGAGGGCTTTACTCGATGGCGGACTCGGGCCGACAGCGGGCGCCCAACGCGCTCAGGACGCCTCGGTGCTCACGTCGAGCATTGCGCGGCGCTCCCGTCCCTGCCCTTCCGTCGCTTCCAGGCCTCGTGCAACACTCATGGCCCTGGGAGGACAGGGGGACGCGACGCCACGCCACGCCTCGCCCGAGAGCTCAGGAAGAGCCCGGGGAATGGAGGCGAGAGCAGCCGGACGACGCTTACTCTGCCTTGGCGGCTCCCGAGGGTCCGAGAGAGGCTTCGGCGGGCAGGAGGCGCCCTCGTCCTCCTCGTCCTCCGGAGAGGCTGCCATGGCGCGCGGCCCACGGGTCACCCGGGCAGCCCCGGCCGCGTGGAGGCGCTTCGCCCGGCGCGGAAGCCTCGTGGCCCGACGGCGGCCGAGGGCGGCGGCCGCTGCGGGCGGGGCGGAGGAAGGCGCCCGGATTAGGTCCGGCGGGACGGTTACGCAACGCGCCGGCGCCCACGGGGACCCTCGCCCCGTCCTGGCACCGGGGAGGAGCCGCGTGGCCGCCGCGCTCGCGACCGCCTTGGACGCCATGGCGCGCGGAGGCAGCCCGGAGCCCGGCGGCGCGATCCCCTCCCGGGGCGGGCGGCGTGTCCCTAGCGGCGCCTCCGTCCGCCCCTTCCAGGCAGCGGCGGCAGCACCAGGCGGGCGCGGACAGCAGCGACGGGCGCCGCAGGGACCACAGAGGGGGCGTGGCCTCCGCCGCGGCCAATCAGCGGCCCGCTCCTCCTGCCCCGCCCCTTAGCAACGGGGGTGGGCCCGCGTTCCAAAATAACCCGCGCGCGCCTCGGGGAGGAGGAGGAGGCGGCGGCGAGAAAACGCGCCGTACGTGCCTCACGTCAGCACGGAGGGTTCCAGCACGTCATGCGTTACGCACAACCCCGCCTCCCTTCTACTTCCCCCCCCCAACTCGCGCGTTCTCCGCTTTTCCTTCGCCGCCCCCTCCCACCCGGGACGCGCATGCGCGTTTCCAACCCCAGAGGACGAGCCGACGGAACGGGGCAGCGAGCGAGGCGTGCGCGGGGAAGTTAAGGAATGCGGACCGCGGAGGAGACTGAGCGCCGGCCGGCCAGCGATTGCCGGGAAGGGAAGGAGGCGGCTTAACGTTGAAATAATAAAATAGAATAAGCCGAATCTTCCTTCGGTCGATTTAATTTGGGAACATCGGAGGTCCCGGGAGCGGGGAGAACAGCTCCGGAGTCCCCCCGAGACCGGCTCTCGGCACGGCAGGGCCCGCATCCCCAAGCGGCGGCATGGGGGGGCTGCCCCCAAAACTTTGCAGAGAGGACAAGCCGGGGGGGGCGGAGGGAAGCCGCGGAGCGCGCGCGACGGGGCTCCGGGACGGACGGGCGAGCGAGGCGGGAGGCGAGACCGTGCCGGACTTACCTGCGAGGAGGCGGCGGCGGCCGTGGGGCTCCCGAAAGAATCCACCGAGGAGAGGTACTGGGACTCGGCCGAAGGGGACGAGCTGCACCGGGAGGTGGAGTCGTAGTCTCCGGGGAAGCCCTGATACATCTCCCTGGGGGGCGCCGGGGGGAGGCCGAGGCCGCGCCGGGAGCGCCTGGAAGCCAAGGTGAGCGGCGAGCCGAGCGGCCGACCCAACTCCCCGCCGCCCGCCCGGCGGCTGCTTCCCTCCGGTTCGCTTCCTTCTTCGCGCCGCCTTCGCCGCTCACAGTCCCGGCATGGTGCAAAGAGAAGCCCGGCGACGCGCAGGCCGAAGTCCAACCGGTCGAGTCAGCCCCACCCCCCGGTCCGTCCGTCCGTCCGTCCGTCGAAAAGACAATCCACCGCGGCTCCGAGCGGCTCCCGGTCCGGCAGCGATCGAGCGCGGAGCGATGCTGATCTGATCTGCGCGATCCCGGCTGCGGCGAGTCCGCTCGGTCTCTTTCCTCTTCCCCGTCCGTCCGCGTACCCACCAAGCGGCGGCTCTTCCTTCCCGGCCCCAATTTTATGAATGAAGCACGCTCCGCGCGCCGCAGCCTCTTTATGGCAGCGGGGTCCCGCCTCTTTTGACGTCACCCACAAAACACCTCCAGCGGCCCCCCGAAACGCGGCGCCCGCGCGGCCCCGCACACGCCCCCCGCTCCGCCGGCAGCTCCCCGCGTCCGAGCTGGTCCCTCCGTAGCGCCGGCCGAGCGCTCTTTTTCAATGGGGAAGGCCGGAGATCCCAGGTTCCGCCTCTCGGAGTTCCTGTGACGCAATTAGCCATATATGGCCTTGTCTTTGCTGTGTGTTTGTTTGGTATCCTAGCAATGACGTCAGAGGGATTCCCTTTCTCAGGCCGCCGCCGCCGCACGCGGCTGCGCTCAGCGGGCCCGTATTGGTCGCGGCGGCGGCGGCTTTTTTCTCGAGTATTAATAGCAGCCTTTACTACTATTCTAGAAATGGCAGCGAAGGAGAGGCGCGCGCCCGAGGAGAGGCGCCAAGGTCGCCGGTTCGAAACCCGCCCGCGGCACGGCAGGATCCTTCCCCCCCACCACCACCGCTCCGCCTAAGTCCCCTCGTCAATCCCGAGACGGGGTCGGCGGAGGGGGCCGCTTGGATCGCCGAGCGGGATCCCGGGGGAGGGGGCGCTAGAGCAGAGCCGAAACAGAACAAGGGGGGCCGGTCGGGGGCGGAGGGACTCCCTGCCCCGAGGCGGCGCCAGATGGCAGGGCAGGCGCGAGACAGGCGCTCGCGGCCGAGCGTGGCTGGGCCGAGCAAGCGGGCTCGCGTCGCTCCAAAGGGGCGGTGCAGCTCCCGCGGCGGCGGGAGCTCGGCGCGGGATGGCCTTCGCCGGGAAGGAAAGGCCCGGGGCGCCGGTGCTGCCCGGAGCCTGGGCTGCAGCCTCCGAGGTGCTGAAGTCCGGCAGCCGCGCCGGTCCCTTGCCCGGCGGAGCGCGCGTTGGCTGCGGAGCGCTGAATGCCCCGCCGCCCCTCGCGCGGACTCGGTCTCGGAGTTTCGGTCCAGACGTTTTGGGCCCGGGCAAGCTCGGTCGCGGCCTCCCCCCTCCGAGCAGGCAACGGGAGGAAACAGTGCACGGGGCCCTCACGCCGCCAGCCGCGTCTCGGTGGGATCCAACCGGTGAAACGACGGGAGAAAACGGCTGTGAAGAGCCGTATCGAAGCGGGTCTCTGCCGGGGAAGCACGCAAGTCAAGGGCTGTGGAGTCTCCCTGGGAGCGAGAGGGAGAAGGCGCCGATCCTCTTAGGGGTGGCTGCGAGCTCCCCCGCAGATGTCCCAACCAAGAGCGCACAGAGGCGCAGATAACTCACGCTTTGGGAGTCAAAACGGTCCAACACGGGGACCCCAGACAAAATACAAATACTTATTTACTTACATTTTCATCCCGCCCGGGCGGGCAACAACATTTAAAACCAAACAGTATTAAAACAATAACGGTATGTATTAAAACAACAGCACCCGCAAGTGGGAAGGGAAAGCGTTTCCCCATTTAACCGAAGGCCGGGGCAAAGAGGTGCGTCTTCACTGCCTTCCTAACCATACACAGCGAAGGAGCCTGACGCACCTCAAGGGGGAGACTATTCCACACCCTGGGGGCCACCACTGAGAAGGCGCTCTCCCAAGTGCACACCCCTTTTGCTGCTGCTGCTGCTGTTGGTGGTACAACCAGGAGGGCCTCCCCTCCAGGTATTAAGGCAGGGGAAAGCCGCTATGGGTGTAAGCGTTCCTTTAGAAATTTGGGGCCCAAGTCACTTAGGGTCTTGAATTGGGCTCGGCAGCGAATCGGCACCCAGTGCAACTCTTTTAAGACCGGCGTAAGGTGCGTCCGGCCAGCTGTCCCTGGCAGCTGCATTCCGCCCCAGCTGCAGCTTCAGAACCGGCTTCGAGGGCAGCCTTACCTGACAGAGGGTATCTTGGGGGCGGGGGGGAGGAAGGTTTTTACACTGTTAAAGAGAACAACCGGACTCCTAACAAAAGGGAAAGCCGTGCTGGCAGCCGAGCTAACGCCCTTTCGGTCTGTGGGGAAGGAGCCACATCCAGGGCCCCTCCCTGGCTCAGGGGGAGGATTTAACAGGTGCTTTCAAGCAACACTAATCCACCCAACCCACAATAATGACTTTATAGTTCCCCACCCAGCCAGTAGCTGATAAAGAAGCCAAAGGGGGAATTTCAGTCATCTATACAGGTGTAAAGGGAAAGGTGTGGGATGAAATGCTAGGCTGCTTGGCCGCCTCCTTTCCTTGTCTAATCCTTCTACAGGGCTTTTCCATGTTCTATTTCCCCTCCCTTAGACTGAATCTTCTGATGAACTCCAGATGGGCTCGTAATCTGGATTTGGGACTCTCCCGGAGTTTTTCATGTAACCTGCGGTTAAATGTTCTAACTGTTTGGGGATCTGCCAGCGCAGACACTCCAAGTTTAAAACTCAGGCGGGTCACTTCATGTAAAATATCTGCGAGCAGTTCAGTCTGCTGATGAAGCAACAGCAAAGTTCTCAGGCTTCCCAGCATCAGACATCCTGGCTGCCTTTCATAATATTTAAAAGGGAATGCTCTGGGCGTCCGGCACACAACAGCCTGGCCGAGCAGGTTTTCAAAAGTGATCAGGTTTCTTGCTAGATGCCAGGGAAACTTTTCTGGCTTCACCACGGCCTTTATCTTCCAGGGTTTTTGCTCCTGATTTCTCTTTGCTCCTGTCGCAACTCAGTAGTTTTTCTCCTGTGGCTGGACATGTGGGCTAGAGGAGGTGAAGCCAGGGCTTAGTTGAGTACATAAGAACCTAAGAGGAGCCCTGCTGAATCAGGCCACAGCCCATCTAGTGCGGCATCCTGTCTCGCACAGTGGCCCACCAATTGCCCATGGGCATCTCAGGCAGAGACAAAGGCAAACCTTCTCCTGCTCTCGAATCCCAGCAAATGGCCTTAGAAGCATCCTGCTGGTTCCCCAGCCTTAAAGATGTACTTAGGCGTCAGTTCTAGTGGCCACTAATACATCTGTCATCCATAAATTTCTCTAAGCCTCCCTTAAAGCCATCTAGGCTGGTTGCTGTTTCCATCCCTTCCAGCAGCAGATTCCATAGGCCGATGACCCTTTGGGTGCAGAAATCCTTCCCTTTGTCTGATCTGACTCTCCTACCCATCAGCTTCATAGATGCCCCCTGGTTCTAGTGCCGTGTGACAGGGAAAAGAAATCAGGCATGATTTTATATACTTCAATCTCTTGCTTTTACCTGCCCAGAACTGCCTGGCCCTGTTTTGTTGTACTAACATCTGAGTATTCATATGACACAGGGACTGAAAGTTTAGCTCTGAGTGTTTATGAAGATTCATTAAATAATCCAGCACAGGGGTCAAATAGTCGAATGGAAAGGGTGTCTGTTCCATATTATTTCGGAAAACTGATAATCATCCAGTTTTTCTTAAGAAAACCAGGAGCTTGCATAGACAACGATTTTTATTCTACCAGACTTTCAGGTAGTCAAAATATGATTAGGAACAAAATGCAACCTCCTCCTGTTTTGTTATTTTTGTTCTGTGTCAGTAACAGAAAACACAGAATAGACCTTCCCCAAGTGGCATCTCTGTTCGTGTCTGGGGTGGAAAATCAATCAATCCTCCAAAATAAGCAAAATGACATAATCTGAAACTGCTCTGCTGGTGTCAAAACCTGCAAGATGATTCTGACATGCTTGGCAGTTAGGAAGAAGGGAATGTATGGGAACCTTGTGAAGGGGCTGGCAGGAAGCAAGGGTGACGCTTAGAACTTCAGGTCCCATGGAAGAAGCAATGCCTCTCCGTAGTGTGATGGTTAGAGAGCTGGGCTAGCACCTGGGAGTCTCTGACTCTTGAGACCTCGGGCTACTCTTGGCCTTGCCAGCCTCACAGGACGGCTGTGACCATAAAAATGCTGTCCCTTGGCTTTTCGGAAGAAACTAAATACATGTCATGGGTCCAGTTTCTTCTGACAGCGCTGGCATCCTTGATGGGACCCTGGCCAGTCTCTAGTTTATGAAGAGATGACATTGGCGAAGGGTCCTAGGGGGAGGGGCTGCTCCAAAAGATGCCTCTGTGTCTCCATTGCTGGCACTTTGGATGGCAATCATGTCCCAAAATGGGATGGTCAAGTGCCTCCTACTACCATGTGTGGAGACTATGACACGTGCCCACCACAGTAAGTGGAGACCAGACCCAAAGCCAGGGATGTAACTGCAAAAGAAGAAGTAGAAGAGTTGGCTTTTCTACCCCACTTTTCTCTCCCATTCAAGGAGATTCAAAGCAGCTGAGAAAGCTTTCTATTCTTCTCCCCACAACAGACACCCTGTGAGGTGGGTGGGGCTGTGAGAGCTCAGAAGAGAGCTGTGACTAGCCCAAGGTCACCCAGATGGTTTCATGGAGGAGGGTAGAATCAAACCCCGCATTCCCAGATAAGAGTCTGGTTTCCTAACCACTAGACCAAACTGTCTCAAAGCACTGATGGGGCTTTTGTCCAGAGCCTCCTAGAAGTCCAAGAGGAGGCTGAAGGGCAGCTGAGCTGAGCTGAGCTCTGGAGTGCATCTAGAGAGCACAGGAAAGGTAAATCCGTTCTAAATTAAGCACTGGCTTTCCTTCTTTGCATTGGTATTTTGTTTCTCCGAGCTGCTTGAGTTTTAGCCTCAGCATCCTGTCAGGAGGAACCAGCCAGCAGGTCCTGCATAGATACAAGTAGGTGTAAAGTGCTACTGCTTCTGAGTAGATGCCACAGGATCCCCTAATGCTCCACCTCCATTTCCTGTCTGTTTTCAAGGCCCAAGTGCACCCTGGGATATGAGTAGCAATGTTTCGGAGCCCCCCCCCCCAATGCCACCCTGACAAATCCCATCAGGGCTTGGCAAGGGTCTGCAGTGAGGCCAGGGGGCCTCAGCAAAAGGCAAGCCCAGCTCCAACTGCCCTGGGCTTGTGTGCTTGGTCCCACCTGGCCCTTAGGAAGGACCCTCTGCTGCCTGGACTTCTGCAGGGCTGCTGAATGTGAGTGGTGTCCCTTCCCCCCTCCCTCCCTGGTGGTGAGGAGGCCTCCGTCTTGGCCGGTGCTTTGCATTCCTTTGGCCTGGGCTCATAACCGCAGCAGGGGGAGCCGTGCAAGAGAGTCCCTGGTGCATCCCGCCAGCTGACCTAACAGGGACAGTGACCAGCAGCAGGCGAGACACAGATAATGACAAGGTGGAGCTGGGCTGTGCCATTTTCCTTGGGCACCAAATTTAGCCCCCATAGGGCAGCCAGCCCCAAGGGCAATCAGACAAAGCGCTTGGAGGCCAGGCTATTCTAAGCAGCTGGCTTTCCCCCCCCCCACACACCCTTTGCCACCCCCTGTCTGCCCTTGTGGATCAGACAGAACAATTGGCCTCCTCCCCACACATATACACACAGAGATGACAGAGGGAGGCAGCTAGAATCAAGGGCCCTGTCCACACTTGGGCTTTTTCTGGAGTATACCTCAGGATAGGGGTCTGTGATCCACATGCTAATGCTGGCTCTGGTAGGCCTCACCTGGGGCCTGCTGAAGCCTGTGCTGGCATGTGGACAGCAGCAGGCCCCTATCCCAGGATGTATTCCAGAATAAAGCCAAGGGCAAACATGCCCAAGCATCCAGCATCTCCAGAAGGTCAGCTCACGTCAGGGGCTGCAACTTGGAGCATATTCTGTGGCAGCCCATGAACTTCCTGACAGCCGCTGCCACTACCGTCTCATTTAAGAACAAGAACTGGCACAGTCCTCACACTAGTTAAAGCAAGAACACTTTGGGCCTCTGTGCAGTCTGAGCATAAGAGAGTTGGATCTCCCAGCAAGGATACAGCCCTCCTGGAGCAAACCCAGCTTTTTGCAGGGGATCATAGAAGCATTTGGCTGACGGCTGGCGCTTCTTGTCGCCATGTTATGTTTTTGGTCTCCATCTCCAAAGCACGGACAGCCTTGTTGCTTTCTGGGTCAGGAGTTCAATCTGTCCCAGTTAGATCTCAAACCGTGGGACCTGCTCACACTTGGCTTTATTCTGGAATATATCCCAGAATAGGGGCCTGCTGCCATCCACGTGCCAGTGCAGGGTACAGCAGGCCCAGGCGAGGCCTGGCAGAGTCTGCATTAACACGTGGACAACAGATTCTGATCCTGAGATATATTCCACCGTAAGTCCAAGTGCGAACAGATCCATGTCAGGCCAACAACAAATTTGTTAACAAGAATTTCTCCTGTAATCTCAAAGATGCCTTTTTGTTCTCACTGCCCTGTTCCTTATCAGGTGACCTACTCTGCAGGGTTGTTGTGAGAATGAAAGACAGGTGGACGTTCTAACATGCCAAAGCATGGTGCAGAAACTATATTGATGATTCCCCACTCCCCTATAGAAGTGCTTGTGGGACAAACCCAGCCCTGTATTCCAGTATAAACACACACACACAAACACTGCCTTTCTCTGGGATTTATTTTGCTTAGTCATAAATAGCTGTATTATTTTTGCAAAGATGGTTTACTCACTCTCACAGACCCCTGACAATTGACACAGAGAGCAGAGAGACTGTTTCACAGATCAAGCTATTTCTGTTGATGCTGAATCATGCTAGTAATGATGCACAAAAGAAAGAGAAGAGAGAGAGAGACATAAAGAGGTGTGTGTCTAGTTTGGCATACCCTAGATAGGGCCGTGGGAGGAACCTCAAGCTCGCAGACAGGTCCTGAGGTGGTGAGTGATTCAGAACCAGAACCTAGAGATAGGTCAGCTGGGCTGAGAGACGGACAGCGAGGCGTTTCAGGCTGGCGGTCTGGGAGGGAAGAAGGTGGAACCCCAATGTGTCTGACACAGCATTACTTTGATGTCACCAGCCAAGCATGCTGCAACCATTCCAGAGCCCTGAGTCATTGCTGGGGGCTGAGCCAGCGTTGGGAGTCTGCCGGCTTGCTGACACACATGCCCATTCATTCATTCATTCATTCATTCATTCATTCATTCATTCATTCATTCATTCATTCATTCATTCATTCATTCATTCACTCACTCACTCACTCACTCACTCACTCACTCACTCACTCACTCACTCACTCACTCACTCACTCACTCACAACACTGACAAACTAGAGCAAGTCCAAAGGAGGGCTATCAAAACGATGGGTGGTTTGGAAACCACGTCCTATGAGGAAAGCCTGAAGGATCTAGGAATGTTTAGCCTGCAGAAGAGAAAGCTGAGAGTAGACATGATTGTGGTCTTCAACTCTCTGAAGGGCCGTCACAGTGCAGAGGGATCGTCCCTATTCTCACTTGCACAAGATGGGGGGACTAGAAACAACGGGATGAAACTTCAAGGGAGTCAATACAGATTAGATATCAGGAAAACCTTCCGGACAGTGAGGGCGACCAGTCAGTGGAACAGGTTGCCACGGGCGGTAGTGGCTCCTCTTCAAGCAGAGGCTGGACCTACATCCTTCTGGGATGGCTTAGGGAATCCTGCATTGAGCAGGAGGTTTAACTGGATGACCCTGGAGGTCCCTTCCATCTCTACGATTCTACTATTCATTCTTTCATTCACTCACTGAGCCCCTGCAGCCCAATGAAAGAGACAGGGGAAGTGGCTTTTTTCGCCACCCAGCTGCAGAAGCACTTAAGAGCTCCTTTGGATCTCAGGAAGTGGGCGTGAGGAGCGTCATCTGGGCCTTTTCTTCCACTGATCGCAGGGGGCTGTAGTGCTCTGAGCTGGAAAAGCAAGACCTCAAGGGCCATTTTCCTGAGAACAGAAGCACTGGAAATTATTCTTAAGGATGACCCCTGTCTTTCTTCCATTCTGGGGGATGGGAAACAGAATCAAGGAGAGCTCTAAACTGGTCTGTATTAAGTCAGGGCTCACTAATCTTTCTGAGGCAGCTCTTTTTTGGGGGGGGCACTTCTGTATGGCCTTGATCAGATCCTAAAAAGTGTACATATAGGACACCACGTATTGTGGAGATCCAGTGTGCAGGGGTCATATGAGGAAACACGCTGTGTGTTTACAGTCTTGGTGCAAAAGATGTATAGTGGGGAATATATAATGAGGATGATGTGGGTGTGACTATCTACCTGAAGATGGCTCGGAAGCTGCAGCTGGTGCAGAACGCAGCTGCTAGACTG
>MTQE01003491.1:944878-1007321 GCA_014337955.1 Aspidoscelis marmoratus
CTTCATGTGAGCTGGTTGTAGCTAATGGCTCCATCTTTCCCCACTTTCAGGACCTACCGGATTGGGGCCAAGAGGAGACCCCGGGACCCAGGCTCGACCCTTCCCGGCATGGCGTACGTATGCAGCGGTTTGCAAGGACAGACTTGGGAGGCGGCCCTGGCGCCGTGGGTGTTGTGGTTTCCCAGGAACCTTTTGGAAGCCAGCTGTGCTTCTGGGCAGCCATCTGCAAGGGCAACTCTCCCACAGCCCCTGGAGGCAAGGCACATGGACCGCGCACTGCCTGCCTGGTCCTGCACTGGCCGTGGCCGTCGCCCCTGAGGCCTCACCTCAAGTTTTGTTGTGTCTCCTCAGCACTTGCAGGCTGCCTGGCCCAGAGATGCAAGATGATCCCCAGGGAGTCCCAGAGGAGACGCTGGACCCGGAAGAAGCACCATCCAGAAGGGACCCTTCCCCCTGAATGTGGGAGGCCTGGCTGGGACCATGGGAGGAGCCGGCCCTGGCTGGATCCTGAAGAAAGGCTGCCCTGAACATGGGTATTTGGGAATACCCAGGTGCCTCCTTGACTGGAAGGTGAAGTCCCCCCGCCCCACCCCCTGCTGTTCATCCCAGAGGTCTCCTGGGCAGCCATTCCCCAAATACCCATGGCAAGGCTGAGCCAGCTCTGCCTTGCCCACCCACCCCCACTGCTGAGATGCTGCCGAACTACAATTCCATTCAGCCCCAGCCTGTGCAGGGACAGATGGGAGTTGTAGTTCTACACCGTCAGGCATTCCTGGCTTACAGCAGGGCTCTTGCACAGGCTTCCTTCTGCAATGCTCCCATGAGAGGTGGGACCCATTCGCCTCTCCCCACCCAGGGCTGTGGCTCGGCCCTTTATTTTTGAGCCACCGCCCTTCTCCTTCTCTCCTGCTGCCCACTGCCTTCCTGGCATCCTCCGGCATGCCCGTGCCTGTGACCTTGGCACATAAGTGATGGCTTAGATTCCCATCATGCTGGCTGGGGAAAATCTGAAGCTTCCTTTAGCAAGTTGGGGGGGCAGTGCAGGTGAGGCTCTGCCCCATAAGCCTGGTTTCCTGGCTCCTAGTGAGAAAAAAAGTTCCCTTTGTTCACTGTCTGTGGGCCAAAGACACTTTGCACGTGCACCGTGATGCTGCCTTCAGTATTCCCACTGTGTGCCACACGACCCTGTCCATTTGTGGTTCTCTTACGTCTACACGACAGTCTTAAAAGTGCCTTAGAACTACGCAGAGAAAGTGAGACTGTACTGATGTATTCCTTGGTATGTCCTGTACCTGTGAGCATACCGAGACCCCAAATACCTTCTGCTTTCTCAAACAAACAACCTGGTGGCCCTCTGGCTGGCCCCATGTGCCTTTGCCGCACCTGGGCAACATCCACACACCCTGAAGCCTGCTGCAGGGCGCCTGTTGCCCCCCCCCAAAAGGCCCCTGCAAGTAAAAGGGAAAGTCGGGGGGGGGGAGGAATGGCACGCGCATATCAGCAGGCTCCATTATAGGCATCACTATAGCCACATGCGCTTCCTAGGCACTTCAAGTGTTGATTTATAAGTAGTGGAATATTGTCAATAGTTTCTTTGTGGTTTTTTAAACCTGATTTAAGCTTAAGAGTTAACCAGAGAGGAAACAGCATGTGCGTCTCTTTGTCCTTGCCACGGCCACTGTGTGTAGTAAAGGCCAGTTCTGCAAGGTAAAGCGGCTTCATATGGCGCCTTAATTTCATGGGGGGGGGAGAACTTGCTGGGGGGGCAGTGTGGGTGGGAAGCAGGCTGGGGGAGGGCTTGGGTGCTCATTCCCCGGCTCTGTGCAAACCTCAGGAGGTGACCAAAGGGGCTAGAAACGGTTAGGTGTGCAGGAGGGAAGCGCAAAGGCTGCACCTGTGGGTGGGCTGGCACATCGACCTGCGAGCTTCCCCCGGGGCTGTTCCATTCGCTAGTCGGGCAGCAATCCAGGGGCACCCCCCCCCCTCTGTGGCCCCTTGTGTGGCACAGGCTTCCAGGGGAGACACCTGGAAAGGAGGCTTAGAATAAAGCAGAGCCAGGGATGCCCAGTGCCCAGGCAGTCCACTTAAGGCACTTTAGGGTTGGTGGGGGCACCGGGTTGCTCTTCCCCCAAACTCCAGCCGCAGCCAGAAGGGAGCGAGGGGCGTCTGGATGCGCTCGCGGTCGCCCTTGGGTCTTCACCGGGAAGGCCGCCTGGAGGTCCTTCTTGCCGGACCAAAGGGTCCGCCCACTAGGTGGGGGCTACGGGAGGGCTGGCGTCGTTTCGGGGCGGGGGGCGGCCGACCTCTGTCTCCCTGCCTGCGGGCGAGGACGCGCTGCACCCCCCGTGAGCCCCCTCGGGCAGCTGGGCGCCAAAACCAGCCAACGTCCGGGAGGAAGAAGATCGACCTCCGGACGGCGGAGGTCCGGGGGCGGCCGGGCGGGGCAGGCAGAGAACTCTGCACACGGCTCGGGGCCTCTGGCTCTCTCGTCCGGCCCGGATTCGGGGCTCGGCATAGCGGCGGCTGCGCCCGGCGGTCGCACCGGGAGCGGCGCTCCAGCCAGCGGCGGCCGGGAAAGGGGCGGGCGGCGGGCCGACGGGGCGGACGCGCGTTCCAAAGCCCCTCTGTCACCGGACAGGCTGCGCGGGCGCTGCTGGGAATTGTGGTCCCAGTCCCGCAGGCCGCTGTCCCCCAGGTGGCCCGGGACACCCCCGCCGGACTCCGTGGCGCCGCCCCCGGGGACCCTCAGTCCGGTCGGACGGGCGATCTCGGCCCGCGGCTTTTCTCCCTCCCTCCTTCCCGATATGACGTTGGTCGGACCAACTCGGGGGGATTGGCAAGCGACTCCTCTGAGCATGGGCAGAGTGCTTTTTCCCTCTGGGGGGGAATCTATGGCCGGTCCCCACGTACGCCTCTAAGCGGAGGGAAGAACCGAAAGAGCGGGGTCGCGCCGCAGGGCACGCGGGGAGGCTGGAGCCGGTCGGAGTGCTCCGGACGTCTCCCGGCTCCGGCTCCTCCGGGCAGTCCAGATACGCACAGAGGCGCTCCGTCCCGGCAGGGCTCACGTCGAGGCGGGCACGGGCGAGGCCGCCGGACTCGGGGGCGCCCGGACTACAAGTCCCAGAATGCCGCAGGTTCTGCCCTACCTGTGGAGCCGCCAGAGAGAGGGAGGGAGGGGAAGGGGGCGGGAGGGGAAGTCAGAACCTGTTCCCGGGCGGGCAGAGGCGGGACGGGAGTCCGACGACGGGCCGCGGCGGCTGGGAGCGGAGGAGCCGCCGGCGCCCGAGGCTGAAGCCCGTCGCAGGTCAGGATAAGGGGCGGGGGCCGATAGGG
This sequence comes from Aspidoscelis marmoratus, assembly GCA_014337955.1. Classification (NCBI taxonomy): domain Eukaryota; kingdom Metazoa; phylum Chordata; class Lepidosauria; order Squamata; family Teiidae; genus Aspidoscelis; species Aspidoscelis marmoratus. Next base: position 948,212 of record MTQE01003491.1, read on the forward strand.
GGTCGGGGGGCCAGCAAGGCGGGGGGGGGGCTGGTCAAAGCCCGCCCCTCCTGGGGGCCGGGAGGCGATGGGGGTGGGTGGGCGGCCCGGTCCAGTTTCCGGCGCTTTCCGACGGGGCGGACGGGGGCAAGTGGGGCGCCGCTTCTCCGCTGCCCTCCTGGCGCTCTCCGGAGGCATCGCAGCCGCGCGCCTGGCACCCCCCTCGCCGGGCGCCCGCACCCCAGCTGGGACCGAGACGAGCCTCCGGGCCAGCTGGGGATGCGCAACGAGCCCGGACTTGCGCGCCCCCTCGCCTCTCCTGTCCACGGGGCGGGGGGTAGAGGGGAGGCGGGGCTGCTCCTCCCCGTCCCCCCAAGACTTCGAGGGATGCGGCTCGACGGGGCGCGGGGGGGGGGCGCAAGCTGACGCCATCACAGCTTTGGCGGGGGTGGGGGCGGAGTGGACGGGCGCCCCACCCGCGGCGGCATGAGTGCGCCCGGATTCCGCCCACTTCAGTCCCCGCTTGCGCCCCCGTCTTCCTTTGGTCGAGGAGGGGGAAGAAGCCCCCGGGTCCCGCGGCTGGCCGCCTCCGAGGCTCCTGGGCTGCCTGCGTCTTCCCGAGGGCTCGATCCGGATTCCCAGAAGGGTGCGGGGAGGGCGGGGGGGGCTAGACGAGGAGGGGCGCTGGGAGGGGGGCGCCTGGATGATGGCGCGACAGCTGCCGCCGCTCGTTCCAGGAACGAGCGGCCATTAAGCAGACGCCTCCCTGCCCCGAGGCGCCTCCAGTTCGCCAGTAGCAGGAGGGAGGGAGGGAGGGAGCCGAGGAAATTGTGCGTCTCTTACGCCTATGCGGGCGTCTGGGGGGGCGGAAGGGAGGAGCAGGGCAGAGGATTCGCGGGAGACTCGGGGGAGGGGGGAGCAGGGCAGATGTTGAAGGGCAAAGGGGAACCCTCGCCCCGGGCAGCAGCTTCACTGGGGCAGCAGTCAACAGGCCCCCCCCTTGGAACAGGAAGGCCCCTCCTTGCTTGGCTGACCCTTCGGGCACTTTGAGGCCCCCGGCTTAATCCAGCCTCACCCGGACGACCCCCCCCCCGCAAGGCCCCCTGGCTCCACGGCAAGTCTATGGGGCAAAGGAAAGACAAGATGTGCCTGGCCCATGCCCCGGAGTCCCATTTTTGGCACATGGGTTAGTCAGAGTGCTGCATTTCTTCCCCGTTTCCATCTTCACAACAACCCAGTGAGGTTGGCTTGGCCAGACGAATGAGGAAAAGGCCTCCAGGGTCCAGAAAAGGGTGTGATCCTGCTGCCTCCTGACCTGGCGCTGAAATCGGGGCTCTGGAACAGATTCGAGCCGCCCAGGAGCTCCTCTGCCTGAAGAGCTGCTGAGGCTTTGGATCTTCCAAAACGAGGCAAAAGGGGCTCCAGAGCACAGACAGAGTGCCGTCTCCTTGCTGGCTGGGAAACAGAGCTTCCAACTGCCTGGGGTCTGGGCGAAGGAGGCAACCCAGAGGGGCGCCAGTTTGTGAGCCAGTTTGGTCTAGTGGCCCCCAGGCTATGGAATAGTATCCCTCGTGTTTAGGGAGCCGGACTCTTATCTGGAAATACCTGGTGTGATTGCACACTCCTCCATGAAGCCAGCTGGGTGACCTTCAGCTCATCACAGCTCTCTTCTGAGCTCTCATGGCCCCACCAACTCACAGGGTGTCTGTGGTGGGGAGAAAAGAAAGTTTTCTCAGCCACTTTGAGTCCCCTTAAAAGGGTGAGAAAATTGGGGTAGAAAAGCCAACTCTACTGCTGCTGCCGCCGCCGTTAGTGTTAGTGTGCCGGTGCCCATCTGGGGGCAGAACAGCGTCTGGTCTTTGGAGCCAGGAGCAAAATCAGGCGAGGCCCCGAGAGCTCCAGATAAATCTCACCTCCTTTCTTGGTCAGGGGCTGCAGCCTCAGCTGCTGATAATGAAACGCCATCCGTGTCGCCCTCCCCTTGGTCCCGCCCCTCGGATGCCCAAGCCCAGAATGGCGTTCCTGGAGCTGCCGAGGGTGGGGCTGAGTGTGCGACTCCCTACCTGTGCGTGAGCAGGCCAGGCGCTTAGGGGGAGCCTCACCTCTCCTACTTGAGTGTCACCTCAGGTGTGCCGAAGGGGAGACTGTGGAGATGATTGGCATCATGTAGGGCAGCCTGGGCTTCCCCAAAATGTCTCCTGCCCGTGACTGTGGGATGTGCGTTTGCAGCAGTTCCCCTGCTAATTGTTGGGAAATGCCTGCAGTCCCCTGGGGGGAAATAACTGGTTAGACTAGCAGGTGTGGCCAGACTTCAGTACCCATCATTCTTTGCCACAGGCAAACTGTCTGGGGCTCCTGGGAGATGTAGTTGAACGATATCTAAAAGGAGGCAAGTTGATCACCCTACCTCTCCCCCAACAGCCAGCTCCAGCTGCCCTCCAGATATTATTCAACTACAACTCCCATTATTCCTTGCCATTGCTTACGACTTTGTAGATCATGGGATTTGTAGTTCAGCAACCACGTGGGTGTGTGGCCAGAAGCAGGCCCCCAATTCTCACGCTTTAGCTCTTCCTTTTCTGGAGCTGGAAGGACACGGCTGCCCAAGCCTTGAGCTAGGGGCCAAATCTCTGCAGCCAGCTGTTGACCTTGAAGGACAGGGCAGCAGCTTTAAACTGGGATGTGAATCATTTATCCGAGACAACACACAGAGGTGGCCTTTTCTCCAAGAAGTCGCCTTTCCTCACGGAGCTTAGAAAGGACGATGAAGCAGCAATAAGTTACTAGCTAGATTTTTGAAGGGGGGAAGCCTAGAAAATGGCTGCAGGAGTAGTGGGCACCTTGCATGCAGAAAATCCTGCCACCCTCCCCCAGTGGCAGAAGGTCACAGGCCTAATCCTGCCATCTCCTCCTCGGAAGGCAAAGGCCAACTCCCTCCAGGTGGGAGAGAAAGGTGGGAGGATGCTGAAGGCCATTGGCAGGGGGTTGAGAGCAGGGGAGGGTTTCGCCCTTGCCTCCTGCTTGAGAGGCCCATGGGCAATTGGTGGGCCACTGTGTGGGGCAGGATGCTGGACCAGATGGGCTGTGGCCTGATCCAGCACAAAGGCTCCTCTGAGGTTCTTTTATGGTCTGTAGTTTTGGTGAGAAATCCACACAAAAGGTACCAAGGGCTTCTGCTGAAGTTAAGAACATGTTGATGGGGAGTAGCATTGGACAAAGGCAGGTTCTGGGATGCACCCTTCCTTCCTTCCTTCCTTCCTTCCTTCCTTCCTTCCTTCCTTCCTTCCTTCCTTCCTTCCTTCCTTCCTTCCTTCCTTCCTCTTCTCTCCCTTTCCAGACAGATCCCTTTGGCTTTTATGATGTAGATTTAAGCGATAAATTCCCTGGTTCTTTGGAACTGGGTGTGGTCTGAGAAAAAGAAGAACAGGTTTTCCCTCTGGATAGGCCAGGGAAGGGAAGGGCCACTGTTCTGAGAAGAGCTTCGCCTGGCTGGCAGAGAAATGTTGTTTTCAAGTCCTCCCAAAGACCTTTCAGTCCAGCGGTGGCATTGCTCCTGCCCACCTACAGAGGGCAGCAAAGCTCCCAGCATTTCTGGACCACCTCATGGACATGGGGTAAGTTTGGGGTGAGGGATGCTGGACGGATGTCTCTTTCTGGTGGCCTCTGGCCCAGAAAAGCACTCTGGGACTAGGAAAAGGAATGCCCATGGGCAATTGGTGGGCCACTGAGTGAGACAGGATGCTGGACTAGATGGGATGTGGCCTGATCCAGCAAGCCTCCTATTAGGTTCTTATATTAACCCTGAATGCTGATCCATTGTTGCCCGGATGGGTGGCCTGTCCTTTAGCAGAGTTCTATGGGCGCAACAGCAAAAAGAATTAAAAGTAACAGATGACTGTGAAAAGGCTGGCAGCAGCTACATGAAGGGTTAGCTGATATTAAGAAACACAATCAGAAAGGGCTTTGCCTGGTACATAAAACTGGGTGTGCCTGAGAAGATGTCCGCGCATGGTCCCACTGCTGAGAAGCCTCTGAGTAGAAGCCCTTCTGGTCCAGGTGAGAGGAGGGAAACCTTCTCAACCAAAGACTGACCCTCCTTCAACACCTGGCTGGTTTGTCACGGTGCTTGAATAACATTTGTATTGCTTTCTTCCTTCTAAGCACAACAGAACACGTCTTACTTCTGCAGTGTTTTCCATCTCAGTGAAAACAGTGCCCTCTTTTTGAACATAATGAACTACAAAACTGTAGATTAACTAACGAAGGATAATGTGGGTAGCAAAAGGGCAGGTCTCCGTTGTCTAGAACACTTTTTTGGGAGGTGCTTTTTAAATCTGGACACATCTCTGCGGTCCCACACCGTGAGCTCAGAGCAGGTATACAGCCCAGGCGAGAAAATCTAGTAGCTACTCACATGCAGTGCAGTAAACATGCGCAAGGAATTCTAATTCTTCAAAGGTCTGTCTCCCTACCCGTTGAGAAAAAAGAATGCCCCCTGGGGAGCCACTACTAAATGGATCCTGCCTCTAATCAGCCACCCTAAGGGACTCCTGAAGAAGACTTGAGCAGACAGGTTTAGACAGGAGAAGATGTTCCATCATGAAGCCAGTATATCTTGTCCCAGATGAAGGAGAAGATTTAACCTTGTCTCTTCTTGAGATGCCCATGGGCAGTTGGTGGCCACTGTGTGAGACAGGATGCTGGACTACTTGGGCTTTGCCTGATCCAGCAGGAAGGCTCCTCTGAGGTTCTTATGAAATAATGAATATGCTCACTTTTCTCTCTCTCGGAGCCAAGAAGCATTTATGTGAACCTAGCGGAGAAACACCTGGGGCTTAAGATCTGCCACGTGCTTCCCTTTTCAGGGCAAGCCCAGCCCTGGGAAAAAATGTAGAGGAATCATAGGAGAAGAATGCCTCTGAGCACATGCAAAATGCCTCTCCCTAGTCATCCCAGCTTCGGACGCGCACTGGCTGGAGACTAGAGGAGCTTTGTGGATGAAGGTTGTAATTTGGCCTAATAGCTGCTCTCAGATGCAGCCTTGGGAAGGTTGTTTGAGGCCAAGCTGGGGAAGAGCCGGGCGGTTTCAGCAGACCAGAGAGAGGCTGTGGTGGAGCTTCATCTGTGCCAAACTGTCCCCTGGCCGTTACATAAGTCGCCCTGGCTCTTGGCCCAGGAGACCTTGTCCCGCTGCTGGTTCTTCCTTTGTTGGGTGACCAAAGGCCTTCAGTGGAATGGGGCTGGTTGCCTTGCCCTGGGAATGGGCCCCAAATTGTTTTGGATATAAAACATCTTGCTACATCTTGTACAGAACCTCCGATCTCCAGTTTCTCCTCCTGACAGTAAGTTGCGTCAGAAGTGCAAAGATGGGGAAACGCATTTAATCCCGTCTCGTCCCTGGGTTTGCTTGGTGGAAGACAGATTGGGCTGCGCCCAGAGCACATTTGTGCCCATTTGCTCCCTCCACGCTGCACTTTGTAAAACTGCCTGATCGGGAGAGCTGTGTGCATTTCTCCCTTTGATCTCTGTTCAAACATGCTCGGTTAAGACATTACTAAGGGCGATTAAAGTTAGCTAAGAACAGAAAGGACACCAACAGAATTCCTCAAACTCAGCAATAAAGTACAGAATATGTAAGACGGAATGAATTTTTGGTGGAGCCGTTTGCAGCATTTAAGCAGTTAGTCCCAGAAAAGATTAACATTAATGAAGCAGTGTAATGTTTTTTTTAAACTATTTCAGAAATATTATTGATGTTGTTTTGCAGAAAGGAAATAACATTTGCCTGTTTTCCAACACCGGGAAGCCAGCGGTGTTAAGAGGGTCGGAGCTCCAGCCACGCTCTTCCGGAAGTAAGCACCTCTCTGAGTAGCCCTAGCCAAGGTCAGAACCCCACTCGGCCTCTGGGCTGATCTGCTTGCACGGAGTCCTTAATGAGAGGCTCTGCCTCTTTTTGTTTGTCTTATGAGACATGGCTATGATGTCGCCTCCTTCAGACCTGGGGAAAGCAAAGGAGCAGAGCGACCTGGAAGTGCCAGAGAGGACCTCAGGGGCCTGGGAATGTTTGTGCGCCTCCCTCTTGCTCTGTGACCTTAGGGGGGTGTTGGTCCCTTTATTTTGGCATTTGACTGGGGCAACCAGCCTGGGGCTTCCATCGGTTCAGCCTGCTGGTCTTGCTGGAGAAGATCAGCATTCCCTGGAGAGCCACAAGGGATACTCTGGGAAGGAGCCTGGGATGTGCAGGTTCTAGGCAGGCCATGAGGCCGGAACTGGTGAGGATTCAGCCAGGAAAGACTTGGGGAAGAGAGCCAGATGGGCATGTGGGAGCTCCGTCAGAGAGTTTATGGTCCAGAGCCAGAGCCTGGATGTTTGTTCTGCCACCCAGGCTGGCACCGACTGCCAAAGGAAGGCATGCCAGTCTGTGTTGTTGGCAGATGCCAGGGCATCTCCGATTGCCTGCCTGCCCGCCCACCCGCCCTCCTTCTCCCTCTCTCTGTTTCTCCCAGTGTTGCAAGAGTCGCCTCTGGTCGGCCTCCTGCTTTGCTTTCACCCGAGCTGTTCCTGCATTGTCCTCCCAGGTGCCACCTCCAGTTTTGCCCGGTGTCTCGAGTTACCCAAGAGGCCCCTCCCTGGGGAGCCTGGCACTGCAGCTGATTTAAAAACGTGTGGCTGGTCCTTCTGGCTTTTCAGCTGCTGTGGGAAGAAACCAGCCCTGGGGTGGGGTGGGAGGAGCAGGCAGAGTCCAGCTCATGGGGGGGGGGGAGAGCAGGCGATGCCAAGCTAGGAAGCTGTCTGTGCCCGTGGATGCCAGTCATGGAGCTGCTCCATGTTCCTAGGTCCCTGAGACACTTGGGGCACCGGCGGCTGGTGGGGCTGGAGCCCAAGAAGCTGGTCAGCACGATGGCGAGCGAAGACATCTCCAGTGCGCAGGATCTGCTGGACCTCCATTTCCAATGTGAGTTGCGCTGGGCGATCAGGCCCCTTTGGACTTTGGGCAGGGGGGCAGCAGCCACCCGTACCTTCTAACCTTTGATGCTAGAGGTTCTGTGGTGCTCACATGAGAGGGAGCAATGCCTGGGTGAGAGTCTTCTATGAGGCACCTCAACCCCTTTCCTTCTGGGGTGCAGGTGGCACAGCCATGGTGCAGACAGGGAAACTGCCTTGCCAGGGTGATTTATACTACTGCCCTCTGCAGTTCCCTGGCTCGCCTAAGGGTGGAGCTGCCCCTAGCGCCTTGAGGAACCTGCAGCCCAGTTCGTCTGCACTACAGCCAAGCTTGGAAAGGTTGGGCCAATAAAGCTGAAAAGCAGTTGTAGTGTTGAGTGCACCAGGAGTCCATCTGGGACTTTGCTGCAGGGCCAGTCTGGTCTAGTGGTTAGGGAGTCAGACTCTTATCTGGGAATACCGGGTTTGATTCCACACTCCTCCACAAAGCCAGCTGAGTGACCTTGTGCTGTCTTCTGAGCTCTCACAGCCCCACCTACTTCTCAGGGTGCCTGGCATGGGGGTAAAGAACAGAAGGTTTGTCAGCCACTTTGAGTCCCCTTAAACAGGCGAGAAAAGCGGGGTAGAAAATCCAACTCTTCTTCTTTTGTGCACCAGCGGGACAGCATTTCCTCTGTGTATCAAAGGCTGTGGGTTCAACCCCTGGGCTCCCAAGCTGGAAAGGGGGCTGGATCCCCACCTGGAACCTCTTGGGCTGTTTCATGCAGCTGTTTCCAAGCTCCAGTCCAGCTTGGCACAGGGCAGCTTCCTGTGTTGGTTTATCTGCCTTGCAAAATAGTTGCCAAAAAGGAGGCAAAAGAAAACGGTCAGGAAAGAAATGAGCTCCTCTCTCGCCTGTATTCGGGCTCCTGGGCCTCTTTTGTTTCCTGCAAATTTTTTGATGTTTTGGGGCCAGAGGAAGAGAGAGAAGATTGGATCTGGTTTCTGAAGGGGTGTCTGGGTGTGTGTAGCTCCAGGCTTTCAAGATCATGGTTTGCGCTCAAAACCCCTGATGTCTGAGCATGTGGCTGTGTGGGAGGCTGCAGGTTGCGCGAGGTCCCTCCCTTGCCCTCTTTGGCTGGGCAGGCAAGTGTCTGCCCCATGCCTGCCTCTCAGATGTTTGGCTGGGTCCCAAGCGGCAGGGAGGCCAGAATAACAATAATTAAAGCTGATCATGAGGTGCCAAGTCCTTTCCCCCGGAATTTCAGAGGACGTCTCTCTGCCTCAGGCATGGAGGGGCAGGAAAACAGCAGCTTCACAGCCCTTGGGGTCCTTCTGCTGTGGGGCAGGAGCAGAGAGTGGAGCACGAAGGTTTCACTGACACATCTGAATTGCAGCTGCCCCAGGCTTGGCACGGGACGATGGGAGTTGTAGTTCCAGAACACCTGGGGGCCCACAGTGGGGAACCTGGGGGTTGAGGCGTTTCACCAAAAGCTTCCTGGAAGGTTCATGGTCAAGCATTTGAGGGCGGGGGGGGGGGCTGCTGGGGTGCCCAGCACCACCCCTCAGGATCTTGCAACCTGGGAGGCCAAAATGGTGGGGCCTTCTAGGCTCCCATGCGTGCACTTTCTTTCTCGGTCTCTTGCTGTGGGCCTCTGGACGACACTGTGGTTACGCCTGGGTGCTCTTCTGCCACAGCACTAGCAGGGACCTTTAGGTCAGTCATGAGCCTGGCACAGAGCGCCGGGAGTTGTGGTTTGGGTACATCTTGGAGGACCAGTTTGAGGACCGCTGCTTTGGGTACCATCTTAGCTTCTGGGCCCTGGCAGCAAGATGCCAGTCTGGTCCAGTGGTTAAGGAGCCGGACTCTTATTTGTGAATTCTGAGTTTGATTCCACACTCCCCCATGAAGCCATCTGGGTGACCCTGGGCTAGTCACAGCTCTCTTCTGAGCTCTCACAGCCCCACCTGCCTCACACGGTGTGGGGAAAAGAACAGAAGGTTTGTCAGCAGCTCTGCGTCCCCTTAAATGAGCAAGAAAAATGGGGTAGAAAAGGCAACTTCTTTTCCTTCTTTCTGACCTCTCCATTGCATCCTACCCCTTACACGGAAATACCTGCCTGCCTTTTCCTACCTGCAATAGTTCTATGAAGGTGTGTTGATAGATTGGATCTTGCTCAGGTGGCAGCAAAGGGGTAATAAGACAGTAAACATATTTTTAAAGGCAGAGTATGCAGACAATTAAGCTGCACAAGTAAGTGCGCCAAGGCATAAGGTGGCAGGATTTTGGAGTACCTGTGGTTAGAATCACGCCATTGGATTAATGCTGCTGTTTTGGAGGGGGAGAGGGTGCTGGGATGCTGACTGCGCTGGGCCCAGAGGCCCACATTTAATTTCATCTTTCTCCTGCAAACCAGTCAGGTGAGTCATGATGGCACCGCTCTAAGGTGTCCCTGGCCCACTTGCCACTCCTGTGCCGGGGTGAGTCCTTTATATCCCGCTGAGCCTGTCTGGGTAGAAGGTTGCATAATGTTGGCTGCAGGCAGGGAGGGAGCCTGGGCTGCACCCCTGGGACAAGGTATCTGGTGAGTGGGCGCCAGGAGGTGCGGGATCCTGTTTCTGTGCGCAGGGTGAGGGCCTCCCTTCTCCAGGGACACCCTGAAAGACTTCAGTGTCAACTGGGCGTCTCCTTCGAAGGCGCCTGACAAGTATTAGCCGTATTATTAAGTCAAAATGCTCTCCTGCCTTGGTTTCATGGTAACCTGGGGAAGGGAACACCATAATAGAATGCAGGAAATAACTGATAATTAAAACACAGCAGAGCTAAATACTTTGAGGAAGCCTGTATTAGGGCAGGGAAAACTGTGACACTGGGTTCAAAATGGTGGGTTTCCCAAAGCCTGCACCAATGAGTCCATGGCTCATTTGGACCCTTAACATGGCACAGTGCAGGGACATTTGCTGCTTCACCAGCGGTGGAATTACTGCATTGGCAGCAAAGCCCGTGCCATGCTTCTCAGCAAGGATCCGGAGATCCTCCTTGAACAGGGCCCAGTGAGGGAGCATACTGGGAAGCAAAGGAGATGGTCAGTGGCGGTCTAAGGCCATTAGCTGGGACTCAAGGGCAGGAGAAGGTTTGGCCTTGTCTCTGCTTGAGATGCCCATGGGCAGTTGGTGGGCCACTCTGTGGGACTGGATGCTGGGCTAGATGGGCTGTGGCCTGATCCAGCAGGGCTCCTCTTAGGTCCTTATGGACTAGACGGGCTGTGGCCTGATCCAGCAGGGCTCCTCTGAGGTTCTTATGGCTAGATGGGCTGTGGCCTGATCCAGCAGGGCTCCTCTGAGGTTCTTATGTCTCCTGGGGAAGCTCCCTGGAACAAACAGAGCCTGAAGCCTTCCTTCCTGAGGGCTGCTGAGGAAGGGCATTTCCATGACCTGCTTCTTGTCTCTTGCCTTCCCTCGTTCCTCGCAGCTCTGGCGTCCAGGCATATGGACCTCAAGCAAATGGAGCTGGACACGGCAGCTGCCAAGGTGGATGAGCTCTCAAAGCAGCTGGAGTCGCTCTGGACAGAGACGCCTGGACAACTTCCCCTGGCGCTAAAGGTAGGTGATGGGGCACGGTCAGCGCGTTTGTGAAGGATTCTATCCTTGTGTCCTCCTGATCCTCAAAGTCAGCTGTTGGGGTGGGGTGGGTGGCCTTAAATTGCCCATGAATGTAGACTTGCTCTCCAGGCCCATGTGGTCCTTAGGAGACGGATTCCTGAGTTTAGACCAAGTGCCACACTTTCCAGTATGGGAGCAGTACTCTGGCCACTGGGCATGCTGGGTTTAGCAGCTGTGTTTCCTTGCGCTTGACTTCCCAGGCAGTGGAGGCTCCGAAGCTGTTGGGTCTTCTAGCAGAAGAGCCCAGCTGAGTGGTTATGTAGTCAGGGAGCCCTGAGGGTTTGCACAGGTTTGCCTCTCATGTTTCACCTTCTTTGAACAATGGTTTTGCAACACAAGCAGGTCCTGGAAATAGCTGGGTCTGTTTGGAAAGGCATGCTATACCTCATGGACAAGGATTTTTGAACCCCTCAACACAGCCCTCAAACATCACAAGTGTTCTCAGAGGAGGCTAGAGAGAGTGGGCAAGTGAGGAGGGAACAGGTTCTTCTGCTTTCTTCCTGCAGAGGATTATGAAGAGCCCTGATCTCCTCCTGTGGAAGGGATGTGGGTCTGGGCTTCAGCTGGTGTCTTTACTGCCACCGGGAGACCATGTTCTCCTGACCACCTCAACCCCTTCTCTGTTTTTGGCAGACAATGGACAGACTCAGCACCAGCCCTTCCCAAGATCTACTGGCCAGGATGAGCCCCATCTCCACTTCCCCACTGAACCTTCTCTCTCGCAACAGTGGACCTCTGGAGGCGGACAACGGCTCCAGCTCCAGCTCCTTCTCCTCGCGCTCCTTCAGCGATGGCACCCCTGCTTTCTCCCACAGTGCCTCTTACAGCTCCTCTCCTGGCCAGCTGCTCCCAGCCAAGTCCACCATGGGCCGACCCGTCTCCCCACGACCGTCCATCTTCCTCCAGTCAGAGCTGGACCGGGTCCCGGCGTCCCGGCCCAAGATTCTGCCCATGCCCTACGAGTCGCTGCCGAGCCCCAACATCCAGGCCGCCTCTTCTCCCCGCTCCCTCCGGCCCCTTGGCTCCATGGAGCGCCAGTACGATTATAAGCCCTACTCTGGGCAGGGAGGGCATGCCGGCTCTCCACGACTGGCAGCAGAGGGCTCCGTGCCCCAGGCCTTCTTCCCAGACCGGGGGCCTTCTCCACGGCCCCCGCTGCCTCCGCCCTACGAGAACCACAGCCTGTATCCTTCTGCACCCAGCACTTTGGCGCCTTTTCGAGCTCAAGGTAAAGGCCAGGAGGGACTGGTGGAGGGTCTGCTCTGGGGAAGGTGGAGCCCCCCCCCCAAAAAAAAGCTAATTCAGTGCTGGGAATAATTAGGAAGGAAATAGAAAACAAGTCAGCAAGTGTCATTCTGCCTCTTTATAAATCCATGGTGAGGCCACATTTGGAATATTGTGTACAATTCTGGTCACCACACCTCAAAAAGGACATTGTAGAACTGGAAAAGATGCAGAAAAGGGCAACCAAAATCCCTGACAAAATCAGACTGCAAAATCTAGGCATTTAAGAGGGGATCTGACTGAAGGAGATAAAATCATGCATGGTATAGAAAAGGTAGATACAGAAAACTTCTCTTTCACACAACACTAGAACCAGGGGCCGCTCTATGAAGCTGATGGGTAGTGAGTCAAATCAGACAAGGGGAAGTATTTTGTTACCCATAGGGAGGTGGTGACAGCAATCAGCCTAGATGGCTTTAAGGAAGATTTAGACAAATGTATCAATGGCTAGTAGATTGGATGCCTAAGTACATCTTTCAGGCTGGGGGGACAAGCAGGAGGCCTCTAAGGCCATTTGCTGGGATTGGAGAGTAGGAGAAGGTTTGGCCTTGTCTCTGCTGGAGATGCCCATGGGCAATTGGTGGCCACTGTGTGGGACAGGATGCTGGACTAGATGGGCTGTGGCCTGATCCAGCAGGGCTCCTCTTATGTTATGTTCTCCAACTTTGGCCAGGAAGAGGTGTCCCTTGGTGGATTGTGGAGGGAGGACAGAAAAACTAGAACCAAAGTCTATTTCCCCAGGATTTCACAATATTGTGAACTGTAGATAACGCTATGGGCAGAGACCCTAGACTCTCCAGGGTCTAAAAGCCTGGATGCAGAACAAGACAAAACAATCTCCCCACCCCCCACCCCCACACAAAAGGGAACAGTTAATGCAAGGTAAAGAATCATGAGCCTGAAATGTAAAAATGTCTCTGGATCAGGCCTGAATGCCCTTGAAATGTGCCTGGTGCATTTCCTTTCTCACCCTTCCTAAAACAGATTTAAAAATTTTTAATGAATCTGGTTTCCAGTAGGTGGACAAATGAGCAGCAATAAGAAATCAGGCAGATAATAGCCAAAGGGATCCAGGTTTGGCTTGGAGCAGAGTGTATGGGCAAAGTGTGGGTGCTGGAAGGGCCGAGCTGGATTCCTGGGAGCCCTTGCTGCTGCCAGATGTGCTCCCAGTGGCAGACAAGCATCCTTGCACAGTGGGCTTGCTGAAGGCGCCTTTGCCTTTGCCTTTACTTTCAATCTCTCTCTTTGGGAGCAAAGAACAAACTGGAAAATGTCCTTTGACGCGCATCTCGCCACTTGCCTTGCAGATGACCTGGTGATCCGGAGGAGGGTGAAGAAAGGGTGGAATGAGTCAGATCTGGATGTGGCTTATGAAAAGAAGCTCTCCCACCCTGCTGGCTATGAGCGTGAGTACCTGCGGATGGAGACAGTGCCGCGCAGGGGAGCTATTGCGTGTCTGTGGAACGAGCGTCCATGGGCTCTTTGGTTGGTTTCCCTTCAATGTTAATAGGCCACCTTAATACGTGGCCTATTAATGTATTAAGGGTCTCTCCCAGAGGGCTCCAAAATAACGATGAACTCTTAGCTAATGGGGCAATCTACAAGACATTGCAAAAGAGCAGCTAAGGCTGGGGTAGCCAGCTCAGAGAACACAGCCATCTTCAAGGGCAAAGGAGACCGAAGTTGGGTTTCCCAGTTTCTCTGAGATAGTGGGACTTTTCAGATTCTTGCGGTGGGCTTGGGTTGCCACAGTCTTGACCACTGATGAGACACTCGGATTTGGTGCCAGGAAGAGCTGAACCTACTGAGAGAGGGGATCGGTGGGGGCCGGTTTGCTCAAACGCTGTCTGAAGCTGGAGCCAACTTAGGGAAGGCCCTGCCAGACAGCCCCATTCTCAGCAGAGGTTTTTCTCCCCGCAGGAGGCGACGCTCAAGGAGTCCTCCGCCAAAATTCAGCAGGCCTGCCACTGGCCCCGTGGAGGGAGTCCAGCTTAGACGGGAGCATCGGTCAAAGCAAGGTACGTTGGGGCCCAGGGGCTGCTGCTGCCGCCGCAACATGGCTCCTTTGGATGCCCCTGAATGCAAGGAAGCAGGGGTGCACGGGGAAGATTGTAAAGCATCTGGGCACAGGATTTGGGCCGAAAACACCAGCTTCGAAATCAAGATCACAGGAGTGGAGTGGCCGGATGGTGTTTTTGACTTTGCCTTGTTCTCTCCTCTGTAGGATGAACGCTTTGGGATGCAAAGCTCCACCTTGCCCCGGAATTACAAGGTGTCTTCACTGGCCAGTGAACGGCGCCCGGAGAGCTCCTTTCGCCGGTCCCTGCCCTCCAATCCAGCCGGCACCCTGCCCCGGAACTGGCAGCCCATTTCCCGCATCCCGATGCCCCCCACCAACCCCCAGGGCGGGCTTCCGAAGCGGCATAAGCCGCTGCCTCTCTCCATGATCTTCCGGCTCCAGAACGCATTTTGGGAATCCGGCGCAGCCGGCTCCAAATTCCCCTACTCTCTAGGGTCGCCGGGATCCCCCCTTCTCCTCCGCTCCTTGCAGAAGCAGATGCTGCAGCATCCTCTGGCACAGAGCCATTCCCACACACGGCTGGGCTCACCGGGGCCCGAAGGTAGGTGACCTCCAGCTGGGGAGCCCTGGCCCCCTCTGGGCAGCCTCTGAGAACAGGGGAAGCCCCCGTCCTTGGGACTCACATTTTTCAACAAGATCAGAAAAGTCAGAAAATTCCCCTTTGCCCCTCCTCTGCCCCTCTTCCAGGAAATGGGGTGCCGAAGGCGGGCAGTCTGCCCCCCGCGGAGCCAGTCCGCGTGGTCCCAATTATCCTGACGTCTGGAGAGAGTGAAGCAGAACTGGAGAACCTGCTGCCCGGGAGCGAGCCAGCAGAGGTGGACGAAGTGGCCCGCCCCCTGAGCCCTACGCGGCTGCAGCCCGTCCTGCCCCCCGAAGCCCAGAAAGTGCCCGAGTTTGAGGAAGTGGCCCGTGTGCTGGCCGAGATGCCACGGGCCCTGAAGCGGCGTGGCTCCATGGAGCAGAACCCCGGCCCGGTTCTGCCACCCACCCACAAGAAGCAGTACCAGCAGATCATCAGCCGGCTCTTCCATCCCCGCAAAGAGGAGGCTCCCATGGTGGGAGAAGCCCCCGCACAGACTGACCTCGCGCCCATCAAAGAGGGCGCAGAGCAGCGCTCATCCAGTGCCCCTGCATCAGCACCTGTGCCCGCTGCAGCTCCGGGACCACCACCTCCGCCGCCCTCGCCACCGCGCCCGGCGCCTTCGGAGTCTCCTGCCGCTTCTAGCCCTCTTCCCAGCCCTGTAAGTCCACAGCCTGTCCCCTGGGGGGAATCCCACGGGCAGTTCTTGCCCAGTTGTGGGAGGGCAGAGGCATGGCACGCAGCTTGTGGTGGCAAGTTCCTAAGGCAACAAAGCTCTGGGACGGAGCCTTCCTCCCTGTCTTGCCTGGGTGGTGTCAGATAGAGTGAACATGAATTCAGCCCTCAGATGTTCCAGCTCCTCTCACGTGATGCTGTGCATGCTCAGAGGCACTCTTATCCCCTGGATGGGCACCTGCCTTCGAAAGAAAAACACCAACCTTGTTCTGGGTGGCAGTGGCACGTATGTGCATGCAGGAGGGGCATATTAAAAGGCAAAATGCCTACACAGGCTCCCCTTACCCCTGCCTTCTCTATTTCCACAGGAAAAGCGGTCCGTGTTGCGCAAGGTCTCCTCGCCACGGAAGCGGCTGATGAAAAGGGCCCGCCTCAACCCACTGGTCTTGCTCCTGGACGCAGCCTTGACGGGCGAGCTGGAGGTGGTGAAGGAGGCCGTCAAGGAGGTGAGGGGTTGTGGTGCCCTCTCCGCCTCCCAGGGGCATTAACAGGCAGGGATGAATCCCTGGCAAAGAAGGCAAGGGGCACTCTTTAGATGATGCAGACGGTGGCAGGAAGCATGAAGCTCAGCAGCTGGCCCAGCGGGATGCATTTGTGCCAACTGGCCAGGGCTAGGGGCTGCTGTTTCCCCTTTGCTTATGGCTCTGGGGCAGAAAGCCCCACCCCACTGTGAGTAGCCACCACCTTGCCGCACTCAAAGGATCGCCTGTTGGTCTCCTTCCCATCCCCTGTTTTTCCCCCTCCACAGCTTTCTGAGGTTGGCACTTAGCTGTGAGGGAGGCCTGCCCCCAAATCTCCCAGTGAAGAGCTGGCTGCAAAAAGATCAGACGGCTGGGCTGAATTTTAGCATTGCCCCTCTTTACCAAACGGGCGCAGGGTGGGTAGCAGTACGAATCCCTGACGCAAAACTAGAGCATGAAAGACCCAAGTCAGCCTGCAACAGAGCAGCGATGTGCGCAAATACTTGCAACGTGCAAAATTTGTACGAATCCGTAAACAGATCAAATGTTGAGGTATTTGGAAACAGACATCTGTATTCAGATCAAATGCTCTGGAACATTACATTCGAGAACCTGGGTAGGTGGGAAAGCAGCTGCCCCAGCCACATCTGCAACGGATCCAGAGTGGATCCAAAGTGGATCCAGGGCAGATTTTATGCTTCCAGAGCCGAAACCTGGGGGGATAAGTTTTGGATAGGTATGAGATTCGTATTGAACATTCGTATTGAAACCATCTGACGAATACTAATTTTCTTGCATTCAGTTTGATATAAATTGAATGCAAAAAAATAAAAATAAAATAGTGCAATCCCTGAATAGGAGGCCAGTTGAGGCAGCTTCCCCCAAAGCAGGAAAGAGAAGCAAAATGACTCGGCCCCGATGGGGAGGAGAGAGGCAGAAGGGGTGGCCTGTGTGGTCCACAGTGCTGCTCTCCTTCAGAGAGACCTTTGGGCCCCTTGAGGCCGTTGAGCAGGTCTCCCCCTGCACCAATAAAGGCCCCTTTCTGCCCTCAGCTCCACGACCCAAGCCAGCCGAACGACGAGGGGATCACGGCGCTGCACAATGCCATTTGCGGGGCGAACTACAGCATTGTGGACTTCCTCATCAACATGGGAGCGAACGTCAACTCCCCAGACAGCCACGGCTGGTGAGTCCTGGGCGCAAGGGGAACTCCCATGGCTCACTTGCAGGGGAAGCTGAGTGGGCCTGGCAAGGCGGAGGGGGAGGTCCCCCTTCACTGGCTCCTCCCCTTCCTCTCCCCCCCAGGACCCCCCTGCACTGCGCTGCCTCCTGCAACGACACAGCCATCTGCGTCGCTCTGGTCAAGCACGGGGCGGCCATTTTTGCCACCACCTTCAGTGACGGGAGCATGGCCATTGAGAAGTGCGACCCGTACCGCGAAGGCTACAGTGAGTGCTTCAACTACCTGGCAGGTGAGCAGAGGGTGGGGCTGGGAAGGTGGGCTAGAGAGAGGAAGGGCCCCGTTTCAGCTAAAACGAAGCTGGCCCTTGGCAGGTTGTCAGTTTCATGCCAAGGACCGCATCTTGTTAAACTGATTTTAAAAAAGCAAAATTTCTCCAGTGGTGGGCAGTGGAGACTTTGGAGGTAAGGAGCCTTTAAAAGGAACTAGATCAGATTTCTTCCAAAGTCACAAGAGTGCCCCCTCGGGCACCCAGTGGCATGTTGGCAGACACGCGCACACTTCCCTGGTAACTGGCATTTGCCCACCGACAATGGGGAGGACTGCAGGATGCATTTTGAGTGTTTCCAGGACGCCTCTTTTCCTTCCTCATGGCCCTGAGAGTCTTTGAGATTCTGTGTGAACTAGAACGGAGAGTAACCTGAAACACGAGCTGCGTGTGTGTGTCTGTGGTTTTTGGGAAGACCAACTATGTTCTACCAGCATGTTCTTCTGCCTGTGGAACTAATCAAGTCTGTTGTTCTTGTTCCTGGAAACTGAGGCTTTAGGTTTGGGGAGATTAATTCCCAAAATAAAAGCAACTAAATTCTGCTTCTGGGAAGAAGCTAGAATGAGGCTCGGTTGCCAAGGGCAACCAGTGAAGATTTTTCAAAATAAGTAAAATGATTACCTGACCAGAGGCTTTGGTCAGCCGTCTGGCTCCTGTACTCTGCACTAGTTCTGGTTTTTGGACTGTCTTCAAGGGCAGCTCCAAGCAGAGGGCATTGCAGTAATCTAGTCTGGAGGTTAACAGAGCCTGGAGCACTCAGGTTTACATGTGGCAAAACCCCCAGTGGGTGAAAATTGCGCACAGGCTTCTCAGAGTCAGCACCTTGTGGCTCAGCTGTCACTAACCCGGTGCCCTCAAGACGGCTTAGTTGCTGGTGCAGCATGCAGCCCTCTTCCGATCTGTGCTGGTGTGCTTCCTTCCTTCAGATGTGGAGCAGAACATGGGCCTGATGAACAATGGTGTGGTCTACGCCCTCTGGGATTACAGCGCCGAGTTTAGTGACGAGCTCTCCTTCCGCGAGGGGGAACCAGTCACTGTGCTGCGCCGTGACGGCCAGGAGGAGACTGACTGGTGGTGGGCATCGCTGTACGGCCAGGAGGGCTACGTGCCCAGGAACTACTTTGGGGTTAGTGCCATCTTTCCTGGCCCAGAAGAGGCCGCCTTCTGGGAGCAGTGGGGCGGCTGGGTGGGAATGAGGTTCTTCCGTGCGCCTTGCTAAGCAGCTGCCTTTTCTCCCATTCAGCTCTTCCCCAGGGTGAGGCCCCAGCAGCAGAGGAAGGTGCAGGTTGCGTAAGGTCTCAGAGGCAAGAGTGAGCCTGCTGCCATCTCAGGCAGAGCAGAGGAATACGCCTGGACAGGAAGATGGAGAACATGGCAGCTCCTGCCTGCCAGCCTGATGAGGGGATGGGATGGGGGCCACTCCTGCATCAGTCCTCTGTGCAAGTCTAATAAAGGTCAAAGAAATGCGGGTCGAAGGTGCTTTTTGCTGCATTCCAACACTAAGTCCATATGCTGGGAGAGATTGTGAGCATCCGTGAACCTAAGAAAAGCCCTGCTGGATCAGGCCACAGCCCATCCAGTCCAGCATCCCATTTCATACAGTGGGTCACCAATTGCCCATGGGCATCTCAAGCAGAGACGAGGGCACACCTTCTCCTGCTCTCAAATCCCAGAAACTGGTCTTAGAGGCCTCCTGCTTGTCTCCCCAGATTTTAGGGCACAGGCAGGTTGATATGGAAGAAGGCATTCCTAGGACTGGGTAACACAATCCTCCCCACATAACCCAATACCCTGTGGCTTGGCTTTCCCCCTTCCCTCTGGTTCCATTTAAGAGCTTCCCAAGGCTCAGTTCTGCTAGACCCTGGCTGGGCTGGGTGGTGGTGGTGGTGAACAAGGCCTTTCCATCAGGCAAACCCACCTCTGAGCGTAGTTATTCACACTGGCTCAAATAACCAAAGAGGAAATTGTTTTATGACTGGATTCATATAAAGCCATCTTGTCCTGAGCAAACGTCTTCCCTTTAGCTCTTTCCAGTTCCAGTTAAATTACTACACCTAAAAGCGCTTCCCCACTTTGATCCCCACATGCTGATTTCCTTGAAAGGTAAGCAAACCATCGGTCCCAAACGTCTCCCCCTAGGTGACCCACTGAACACATTTGAATGCTGTAAGAGCATTTATACACTTAAAATTATCAGCTCAGTGATTTTCCCTTTCAGAGTGAAGCAATTCCCTCCAAGGGCCATCATCTAGATGTCAAAGAAAAGGAAACAATTCTAAGAAGTTTTTACATATTTAAACCAGAAATCTTCAGTCTGATAAACAAGACTGTCGTTCGAGACATCTTGACATTCTAATATCTACAATTCTTTGTAACGTTTACAAACCGTTCACTTTTCAGCATCCTCCCTAAGCTCAACACTGTAACATCCCCAGCTTCTTATCTCTTTGGCATTTCAGCCTTATTTGTTTTCTTCTGGAATTCTCCAGAAACCAGATTCTGCACTGGCTGGTATACCAGAGCGGCGAGTAAGTGTACCGGGAGCCTCCCTTCTGAGCAGGGCAAAGCAGGGACCTCCTTAGAATGTACCAGCTGTGTGTGGAAGGGAAGCTCAGCCTCCTAGTACAGCTGCTGATCCAGTATAGCAGCCAGCACAGAATCATCCTAAGAGTGTGATGGGCCTTTGCACGCTGGGGCCTCCAATAGTCTGTACCAGCAGGTTCCTATTAGGGGATATAAGCTGAAATAAGGGCCAAGATCTCCATTTTTTGTTATACCTTGCTGGATGTGTTGGCTCTTGGCTCAAGTGAATTAAGAGAAGCCCTGCTGGATCAGGCCACAGCCCCTCTAGTCCAGCATCCTCTCTCACACAGTGGCCCACCAATTGCCCATGGGCATCCCAAGCAGAGACAAGGGCAAACCTTCTCCTACTTGTCCCCCCAGCCTGGAAGATGGATTTAGGCCACCATTCTAGTAGCCATTGATACACCTGTGATCCATGACTTTGTCTAACCCTTCCTTAAAGCCATCTAGGCTGGTTGCTGTCACCACCTCTTCTGGCAGCCAATTCCATAGATCAATGACCCTTTGGGTGAAGAAATCCTTCCCCTTCTCTGATCCAACTCTCCTACCCATCAGCTTCATAGGGTGTTTTCCACTGTCACTAAAAGTACCCATTAAGTACCCATTAATGGGTACAAAAATGCCATTACGTACCCATTAATGGGTACTTAATGGGTACTTTTAGTGACAGTGCAGAAACACCCATATCCTTCAATCAGGTCCCCTCTTAAACTCCGTCTCTCCAGACTGAAGAGGCCTAGACGTTGCAGCCTGGTTTCGCAAGGGATTTTGTTCCAACCCCTTAATAATTCTGGTTGCCCTTTCTGCACCTTCTCCAGTTCCACCAGATCCTCTTTGAGGTGTGGTGGCCAGAATTGTACACAATATTCCAAATGTGGCCTCAGCATAGATTTATAAAGAGACAAAATGACAAGTGAATTGTAGCTCAGCCACACCTGGAAGCCACTGTTTAGCCTCCCGCTGGGCTACAGGTGCTGAAGGGGACCTCAGGATCCCTGGGTTCAAATCCCCACAGGCATTGAACTCACTGGGCAGATGTGGGCCAGTTGCTGCCTCTCTGTCTTACCTCGCAGGGCTGTTGTGAATTTATACCTTCTCCATTTTCTCCTCACAAACACTTGCCCTTGGGGAATTCCTTCCCTACTCTACGCTCGACTCGCTTCGCCTTGGAGCGATTTAGTCTGTGAGCGGCTTCTAACGCCTGCGCTCCCCACGCACCCCAACCCCCTCGAGCGTCACACGCGACGAGCCGACGCTTAATGGGCGGAGCGGACACACGACTCCGCCCTTTCCTCAAACCGGCCGTGAGACAGGCTATTAAGTGAGGGCTCCGGCCAATAGGGAGAGACTGTCCAGGGAAAGGGCGTGGCTTTCTCCTCCTCCTCCTCCTCCTCCTCCTCCTCTACCCCCGCCCGGCCCCGGGCTGCCCGACCGGAGTGAGAACTCGTGTTCCTTCTGTTCCCGTTGCTGCCAATGGGCTTAAAGCGGGGAAGAAGAAACGATGAAGTAAGGCCGGGGTGGGGTGGGGAGTGGAGGGAGCCGCAGGAAGGCGCACCTGGTGGTCGATATCACTGGGCAGGTCCAGGGGACTGAAAAAAGGAGACCCTATTTAGGGAGCCCTGAATGGTCGCTCGAGGGGGACGGGCTGCCCTTGGAGAGCGTTGCTTGGAGGAGGGAGTCGAGGGGCTCGGCTGGGCTTCTGGCAGCGACTGTAAGCTGAAGACCCTTTGTTCACCATCAGCTGTAGCAGCGATGTCTTCCCCAACAGGGTCATGGGAGTGGTGGCCCCCCTAAAAGGGACCTTGCTGGGATGCAGGGCGGGTGACCTGGCTGTCCTGGCTTCCGTAAGCCCACTGATGGCCAGTGCTGACGCCGAGGTGGCTGACCTGGCCGGCTGCAAGGACCTAGGCCCTTTCTGCACTTGGCCTTATTCTGGAGTATACCTCGGGACAGGGGTCTGCTGTCCGCGTGCCATTGCAGACCATGACAGGTCTTGCCTGCTGCCTGCTATAGCCTAAGTGAGCACATGGACAGCCGGCCTCTATCCCCAAAGAAAGCTGAGTGCAGAAAGGGCCCTGGAGTGGCGGCCCTTCTCTGGTCAGGGTGATTTGGCAGCATCCAGAGGGCCGGAGTTTGGCCAAGCCAGCCTGGAGCTCAGCTGCAGAGGCTCTCAGGGAGGTGGGCTTGCCAGATAAGCGACCCTCACCTCTTGCTGCCAAGACAGGCTTGGAATCTATGTGCCCGTTCACCTGTGCACTGCATAGGCTGTCGCACGGAGAGGAAAGTTGGACCCAATGGCCCCTGAGCATCGTTCTGTTTAACCACTGGGTACAGGTCGGAGGCGCTGAAGACCATCTGGAGGAACCAGGGCCCTTTCTGCACTCAGCCTTATTCTGGAATATATCCCAGAGTAGCTATCTGCTGGCCACAAGCTAATGCAGACTATGGCAGGCCTCACCTGGGGCCTCCTTTGGTCTACACTAGCATGCAGATAGCAGGTCCCTTTTCTGAGATACATTCCAGAATAAGGCCGAGGGCAGAAAGGGCCCAGGTCCTTATCTTGGCAGAAACGCAGCTTCCTTTGGCCACTGCGTAAATAGCTGGCGGGACCTGCTTAGCATGCCAGGCGTTGCATGGCGCCTTCCATCCTGTCCAAGAAGGGGGAACAGGGAAGCTTCACCCCCTAAGGCCATCTTTGCATACTTGGGACCCCTGCACCCCTTTTCTCTTTCCAGGTTGAATATAGATGGGTTGCTTGTTTATTTTCCCTACGATTACATCTACCCTGAGCAGTACTCCTACATGCTGGAGCTTAAGAGGACGCTGGATGCAAAGGTCTGTTGAAGGTGGGGTGAGGGTGGGGTGGGTGGAGAAACCGCTACCACTCGTGCAGTGCTTGACCCAACACAAAGGGTCTCCTCGTGCACCCAAGGGGGAGAGACGAGGGATGCCTGGATGGGATTTCAGGGGACATGTGAGCAAGTCGGTCTGGAACCCTCAGCAGTTATGCTCCCAGATGCCCTTGCTGAGAAACGCCAGTGCAGGTACCTGCAGGTGACCTTCCATCCCCGTGTGACCTGCTCCGGAGGGTTTTTCTTCTAGCTGTCAGAAGTCTTGGGGCAGGCTTAGAAAGAGCAGCCTGGCAAGCATGTGTGGGTCTTTCTCCACTAGGGTCATGGCGTTCTGGAGATGCCTTCCGGCACCGGGAAGACTGTCTCCCTCCTCTCCCTAATTATCGCCTACCAGCGGGTGAGCAGCCCTCAACTGTCTGTTGCTGCCAGGGGAAAAGACTGGGCTTGCCAGACTTTGGCTCGGGGCACGCGCCTCAGTTCGGTTTGGTTGCCCCTGGATGGACCTGGTCGGTACAAGTCCAAGGTTTAGTAAGGTGGGGAAGAAGCAAAGATTGTGCTGTGGATGCTGGCAGCTTTATGTCAAGCCTCAGTGGTTCGGACAGCTTGGCACTGCCGGGCACACTGTAGCCTGGCAGGGGGTTGGAAAGAGCCCTTGTTTTGTGGGTTTCTCCACCTGAGGACTTCCACCCTTCCTCCCGGCAGGCCTACCCGCTTGAAGTGACTAAGCTCATCTACTGCTCCAGAACGGTACCCGAAATCGAAAAGGTATCTGGGATAGGGAGAGATGCCCATGTTGGCTGGAATGCCTTTGCCCTTTACTGTAACGGCTGCGATTTCCCCAGGTCATCGAGGAACTGCGCAAACTTCTGGACTTCTACGAGAAGCACGTGGGAGCAAAGCTGCCTTTCCTGGGCTTGGCCCTCAGCTCCAGGAAGAACCTCTGCATCCACCCCGAGGTCCGCCTGCCTCCATCGAGAGGATCTGTGTGGCTCTGCCCTGGGGTGGTGGACAATGCCTGCGGGGGCTGCCCCAGTTTGGTCTAGTGGTTAAGGAGCGGGACCCTTATCTGGGAACACTGGGTGTGATCCCGCAGTCCTCCACACAGCCAGCTGGGTGACCTTGGGCTAGTCACGGCTCTCTTCTCAGCTTTCACAGCCCTACCCATCTCACAGGGTATCTGGTGTGGGGAGATGAGAAGGTTTGTCAGCCGCTTTGAGTCCCCTCAGGTGGAGTAGAAAAGCCAGCTCTTCTTTTTCCTTCCTTCCCAGGATTTCCCTTCCTCTACAGGCACAGCAGGGACCCCCCTCCCCAAGTCGCACTCTGCCTGTTACAGGGTCTCTCTCTGCCCAAGGTGGCCCCTTCCTTGTGGCCACATGCAATCTCTCAACAACCTCATGAGGCGTGCTGATCACACAGACACAGACCACACATTTTGCACTCCACAGCTAGTAGGGAATTAGTCAACCTCTGGGCAGGCGGGGGCGTTTCTAGGCTGTTAACGCCTCCTGACAGTGCAGATGCACCTGCCCAGATGTTGCCTAATTGCTCACTGTGGGCTGAAGTGCAGATTCAGCCCAGGCCCCGTTCAACCAGTGGGCTTCGTGGCCCTAGAGGGGCTCTTACCCAGGGTACCCCCATCCGACCTGTCTAGCCACCAAACCACCCAGCGTAACTGCAGAACAGTGGCTGTACTAAGGGGAGTTTTTTGCTCAAAGATCAACTTCAAACGAACTTGGTTACAGGTGAGCAGCCTGCGTTTTGGCAAGGAGGTGGACGGGAAATGCTTCAGCCTGACGGCCTCATATGTGCGGGCTCAGCGCCAGCAGGATGACAACGTCTCCTTCTGCCCCTTCTTTGAGGTAGGCAGTGCTTGTGGGTGGAAAGGGGGGGGGGGTCTCTCCAAACCTGCAAAGGCTTTTGCATCACCCAGGATGTCCCGATGCTCTTGGCATGAGAGAAGAGAGAACACTGGCCTGCGCTGGGGGAAAGACAGGAAATTCTGCTTTTAAAATGAATCTTCCCTGCCTGAGCTGTTCCCTTGCAGCTGCAAAAAGAGAATCAAAACCACCGCTGGGCTGCTGGATTGCGTGGGATAAGATGGTTTGAGCCTGGAGAAACCAGGCTACTCTTTGTCCATATTGATTTGTTTACGTGCACCGAAATGGTCCAGGTTTTAGGGAGCCGGACTCTTATCCGGGAATACCGGGTTTGATTCGGCTGTCCCCCATGAAGGCCAGCTGGGTGACCTTGGGCTAGTCACAGCTCTCTTCTGAGCTCTCACAGCCCCTCCTGTCTCACAGGGTGTCTGTTGCGGGGAGAAGAACAGAAGGTTTGTCAGCCGCTTTGAGTCCCCTTAAAATGGGTGAGAAAAGCGGGGTGGAAGAGCCAACTCTTCTTCTTTACACATCTGGCAGCTTTTTGTTTAAATCCATATTACTGCAAATTTCATGGCAGTTCCTTTGAAACTCAAGCACATGAGCCACACGCTTTTGACTGTGGCATTAGGTCCCTTTGCTCTTTTTAGAATGGTTAATTCATCTCACGTGACGGCACCCAGAACCCCCAGTTGGGCCACTTCTGTTCGGCACTGCTGGTTTAGCAGCGCCAGCAGTCAGCGATGCGCAGGGCCATTGGGGCCGGCTGTAAATGCCACCGTGGCTTCCTTCCCCTTGCAGGAGTTCGACGCCCATGGACGCCAGGAGCCCCTCCCGTACGGCGTGTACAACCTGGACGACCTGAAAGCTTACGGGCGGCAGAAGGGCTGGTGCCCCTATTTCCTGGCCCGATACTCGGTAAGGTGGCCTTGGGTTCCTTCGGCACTTCTTCCTCCTTTGTTGCAAGATGGAGGATCTCTTGCGGGGATATCTGGTCGGTTAGTGGCTGCTGAGGAGGAGCTCCGGGTTTGTTGGATGAGTTTGGGCATTTTTCCTTTAATCTGCAAGGGGAAAACTCTTGCATTTGTGAAACTTAATCTTCCCAGTCCTTCGGGACTAAAACTGCAACTCTCAGTCTGCCTTTCTCTTTTCTGCTGAGGATTTCCGTGTAGCTTGAAAGCGTGCACAGGTGAGTCCCACGTTCCACTTTTAATAAAGCTTTCTATTTGGCTTAATTCGAAACTCCGCAGCTGGCATGAGGGCCGAGACAGGTGCACCTCAAGCGGCAGGTCCTGGTACCGCATTTATTTATTTTAAACATTTATATATGGCTTCCCATTAAAATCCCACCTGGGAGTGGTGTAGCAAGAACAAAACCAGCTAAAATCATGGTAGTTATATAAAGACACGGTAATTGTCCTTTCCTGAGGCTCGAAATAGGCTCGGCTTGTATTTTATGAACACACCTTGCAAAATGGTGCTCTCCAGGTAAGGAAGCCTGCAGGGGACGCCATCTCTAACCCAGCTGTGCCCTCTCTCTCTCTCTCTCTCTCTCTCTCTCTCGGGTCAGATTCTTCATGCCAATGTCGTGGTGTATAGTTACCATTACCTTCTGGACCCCAAGATTGCCGACCTGGTCTCCAAAGAGCTGGCAAAGAAGTCTGTGGTCGTCTTTGATGAGGCACACAATATCGGTTCGTAGGTGGGGCGCATAAGCTCTGTTTGTTCTCTGGCAGGATCAGAACTGCCCGTTTGATCTACCCGTGCCTTAAGATCTGGAGGGGAGGCCCTCCTGGTTGTCCCTTCATCCTCAGTAGTAAAAGGAGTGGGCACCCAAGAGAGGGCCTTCTCAGTGATGGCCCCTAGGCTGTGGAATAGTCTTCCCCTTGAGGCTTCTTCATTGTGTGTGTTTAGAAGGGCAGTGAAGATGCACCTCTTTGCCCTGGGCTTTGGCTAAATGGGACTAAATAAATAAACCTGGGAGTTTCTGTTTGCCCAAAGCCTGACCTTGCTGGGCTCTGTAAGTTTCCTGCAAGGCAGAGACTGGCAGGACGTTCACGGGCAAAGTCCTGGAGGGAGCAGCTTCTGTCCCGCTTGGACCCTTTAGGCCAGGGTAATTTCCTCACTCACACCTCTTGCCCCACAGATAATGTGTGCATTGATTCCATGGGTGTCAACATTACCAGGAAAATGCTGGATCGCTGCCAGGGCAACGTGGCCACCCTGCAAGGCACCATCCAGAAGTGAGTGAGGCCCGGGGTTCCCTTGGGTGGCCTTAGGGGGTGAAGACTGCAGGCTTGGGCCAGGACATGCTTAGTGGAGGGCTGGAGGCAGAGGGCGCTGAGATAGCCCAAGGGGCACTCTGTGAAGCTGTTGGGTGGGAGAGTCGGATCAGACAACGGGGAGGATTTCTTCCCCCACAGGTTCATTGATCTATGGAATTGGCCTGCCAGAAGAGGTGGTGACAGCAACCAGCCTGGATGGTTTTAAAGGAGGGTTAGACAAACTCACGGATGACAGATGTATCAATGGCTACTAGAATGGATGCCTAAGTACATCTTTCAGGCTGGGGGGACAAGCAGGAGAAGGTTTGCCCTTGTCTCTGCTTGAGATGCCCATGGGCAATTGGTGGGCCACTGTGTGAGACGGGATGCTGGACTAGATGGGCTGTGGCCTGATCCAGCAGGGCTCCTCTGAGGTTCCTATGGACTGGATGGGCTGTGGCCTGATCCAGCAGGGCTCCTCTGAGGTTCTTATGGACTGGATGGGCTGTGGCCTGATCCAGCAGGGCTCCTCTCAGGTTCTTATGGACCAGATGGACTGTGGCCTGATCCAGCAGGGCTCCTCTGAGGTTCTTATGGACTGGATGGGCTGTAGCCTGATCCAGCAGGGCTCCTCTGAGGTTCTTATGGACTGGATGGGCTGTGGCCTGATCCAGCAGGGCTCCTCTGAGGTTCTTGTGGGTGGGGAGTGCCTGCCCAGCTGGTAAGCAGGTTTTTTTTAATATCACCAGGGCTGGAGACTTGGTTTGATTCTCAGCCTCTGGAAACAGCATTGGGAGAAGAGGAAGTCTGCCAGGCTGGAGCCATTTGGGTGGGATTGTGCACGTGGACAGGCAGCAGCTATTCCCAATATTTCAGACCTGTGGGCCTCAATCAGATTTGCCGGTGGTGGTGGCGCCACTGTGCTTCCTTGGCGGAGCGCCACCGGCACAGCCCACCTCCTCTGCTTGCCCTTACTGGTTCCCAGGATCAAGGAGACCGATGCCCAGCGGCTGCAGGAGGAGTACCGGCGCTTGGTGGAGGGTCTCAGGGAGGCCAACGTTGCTCGGGAAACGGATGTCTACCTGGCCAATCCGGTGCTCCCAGACCAGATCCTTCAAGGTGGGTATCCTGAGCACAGGTGTGTGTGTGTGTTAGAGAGACTAGCCCCTCCCTCACCTTTGCTCTTCTAGTAGGGGGAGGAGGCCAGGGTGCCCTGGAGGCATTGCTTAGGGGCCATTGCTGAGGAGGCCAGGGGCTTGTTCCCACTTGGCTTTATTCTGGAATATATCCTGGAATGTTTGTTCCTTTGAATTTTTTATCATGCCCTGTACCCAAAGGTCTCAAGGCGGGTTATAATGTTAAAAACCAGTGAGCATTTAAAATGAGCATTAAAACCATGACAGTGCCTGAATGTGCGGAGGAAGGACATTTCCTTGGTTAGCCAAAGGCCAGGGCGAAGAAGTGAGTCTTCATGGCTCTCCTGAATGCATCAAGTGAAGGTACCTGATATACCTCAGGAGGGAGCCATCACAGAAAAGGCCCTATCCCGCGTGCCCATCCTTTTTGCTACTGAGGGCGGTGGGACAACCAGGAGGGCCTCCCCGCAGATCTTAAGGCACAGGCAAGTCGTTATGGGAGAAAGTGTTCCTTTAGATATTTTGGGCCCAAGTCGTTTAGGGACTTATAGGTTAAAGTTAGCACCTTGAATTGGGCTCCGTAGCGAATAGGGACCTGCTGCTGTCCGCACGCCAGTGCAGGCTACAGTCCGCCCCAGTTGAGGCCTGACAGAGGCTGCATCAGCGTGTGGACAACAGACCCCGATCCTGGGATATGCTCCAGAACAAGGCCAAGTGCAGACAGGCCCCAGCAGCCCCAGGTTCGGATCCCCACTCAGCCTCATAGAGGGAGGAGAATCCCGTGCACCTTCATCAACTCTTTAAAAGAAAAAAGAAGCATCAATGCAAAAGTGGAACTGGCACTTATAAAGGGAAAATATTTCTGAATGCCAAGATGTCCCCTGGTGGCCTCTCTCTGAGTCTGCTGGAGCCTCCTTTGACTTCTGTTGGAACAACATCCTGTCCCCGTTTCCCTCCAGCTGCTCCATCCTGAGATCAGGGGGCCGCTTTGGGCCAGCCCTTCTGGGCCGTCTGTGCCCGTGGGCCACGTCTTCGGCCACAGTAACGGCAGTGGTGGGTGGCGGTCTCTCTCTCTCTCGGCAGAATCCGTGCCGGGCAGCATCCGGACGGCGGAGCATTTTGTGGGTTTCATGCGGCGATTCCTGGAGTACCTGAAGTCCCGCCTGCGCGTCCACCATGTGGTCCAGGAGAGCCCCCCGTCCTTTCTGAAGGATATCTTTGAGAAGGTCTGCATTGAGCGAAAGCCCCTCCGGTAAGTGACGCGGGGCGGGGGGGAGGGGAGCCCTCCAGGGCTGAGCAGTTCCCAGAAGCCCCTGCAAGGAACCTTTTCCCCGTCTCCCCGGAGCCTGGAATTTGGGGTCAGTGTGGGGGCAGAAACAGCTGACAAGGTCCCTCCCACGAAGGACCATGCAGGTGGTTCTACTTGTGAGTAAGAGGCTGTCTCAGGCCTCCCTCCATATTTGCAAGTTTCATTGCTGGAGGGGCTGTGCCAGACAGGACCTGTGACTAAAGCCTCGGCCCATTTTACGGGTTTTACCACCCAAGCAGAAATGGCAGAAGTGGAGATTCCTCCCAGAAGATGAGTAACTGGGGGCATGTCCACGACTACGAAGCCCCCCCACATTCATGGGGGTGGGATTCAACCCAAGCCAAATTCCTCCACGTTCGATTCACGCTGAATCGGTTGCGAGAAACGGCTTCGTGCGCACCTCTGCCCCAGGGCCCCGGAAGTGCTGGGAACGGCGCCTCTGTCCCTCTGGGGCCGCCCCGCTCAGCATCCCGGCCTAACGGCGTCGCGGCTTCCCTTGCAGGTTCTGTGCGGAGCGGCTGCGCTCGCTCCTCCGCACGCTAGAGATCGCCGACGTCTCCGACTTCTCCCCTATCACCCTGATCGCCAACTTCGCCACTTTGGTTAGCACTTACTCCAAAGGTAGGAGGGGGCAGACCTCCATTTTAGGGCCAAGAGGTTCTCTGCTACAGAGTCTCTTGGCTTCCTTCTGGAGGGCTCTCCTTCAGCAGTCAGAGGCCATCGCGGTGGCAGCTGGGAGCTGAATTGAAATGGTCTGGGAAAGCACCAGCTTGGGGAAGGCCGTCCTGAGCAGTCTTTGGCCGAGGCCCTTCTCAGCTGCGGCGGCACATGGGCTTCAGGGCGTCCTCCCTCCAGAGCTACGTCAGAAACCTTAAGCGATCCTATTCTGTCGCCCTTCATCTGGGCCGTTGAGACTTCCTAAGGAGCTCAGGTGTTTTTGCACGATGCTGTTCCATCTTGTGCTAGGCGCAGATTGATCTTCGGCCCTTCCTGAACTCCCGTGGCCAGAGCTGAGAAGGGGGTGGCTTGACATCAGACCTCTTTTGTTGCCTGGGTTGTTGCACACCGTGGCTTCACAAGCGCTGCTTTGCTGCTCCCCAGGGGCCTCGGCTGTGCTTTGCATTAGAACGGAGCGAGAGCCAAGTTTCTAGTCCTCATGGTTGCAAAGATAACCTTGATAGTCAGTAAGCAAAAGGCTAGTTAGGAGCTGTGGAACTAAAGAGCACGAAGGAACAACTTCCCACGGCCAGCAGCCTTTCCTCTCTCTGAAGGAGCTTCAGTCCTTCTTCTCCTGCTGTGTCACAGAAAGCACCATTCTGGATTTTCACCCTTTTTGCTTCCCGGGGAGGCTTTATGGTGCAGACACTGGAGCAGAGCATTCAGCCTCCTGCTGCTCTTAGGTGTCCCCGAGCCAAGCCTGGCAAACCCTTGGCAAGCCACCAGGGGGTGCCCTTTAGCACCGGGGCCCAGAGAGGTGCCTGTGCAAAGCCCACACGCCATGTCTTGCTGCCGCTGTTGTGCCGCCTCTCCAGGCCGCGGGAGGAGCAAGCGAGGGGCGTTCCCTGCCTGCCGTCGGGCTTCTGTGCCTGACGTTGCCCCGACATATAAATACCACCTAAGTCTCTTAAGCGCTTAGCCTTGAGGCCAAGTCAATCCTGCCGCCCTTAAGAAGCTTAATTTTTCCTCCTTGGCCCTCTGAAAGGAAGGTTTCCCTTGCCTGTCTCACTGGGCCTCAACTGGCTTGCAAGCTAAAAGGCACCGGGTGGGGGTGGGGGGTGGCAAGGAGGCCTCCACCCTCCCCTGCAGCTGCTTCCACACCTACTGGCCCAGGATCCTTCAGGGCCTGTGTGGGCCTGTCCAGGTGTTCACACACACTTCGGGTGTGGAAGCACAGAAGAAGCTTGTCCTTTCCCAGTGTGATCTCCACCTGCAGCTCAGGTACAGGTGCAGGCTGGTTTCCAGGCAAGCTGGTCTCTTCCTCGCATGGAGTGTCCCTTCCAAGACATTTCCAGGGTTCCTCCAAGACACAGAGATGAAGCAAATTAGTTAGGTAACACTGAGTTGGGGTTAACCCTGGCCCTCCATGCCCTTAGGTTGGCTGGTAAAGCACTGGTCTTCCAGGGAGACACCGGGGTCAGACTTCAGCCTCACCTGCTCTCCTGTCATCCTGTTTGCCAGCCAGTGGCTCAGACCTGGCAGCGAGATAATGAGGCGCTTCTGCCAAGACATGGAGACATTCTTAGTGGATTGGGCCCTTCTGCAAAGCCCCCTCAGTGCAATCGGGCACAGAGGGATGGCCGTGCAAAGCCCTTAGAAGTCCAATCAGTGCTGTTCCGGACTGAGCTTCTGCCTTTATGAAGAAACCGGTTGCCCTCACGCCCTGGCCTGGCTGGGCTCCATTTTGCACGCTTCGTCCTCTCCTGAGTGGCACAGAGATCCCGGGAATGTGGGAGGTAAAATGCGGGAATTTGGGAAAGTTCCAAGATCACTCTCCTGGATGGATCCTTTGGCTAGGGAGCCCCTCGAATAGGAGACTTTCCAAACCTTGGCCAGCCTGTCCCTGTGTGTGCGGCAGTGAGGACTAGAAGCTTGCTTTTGCCTTTTAAAAAATATCTACTTGGCCAATATAGCTCATTTCCTGCTCCTGTAGATGCGGGGGGCGGGGGGGGGAGTGGGTTTTGGGGGAAGACACCAGGAGCCCAGTTGTCCATGTCTTTCTCTGCTGCAGGTTTCACCATCATCATAGAGCCCTTTGATGACCGGACGCCCACCATCACCAACCCGATCCTGCACTTCAGGTGAGCCTTCTGCCAGAGTCTCGAGGTGGCTTGGCTTGGGCTCCGGTTCCCTGCCAGAGATTCTAAGAACGGCAGAGGGGGCTTGTCTGCCTTGGAGGGGCTGAAGGCCATCTGTTCCCTCACTGCGACTGCATGCCCAGAGCTGTCTGCGGCATGAGAAGCCCTAACCCTGCTCCTTCCCTTCTTTTCCCAGCTGCATGGACGCCTCCATCGCCATCAAGCCCGTCTTCCAGAGGTTTCAGTCGGTGATTATCACCTCAGGGGTGAGCACGTCCTTCGGCACCTCACGCGCTCTCGCCCTCTTTGGGGCCTGAAGTCAGCCATTTTGCCCTAAAACCCGTTCTCCTCTTCTCTCTCACACAGACCCTTTCCCCGCTGGATATCTATCCGAAGATCCTGGACTTCAGGCCAGTTACCATGGCAACATTCACCATGACGCTTGCCCGGACGTGTCTGTGCCCCATGGTGAGTGCAGGGCCCTGAGTAGCCATCTCAGCCCAGAGCAGCCAGGAATCGAGATGGCTGCCGGGTCTGTGAAAGTGTGGCATGAGGAAGTCTTTTGTGTGGGACACTGTGAAGCACTCTTGCTCCAGGGCAGACATTTTGGTCTCACCGCCTCCCGGGACTGTGATTCTGGACTCACAGGACCTTTCTTAGCTCTGGTGGGCTATCGGTGACCAGGAGGGAACCATGAGCAGAATTCGGTGTGCAACACGAGCGCTCGGCTTTTGGCCCTTGGCTCTGAGGAGACAACCAGTTTCTTCCGTGGAGAGGCCCTCTCCTGCGGAAATGGCTCGCCCGTGAAATGGTTGCGCTGAGGGACGCCTGCCTGTTTCCTTACAGCCTGCTTTCCTTTTAGATTGTGGGACGGGGGAATGACCAAGTCACCATCAGCTCCAAGTTTGAGACACGCGAGGACATTGGTAAGAGCAGCAGCACGGAAGACGCAAAGCGGGCTTGGAGCAGGAGGGCTTCATGGTGGCCTTCCAGATGTCCCTGAACTAGAACTCCCATTCCCTGGGCTGGCACTGGGGTGGAATGACGGGAGGAGATCTAGTTCAGGGGCATCTAGGGGGCCACAGTAGAGCTACGCCCCCCCACCCCGGCTTGCAGCCTTTCCTGCTTCCCTGCTCACCTTGCTTGCCCAGAAGGGAGGTGTTTATCTGGCACGGATGATGTCCTGCCTTCCTGGCTCAGAGGGAACACGCCTGGTGCTTGACTTCTGCGCTTCCGTCCACACAGGCAGTGCTTTGCAAAACGGGGAGCTGGACCGAGACAACAGCCCCTGCCCCTGCTAGAAAATCCACACCAGGGAGGACCAGCTGTACGCTGAACCTCCTTTGGTCTAGTGGTTAGGGAGCCGGACTCTTATCTGGGAATACTGGGTTTGATTCCACATTCCTCCATGAAACCAGCTGGGTGACCTTGGGCTAGTCACAGCCCCACTTACCTCCCTGGGTGTCTGTTGTGGGGAGAAGAACAGAAGATTTGTCAGTCACTTTGAGCCCCTTAAATGGGTGAGAAAAGTGGGGTAGAAAAGCCAGCTCCTCTTCTTCCTTTATATCAGGGCTGTAGGTGTCCCATAAACAAGCATTTTAAGAAGACCCTCGTGCGCCCACTGTCTGGTCACGGGCACCTCCAGTGAGGTCTGCCTCCAAAGGAAGAGGAAGGGGCAAGGGGCATTTCCCACGCCCATTGGGATAATTTCTGGGCAAAGAGGAGGGAAGACGTGTGGGGTGCCGGGCCCTCCTCCGGTCCCCCCTGCAGCTCTTGTTTACTTAGCAGCAGCTCTTGATTGGGCCTGCGGGGGGGGGGGGGAACAGCTGCTCCGCTCCTCTTCAAAATTATCCTTGATGCTCCAACAGCTGTGATCCGCAACTATGGCAACCTGCTTCTTGAAATGTCTGCCATTGTACCCGACGGCATCGTTGCCTTCTTCACCAGCTACCAGTACATGGAGAACATTGTAGCCTCGTGGTACGAACAGGTCTGTGTGTGTGCCCGGCTGCCCACCTGCCTGTGGGGGGCAGAAAGCGGTGGGCCAGGTTGGGAAGTTTGTTTGTGGAATTTTTACACCATCCATATACCCAAAGGCCTCAGGGCGAGTGAGCATAAAATAGGAGCACTAAAACTATGGCGATGCCCAAAAGTGGGGAGGAAAGCCGTCTCCTTCTTTAGCCAAAGGCCATGGCAAAGCGGTGTGTCTCCTAAATGCATAAAATGAAGATGCCTGATGCATCTCAGGAAGGAGTCTGTTCCACAACCTGGGAGCCACCACTGAAAAGGCCCTATCCAGGAGGACAACCAGGAGGGCACCCCCTCCAGATCTTAAGGCACAGGCAGGTTGATATGGGAGAAGGAGTTCCTTTAGATATTTGGGGCCCAAGTGATTTAGGGTTCACCCCCTTCTTCTTTTTGGCTGCGGCAGAAATGTTGGCATTTTTCACTTGTTGGAGGGTGGCTACATCACGGCCAGCTGTTCAGATAATTTCCCCAGCGGAAGGGTCTCAAGAGGAGCAAGAAGAGAAGAAGAAATCAGGCTTTTTGCATATCTCAAGGGCATCTAGATGGCTACTGGGGAAAAGAGGATTCTGGGTAGCAAGGACTATTGGTGCAGTGTGGCAGTTTTCCTTGAATCTACCCCAGAGGCCATCCTGAGTACTTCAGAAAGGAATGTGCCCAGGATCTGCACGGTATAAAAGTGAGGCCGGTCTCCCCATGATTCAGAGGGCAGAGCAACGCAAGGCTGTGCGCATCCTGGGTGGGCACTCCTTGGCAGAGGTGGAAATCTCCCCTTTTTCCAAGAACTCCCCTAATCCTTAGCCGGATCATTAATTTGGGAGGCCCAAAGAGGGCAGAGAAGCCTCCTGAGACCAGCCCCAGGCCGCCGTCCACCCATTCCCAGGCCTTCCTGCCCAGTGCTCTGACCTCCTTTCTCTCCGGCCACTGAAGGGCATCCTGGAGAACATCCAGCGCAACAAACTGCTCTTCATTGAGACCCAGGATGGCGCTGAGACCAGCATGGCCCTCGAGAAGTACCAGGAGGTAAGCGCCAGCGGACCAGGCGGCAGCTAGGCGGTGCCCTGGCTGATGTGGGCGGAGCAGCTGGCTGGCGGTGCCAGCGGCCGGTGTTGCTCTTTTGGCACCCTGCCTGCAGGGGTCTTGGCGTGGAACCCCCAGCAAAGGTGAGGAGGACTGGAGTGAGACCCTGCTTTGGGTGCCACAGGAGATGTGCCCGGCCTGGTCTGCGGCTTTGCCCCTGAGAGGCGGCGGCGGTGGTGGGATACCAGGGACAGGCTGAGCTCAGTCTGTCTTCCCCCAGCACCCCTTAACCCCTCGACTGTATTGGGAACCGAAGGGCTGCCTCTCACCCCACAGGCCTGCGAGAACGGCCGGGGAGCCATCTTGCTGTCTGTGGCCAGAGGGAAGGTCTCCGAGGGGATAGACTTTGGTGAGCACCCCGTTTCCTGGTCCTCTGCCTGCCAGAGAGGGGGGAGGCTGAAGGACCTTCCTGGAGCGTTGGGGTCCCCTGGGGTTTGAGTGCAGCAGTGGCGGTTGCGGCAGGGTGGCCGGGATTGCGTCTGCGGCCAGAAGAGGAACCCATCCTGCAGATGGAGGGAGGGAGGGAGGACGGCGTGGGGCGCCGCTTGTGTTTCCCACCCGCCCGCCCACCTTGCCCCCTTTCTTTCCTCAAGTCCACCACTACGGGCGAGCGGTGATCATGTTTGGGGTCCCCTACGTCTACACGCAGAGCCGCATCCTGAAGGTGAGGCCCGTTTCTCCCTTGCCCTGCAAACGAGAGGCGGAAGGCAGAGCCCTGCCGCTCTCCTGGGGGATTAGCTGGCAGAACCGCCTTGGCGTCTCCACGGACGGAGCCGGGAGCGCAGCAACCGAACTGGGAAGGGTTCCCGCCCTCACGCACAGGCGGCGCAGACCCCCGGCTTTTGCGGCTCGAGCTGGGAAATAAGCTTAAACGCCACGCCGTGCCGACGCGGCCTGAGGGAAACCCAGTGGCTGCTGCCAGATGTATCTCTGGCACTGAATCTGGGAGCTGAAGGTGTTTGGAGACCAGGAAGCCCTGAGGGGGTAGAACTGGCCTCAGGAAAAGCATCCTGCGCTTCACTCTAAAAATGTGATGGTCAGTAGCTTTGGCATCCCTCGTGAAGGGCTTTGACGGTTCCTGGAAATGAAAGGCATAGCTGCGGGTCTGTTTGCAGCGGAAACTCAATGAAGCCCCCCAGGGTGGACGCAGTCTACCTCTGGGTGGAGCCCAGGTGCCCTTCTGCCTGTGCATAAGGCTGCCTGCCATTGAGAAGGGGATGGTTCAAGACCCCCCACACCTGGCACCAGCAGTGCTCAGGATCCATGCCAGTTCTGCTGCGCCGGGAAGAGGGGAGGAACGTGGAAATGTGCCCAAGCCACCTGGAGAGTCTCCTTCCTGCAGCTCGTAGGTTATGCCTGGACTGGAGACAGGAGCCGCCGGCTCTTGCACGCCTCTCTCTTTCCCGCAGGCCCGGCTGGAGTACCTGAGGGACCAGTTCCAAATCCGCGAGAACGACTTCCTCACCTTCGACGCCATGCGGCACGCAGCCCAGTGCGTGGGCCGAGCGATCCGTGGCAAGACGGACTACGGCCTGATGGTCTTTGCGGACAAGGTGAGTGGCGTGGGGCTCACTCTGACCCCCCCGGCCCCCTCCCCTCCCCTCCCCTCCCCACGTCCACTTCTGACCGGCAGTTCTTGGCAGCGTTTTGCCCGGGCTGACAAGCGAGGCAAACTCCCGCGCTGGATCCAGGAGCACATCACGGACGCCAACCTCAACCTCACGGTGGACGAGGCTGTGCAGGTGGCCAAATACTTCCTGCGCCAGATGGCCCAGCCTTTCCGCAAGGTGAGTGGTGGGAAGGGGGAAAGGCAGGCGAGCGAGGGCACAGCTGTGCCCCGCCCCAGGAGAGGCTGGGGAAAAATGGTGGCTCTTGATGTTCAGGACCGTCCAGGGCCACAGCTGCCCTCCTCTGCCCCAAGCCTTTGCCTACCCGAAGGGAGCCAGTTTGGTGCACTTGTGATTCCATCAGCGCAAGCCTAACCCCGTGGCTGTCCTGCCCTTCAGGCTCCCCAAGGCCAGCGTCTAATCTGCCAGCAGAACAGGCTCTTCCTGTCTAGTGGCCTTCAGTGCCCTGAACTGCTCTGGGCAAGAGGAGGTTTGTGGGCAGATCCCCTGGGGAGCCTACAGGACTGTGACTTGCACCCCTTTCCTGGGGGTATGGTGGGGGAAAGACAAAGCAGGCCCTGCCCCAGAGCATGCTGGGATAGCACCCCTTTTCCCCCCTGATCTGGCCTCCTGCTCTCTCCTAGGAAGACCAGCTGGGCCTCTCCCTGCTGACGCTGGAGCAGCTGCAGTCGGAGGAGACGCTGCGCAAAGTTCAGGAGATCGCCCATCAGGTGTGAGCAAGGCCAGCCAAGGGCCCACCTGCTGCCCAAGCATTTGCACACATAGGAAGGCAAAGACTGAAGCCTCTTCCGCCCCGACCAGTTCATTCCAGATATTTGAGATTAGACTAAGCTTTTATTAAAAGTTCCCTTGTTTTCTAAGTCTTGCAGTTCTGTGGTTATGTTCTGACACAGAGTGATGGCCGTCACCTCTGTCTCATCTGTGGCCACACTAATATGAACCCAAAAAGAAACGGATCTTCTCTTTCCAGCGCGCTCTAGGGTCTTCTAGCAGGAGCCCCCTCTTGCTACAAATCTAAACCAGAGTCAGCATCAAATTGCATCCATTTATTGGGCCGGACGGGCGGAGTTCAGTCCCCTGTTGCATAAATAGAATAAATAGGCTTCTGGCTGAATGGGATGGCGGCAGCATTTCTGCCAGAGGAGGGACGGAAAGGGCAGGTTACCTGGAAAGGACTTTAAGGCAGTGTTGCGGCGTTGGCGGCAGATGCACCATCGGGGGAGGGGGGCATTTCAGTAAGAGCCACACGCTGCCCCGCAGCTTCCTGAGAAACAGCTGGTCTTTAGCGCGGAGGGCTTTGCATCCCGGTTGCATCTTCAGGGGGTTGCAGGGTTTTGCTCTGAGCAGGCAGGGGGCCAGGGGGGCATCAGCTCTACCAACGCGCCAGCCTGAGGGCTCTGCTGGCTGCAGGTGACTGGCCGGGCCTTTACCAGGAACCCTAGATGCCAACTGGCGAAGGCTGGAGGCAGCCAAGGTGAAGCGAGTGTGTTCACACTCAGGCCTTGCCACAGGTGCTGGAAGCAGGACAGGGCCGGTTGGTCTCCTGGGCTGCTCCTAGGTGGAAGTGCTGTGGATGAGGTCGTGCGTGCTGGAGCTCAGGTTGCGGACGCTAGTCGGGTTCCAGGTGGGCTGGAGGGGGGGAGAACAGCTGTCAAGGGTGGAAGGAGGCCCACAAAGTGTGGATGGGGAACTGTTTTGCCTCCTGTCTAGTCTTCTAGAAGTGGTCTGCCCTGGGGAGGGCTGGGTCTGGAAGGAGGAGCCCACCCACCCTTTCACACAGAAAAATCACAGTCCCCGTAGGAGGTCGGGGGCCTTCTGGGCACCTCACCTGGGTGGTGGTGGCCAGTTTTTGAAGCTGAGTACCACCTGTCTCCTACTCCAGGTGCAGGGGCCTCCCTTGGCAGGAGACCGAGAGGCCAGAGGGAGAGTGGCCCACGGTCCGGGCCCTCTGCCACCACGCACCAGGGACTGATCTGAGTTCCCTCGGCACCTCTGCGTGCGTGCTGGGTTTCCTCGGCCACACCACACAAGGGCCTTTCCAGCCTCCTCCCAGCACCCAAATGGGAGACGTGCAACATGGCTGCCCACTTCCGGAGACTCACCACGGGAGACGCAGAAACCGCAGCCCCCTGCTCGCCGACGTGCAGCACGTTCAAGGAGGCGGCCCTCTTCATCCTGTCCCAAAACACAGGCCGACAATCACACAGGCAGGGGCAGGAGGCAGTTGGGGAGACTTCGGGAGGCAAGCACCTCCCCCCAGCAGCTCCCGGGGGACGAGGACTTACCCCGTGGCCGTGGCGGGCCGGCGGGCCCCTTCCCCTCGGAGCTTGGAGACAAGCTTCTCGCTACCACGCTTGATGGACTCACGGAAGCGGGAGAAGGAAGAGCTCCGCCTCAGGTGCCCCAGGGCGTCCTGGCAGGGAGGGAGAAGGCAGGATCAGGCCCAGGGGAGGAGGAACCTGGTCGTGGGCCACTGAAATGGTCCAAGAGGGAAACAGAGAAGAAGCTGCCCTGGCAGACACCGGCAACCCCAGCACAGAGCTAGGAAGGCAAAAGGCCTGGCGCCTGGATTAGGCCTGTGAGGCTCCTTCATTTCTGCCCTGGGTGACTCAACGGAAGGAGATAAGCCAAAGTCCTTTGCTGCGCACGGGACTGGGAACCCTCTTTGCCCCCCATGTGGGAAACTGAATAACTTTGCCAAGGCCCTTTCCACACCAGGAACCCCCAAGAGTCAAGGCAACAATTCGGCTGCCCCTCTGGAGACCGGAAGTGTAACCACAACCCCCCGGACCCCAGGCGGCTTTCCTAACGCTGCCCTTGGCCTTACCTGCCCCTGATGAGCGTCTCGCCCTGCTCCCATCCTGCTCTCATCTGAAACAAGTGGGGGAAGCATTTAGGAATGGCTGAGATGCTGGTTCAGACCACAGGGGCCTGAGGCCTCACCCCAAATGCCTAGCTTGCCAGGGACAGGATGCCTTGGACGTCAGAGGCATCCTAAGACGCCGTGATCCATAGTAAGGGACGGCCACAATCCCTCCTGGCACCTCAGAACCATGCGAGAAATAGGCGTCTCCCTAATTTTCCCAGCCGTCGGCTTCATGGACGCATCTTCAACAGCCGCGCCCATGCCAGGTGAGCCCCCCCTCTTGACGCTGAAGTTCGACCAGTCCCCTGTGAAATCCAACACCCAGCCAGGTTCTCACCTCCTCTGCTGGTGCCCAGCTCCTGGTCATGTGATGACAAGATCTCCTTGTACAGCTCTTCAGCTTGCTGGTACTTGCCCTGTTTCAGATAGGAGGAGGCCTGGGAACAGGGGAGGGGAGGAGAGGCCTCATCAGGCGTCGCCTGCCTGCCTGCCTGCCTGCCTGCCTCCCCAAGGCCCAGCTGGCTTCCCTGCAGCAGCGGAGATGGCAGATCAACAAAGGCAGGAAAAGGGCGGCAGGCACCCGCAGAGGCTCTGACCATCTGCCAAGGCTAGAACTGAGAGGCCACCAAAAACGCAATGAATATTTAACCTGGTATATAATGCATCTTGATGTGCGAGATGCAACCAAGAACTGCTGTATCATCTTTAAAATATCACTGACAGCCAGCCATAGGACTCATAATGGTTTTAGAGTGATGGTGTGTAGGAATAAACCATGAGAACAAAAGAGCAGCCCTGCTGGATGAGGCCACAGCCCATCCAGTCCAGCATCCTGTCCCACACAGTGGCCACCAACTGCCCATGGGCATCCCAAGCGGGGACAAGGGCAAACCATCTCCTGCTCTCCAATCCCAGCAAATGGCCTTAGAGGCCTCCTGCTTGTCCCCCCAGCCTGAAAGATGCACTTAGGCCTCCATTCTAGTAGCCATTGATACATCTGCCATCCATAAATTTGTCCAACCCTTCCTTAAAGCCATCTAGGCTGGTTGCTGTTACCACCTCTTCTGGCAGCAAATTCTATAGATTTGCCCGTCTGGGTGAAGAAATCCTTCCCCTTGTCTGATCCGACTCTCTTGCCCATCAGCTTCATAGATCCCCCTGGTTCTAGTGTTGTGTGACAGAAAAATTTATCCACCTTTTCTATACCGTGCATGATTTTATGTCCTTCAGTCAGGTCCCCTTTTAAACGCCGTCTTAAACCATAAAGCAGTGGCACAAAAGCATAGAACTGTGGTACGGCAGAGGGCCAATCCATCACTGGGAGCAGCTGTAGCCCACTGGTAGAGCAAACTGCCCGGAAAGCAAGAGGGCCACGGGATTCATCCCAGCACAGCGCTTCTGCGTCTCTGCTAGGAAAACTGCACGGAGACGCCCACGCAGTCACCCAGGAGTTGGTCATGACTCTTTGGTACCCAACAGCAGTAGCCATCAGCTAGCCCTCCGTGGGTCCCGGTGGATCCACTGCCACCCATCCAACCTCCACCCGGCACCCACCAGATTATTCTTTGTCTTGGCCACGTTGGGGTCGTCGGGTCCCAACCGTGTCTGGTAGATGCAGAGAGCCCGCTGGTAGTACTGCTCAACTTCCTCAAACTTGCCCTGGTTTTGGCACAAGAGGGCCAGGTTGTTTAGCTGCTTGGCCACGTCTGGATG
Organism: Aspidoscelis marmoratus; assembly: GCA_014337955.1. Taxonomy (NCBI): domain Eukaryota; kingdom Metazoa; phylum Chordata; class Lepidosauria; order Squamata; family Teiidae; genus Aspidoscelis; species Aspidoscelis marmoratus. Next base: position 989,551 of record MTQE01003491.1, read on the forward strand.
CTCTGTGCCCAAGACCTATGAGAACCAAGAGTGGTGGTGGTGGTTACGGGGTTCCTCTGAGCCCAGAATTCAGGGGCTACGGGGCCTCCCATCTTTTACCTTCTCACGGATCTCCAAGGCTCTCTTGCACAACGGCTCTGCCTCCTTGTATTTCCCACGTTTGCCATACAGCACAGCCAAATTGTTAAGCGTAGCTGCCACCTAGCAGGAAGGCAAACGGAATTTGGCCACCAGGCATCCACACTTTCATGGCCTGGAAACATCCCATCACACTTGTTCGAAGACAAAAAAGACCATATTTTCCCCCACTAAAAGAAGCCATTTCCAAGGGCAGAAACTGTCTGGTCGAATTGCTCGTCTTTGGGAGCGGGACCCTGGTTTGGTTCAAACAACAGCGTGCGCAGCTCAAGGCGAACCTCTACGAATGCAAAACGTTGGATCTGATTTTCAGACACGAGCCAAACTTCAGCCAATCCCTCTCCCCACCCCCCGAGCCCCAGACACTCACGGCCGGGTGTTCCACCCCCAAGGTCTGCTCCCGGATATCAAGGGCGTCGTTCAGCAGCTCCGTGGCTTCCTTGTACTTGTTCTGGTCCCTGGAGGAGAGGCAGGAGCATTGCGTGAGAAGAGACAGAGCGTCCGCCGGACTTGGGGGGCTCTGGAGAGGGAGGTGGACTTCACTATTCTGCAGGTTGAAACAGGCCGGAGGGATGGAAGCCCAGGAAACACGGAAAAACTGTGGAAGGTGCTGAGCAGTCTGAGTCCACCTTGTACCTGGGGGAAGTTTGCAATGGGCCCCTGCTGTGCTGCAGACTCAAAGAGAGGCCCTCGTTATGAACCTACGGTGAGGCCACAGGCAGAATATTGTGCACCGTTCTGGTCACCACCGCTCAAAAGTATATCGCGGAACTGGAAAAGGGCAGCCAGAACTATTAAGATGCTGGAACACCTCCGTTAAAAATCAGACTGCAATGTCTAAGCCTGGAAATGCAGCGTTTAAGAGGAGAGCTGCATGAAGTACATGAAATCATGCATGGGATAGAAAAGGCGGAGAGAGAAAATTTCTTTCCTCTGTCACACAACACTAGAACCGGGGGGCGTCTATGAAGCTGATGGGTGGGAGAGTCGGATCAGACCAGGGGAAGGATTTCTTCACCCAGAGGGTCATCGGTCTATGGAATTGGCTGCCAGAAGAGGTGGTGGCAGCAACCAGCCTAGGTGGCTTTAAGGAAGGGTCAGACAAATTTATGGATGGCAGATGTATCAGTGGCTACTAGAATGGATGCCTAAGGAGATCTTCCAGGCTGGGGAACAAGCAGGAGGCCATTTGCTGGTTTTCGAGAGCAGGAGAAGGTTTGCCCTTGTCTCTGCTTGGGATGCCCATGGGCAATTGGTGGGCCACTGTGTTAGACAGGATGCTGGACTACATGGGATGCGGGCTGATCCAGCAAGGCTCCTCTCAGGTTCTTAGATTCTAATGGATTAGGGGGGCTTCTCCTGAGCTTCTTCCAAGACCCTGACACACTTGCTGAGCAAAAACAAAACAAGGAGGGACGTCAGTGCTTTTTGGGACCTGGTAGGCATCCCCCCACCCCCCGACCTATGGGGGCCTTGGCTTTCCTCAGTCACAATGGAAGCTGGAACTGGATTATTCTTCTGTTTCCAGACATGGAAAGGGAAGGAGGCTTCTCCGCTGAGATGCACCAAGATAACAGAAGTTCCAGCAGAGATTAAAACCCCAAATTCCCCCCAAGCAAATACAGCAACAATTTGCTCTATCCTCCCTGAACACTGGCCTTCAGCTCTCCTCTCTCCAGGCCTCGATGTGTGTTCAGGACAGGGCAACCACTGGAACAGCTGCCCTGAATTCTTCGCCCACTCTGGCCCTCCTCCGCCCCCCAGGCCAGCCCCCTCTACCTTCCTGTGTGAGATCCCAGGACCTTTCCCATCTTACCTATAGACCAATGCGAGGATGTTCAGCATTGTGGCCACGTCCGGGTGGCTGTGCCCCGAGCTCTTCTCCAGGTCCTCCAGCGCCTGCTTGCAGAGGGGCACAGCCACTTCATAGCGGCCCTGGGAGGCGTACTGGATGACCAGGTTGTGCAGCGTCCGCAGGCGCGCTGGGATCTCGTAGCCGACTTGCTGAGCCGCAGAAGCTGCTGCCCCCGGGCTCTGCCTTCCTGTGAACAGCAGGCGGGGAAAGTTGGGGACAGAAAGGCCGCTCCGTCCAGCAACGGCAGCCTCCTAGGTGTGCCCACATTACGCCATCTACCGCCAACACAGTGCTGCACGTGTGGCACTTTCCCTGGCAGACGAACTGGCTTCCTTCAGGCTCAGGAGAATTGGGCTCCCTGCATTTTCCTTTTGGGCAGCTGGGAGCAGATTCCCACTGACCCTCTGGACGGGGCAGGGTCATCCCAGGTTTTCGGCATTCCCCTGCTGCCTCTCCGCCCTCAGCACTCCCGCCATCCCCCCAGGGACGCACCCTGCCTCTGCTCATCTTCATCACTGGGAAAGAGGGAAGAGAGACTGTCCTTCCGCTGCTCGGCCTCATCCTTCTCTGCCTGTTGAGAGAAAAGGAACCGTGGAAAGATAGTGGAAAAGACGCCACCATTTCTAAGGAAAGGTTCACAGCACCACCTGCTGAAAAAGGCAAACAAATTAGAGCAAGGGGTGAATCTGCAGGGCCCGACACTGGGCAGGGAAAGGGGGAAATTGTTTTATTCTATATTTATATAGCACCCTGTGCGTGGTCTCAGGGTGGTTCACAATAATTACAACAAGAAGGTGAAAAATAAAGAGGGGAAATTCCAAGTGCTGCCCTAATGCATTGCTCAGATACAAATTACTGCAGTGCTTTTGAGCATGGACAGAGTGACATTTTCCCAACCATTCCTTGATCCACAGAGTCTGCCTCAAATATCCCAAAGCCTGGGCTTCTCATTCTTGGAATTCTTTGCCGGCCACCCATCCCAGGGGAGCAGCACCCTGCTGCACCCCGCACACCCAAGCCTGAGCCCCTCCCCCTACCTCCTCCATTGGTCAACATGCACTCTGTCTGCTATGCTCATCAGAGTCCTTTTCCACCGGGGCCCACAGTCTGGCTGGGGTCTCTGCTCCCTGAGTGGCGCTCCCTGTTCACATATTCCTGGGGCCATCCCCACGAGGCCCTGCTGGCACCTTGCCCCTGCACACCTCCTTGGGCTCGTACTGCTTGAGCTGGTTCAGGAACTCCAGGTGCTTCTTCTCCTCTTCCAGCTGGGCGACCGTCTCCTCGCTGTGCTGGAGCCGCAGCTGGGTGGTGGCCAGCTCGTCCCGCAGCCATAGGTTCTCCTGGCAGAGGCGCTTCACCTGGGCTCGAAGCTTCTGCTTCTCGGCCTCCAGAGCCCCAATGTGAGAGGACAGGGCAATCATCATCTGCAAGGGGCACAGGGACAAGGCTCTTCGCCTCTGCTTTGCCTAATGCTATGTCCCTGAGGCTGGTGGCTCCACTCCCTAGGTCCCCATCTAATACAGGCTGCAAGGATCATGCAGTACCCTCCCCTGTGTGAGACACCCTCACCCAACGGGGCAAGCTAGTGTGCTGCTCCCCCAGCAAAGTGCCCAATGCCCCACAACTGGCACAGGTAGAACCTAACAGGAGCCCTGTGGATCAGGCCACAGCCCATCCAGTCCATAAGAACCTCAGAGGAGCCCTGCTGGATCAGGCCACAGCCCGTCTAGTCCATAAGAACCTCAGAGGAGCCCTGCTGGATCAGGCCACAGCCCATCCAGTCCATAAGAACCTAAGAGGAGCCCTGCTGGATCAGGCCACAGTCCATCCAGTCCATAAGGACCTAAGAGGAGCCCTGATGGATCAGGCCACTGCCCATCTAGTCCAGCATCCTGTCTCACACAGTGGCCACCAATTGCCCATGGGCATCTCAAGCAGAGACAAGGGCAAGCCTTCCCCTGCTCTTGAATCCCAGCAAATGGCCTTAGAGGCCTCCTGCTCATCCCCCCAGCCTGGAAGATGTACTTAGGCCTCCATTCTCATAGCCACTGATACATCTGCCATCCATACACCTGTCTAACCCTTCCTTAAAGCCATCTAGGCTGGTTGCTTGTGAACACTCCATGGCTCCACAGCTGCACAGGTGACAGCAAAGCGCAGGTGAGCAGCCCCGCACCTGCGCCTCCGCGATGCCCAGTTCGATCTCCTCCAGGCTCTTGCAGACCAGGTTGTGCTTCTCCTCCAGGAGCTCCAGCGCCTGTGCTTCCGCCCGCTCCGTCCCTGCGGCGGCCTCGTGCCTCTCGTCCAGCATCTGCCGCTCCCTCAGCAGGGTGTCCCTCAGCCGCTGGTGGATGCTCTTGTTCTCGCTCCGCAGGGCCTCCAGGCCCTTCATCACCTGCAGCGTGTGGACCACGATGTCCTCCGCGCTCATCCGCTCCTCGCCAGGGCCCACCAGGACGGACATGGTGGGGCGACGTCAGGCTGGCCACCAGGGGGCGCTGAGAGTTTCTGGGGGGGTCTTTGCTCTTCACGCCAGGCTTTGTTTTTGGAAAAAGTGGGTGGGGGGAGAGAAGTCAAGCACCTCCTCCCAGCAGACACTACGGAGATCAACTGATAGGGTGGGGCTTCCCCTCGGAGGAACCTGGTAAAGTCCTGGGGAGATGGTGGCGGAAGGCAAAGGGGGGTGGGTGTCAAAGGCCAAAGCCCCCTGCTCACTGCACTGGAGGCAATGTTTTACCAAGCAGAAGAGTTGGCTTTTCTACCCCACTTTTCTCACCCACCTAAGGAGCCTCAAAGCGGCTGACAAACCTGTTCTTCTCCCCACAACAGACACCCTGTGAGATGGGTGGGGCTGTGAGAACTCAGAAGAGAGCTGTGACTAGCCCAGGGTCACCCAGTTGGGTTCGTGGAGGAGTGCAGAATCAACCACGGTATTTCCAGATAAGAGTCCAGCCCCTAACCACTAGACCAAACTGGCTCACTAAGGTGAAACAGAACGGAAGGATCCGATCCTGGCGCGTTCCCACAACTCCACGAACTTCTTGTGGGCAAATGGGAAAGAGAAAAAGTCTGGGAAGCGCCAGGCGCGAAAGCTCCCCGGGCTGCCCCGACACGAAGGTTTTTTCCAGGAGGGGGGAGGTGAGACCCAACAACCCCCCGCCCCGCCCCCCCGCCCGTCTAGCAGCTGGTTGCCTCGCAGGTGGAGGGGCACAGGACTCCTTTTGCGGTGGCCCCGCTCCACTATGGGGATGCTCAGAGCATTCGGATCCACCGCGCGCGGGGCAATCCGGCCCGCCCCCTCCTCCCATCCCAGGGCGGCTCGCCGCTTCATGCTCCCGCCGCGCCTGCCCCCCTGTACCCCCCTTCCGTCCCGCGAGCGCCACTTGGCCGCCGGGCAGGGCAGCCGGGGGTGTGCGGACGGAGGGAGGGACAGAGCGCGCACCCTCCCGCCCCGCCCCTGGTCTGGAGCCCCTCCGGCCGGCCGGCCCTGCAAGCCTCGGAGCGCGCAGCCCGGATTAGCTCGTGCCCCCCCCCGGCCGCCCCCTCGGCTCGGCCTCTTCCCCCTCCTCCCACGGTCCGACGGCGAGAAGCAGGCGGCGCCCTGCGGGATCCTCCGGCCGAAGCCTCCTTACTCGCGAGGAAGCGCCTCGCACGGCTCCAGCACCGCGGGACCCTCAGTCCCCCCCCCCGACGGGCGCGCGCAATTTGGATGGCGCTCCGGAGCTCGGCGCCCGGGAAAGAGGCTGCCACCCCCGAACGCGCCCCGATCACCCCCACCGCCGGCCCCCACCGCACCTGCCCGCCGCCGCCTCTTCACCCGCTTCGCCGCCGCCGCCGGATCAGCCCCGCCCGCCCCGCCCGCGGGGCCCCGCCCCGCCCGCCTCACCTGCTCCTGGCGCCGCCTCCGTCTCCTGCGCTCCATCCCTCTTGCTTCGCGGCGGCGGGCGGAGGAGGCGAGCGAGGCGCTCTGCACATGCCTAGAGAAGCCTGCGGGGCGGCAGATGTTGGGAGAGCTCAACAGCTGGTGGACGGGGCGAGGGGAGGGGCTGCTGCCGGGGGGCCCCCGCGCCCCCCTGCTCCCTGGCCGGAAGCCGAGCGGGAGGGGGACAGGAGACCACCCGACGGGCACTGGCAGCCTCCTCGTGGGATGGAGCTGAAAGAAGCAGCCCCGAGGAAACGTCGCCACCCAGAACCAGCCACGGGCACCGATCCGTGGACAGAAAGAGGCCCTGGATGCTGTGAAGGTACAGTTCGGTTAAAAATCACCCGGTATGGTGTTTGCCTTTGTCGCTGCAGCAAAGCATCCCTGCCTGAGCCTGCCAGGATGAGCAAGGGGTTCTGGGTAGGAGTGTGACGCAAAGGTGCCTCAGGCCTTGCTGGTCTTTGGCTCTGAACCACCAGTTCCGACCTGGTTACGCCAGCAGCCCTCCCATCCCCCCCCCACGCACTGCGCAAGAGGAGTGTCTAGGCTGGGAGTGGAGGGGAGCCGCTCCCTGGCCCCAAGGGCAGCAGCAGAGGGCTGACATCAGCTCGCAGGCCTGGGGAGGAAGGTGCCCAAAGTGGTTCCAAGGGGCAGAAGGGCTTGAGCTGCCCTGACCCCAATAGAGAGCCAGGGCAGGCAGGGCGACACAGGGCAACTGGTGCCCACCAGACGCAGCCACGGCTTTGCAGGAGTGACGGGCAAAGGACCAGAGGAGAGCAGCAGGTGAACGGGCCCAGGGAGGCCTCTGTGGCCGGTGGACAAGGCCTGCTGGAGAGGGAAGCTGCCTGTAGGGCCTTCAAAGGGCTGCCCAAGGTCGCCTCTGGCACGGCCTCTCCTGGTGGTCTCCCACCTGCTGGGAGCCCAACCCAGCTGTGGCTTCACCTTCGCGGAACCAGAACCCACCCAGAGGCCTACAGCGGTATAAGAGCCCGGCTCCCTAACCACTAGACCAAACCGGCTAAGGATTGGGGAAAGGCGGGTTCAGGGAGAAATGTGGATGCTGTGCTGTTTGGGTTTTGCATTCCTAAAAAGCAACCTGTGTGTGGAGAAGGAAAGGACCCAAAAGGCGGCCGCGGCAGCTCAGCGGATTGCGTCAGGCTGCTGCACCCAAGGCTGGAAGCGCCCGGAGGGAAAGGGGGAAGGATTGGCACGTGGGTTGCAGCCTGGGATCCAGGGCGGCTGGAGGCAGGACCAGGCTTGTTATTTGCGGCCGGAATCCCTTCCCACCCTGCTCCACTTCCCACTGCAACCCAAAGCTGCAGTTCCTGCCTCTGCGTGGAGCAAGCAAGTGAGCAAAAATAAGTAGTTATGAATCGGCGTCAGGGTTCGCTGTGAGTGCAGAATCGGCCGCCTCAATATCTCATGGCAAGTGCCGCAGCTGTCCCGGGAAGGGCCCCCTCCCTGGCTTTCAGCCGTGGTCCTAAGAGCAAAACTGGCACCCGACCAGCCCGGCTCTTTGCCTTGGTTTCCTCTGCGGCATCGGGAAGGAGGCAGGGAGCGATGTTGCCCCAGCAGCATCTCAGATCGATGAGAGCTGGAGGCAGGGAGGGAGGGAGGCTGAGGTGGGCACCGCCTGGTCAGGAGATTCGGCTGGGCCCGGCTGGGAGAAACCGGCAATGGAATCCGCTTGATCTGGTCAGCGTTCCACAGGGGTGATGGGGAGACGTTCTGCGTCCACAAGCAGCCTGGGGCAGGAGGGGTTGCCCTTACTCAGCCCCCCCATGCCCCCCTGCTGGTCCTGCAAGCATTTTAATGGCACTGTGACATGCTACGGGCATGCCTCGGTCTCTCCGATCTTTCTTTCTTTCTTTCTTTCTTTCTTTCTTTCTTTCTTTCTTTCTTTCTTTCTTTCTTTCTTTATTCATTCAATTTTCAATCCCGCCCTATAGATACCCAAAGGTCTCAGGGCGGGTAACAATATTTAAAATCAGACATATATTAAAACAGTAACAGTGTCTGTAAAGTGGGGAGAGACAGTATATTCCCATTTAGCCAGAGGCCAGGGCAAAGAGGTGGATCTTCACCACCTTCCTAAACATATACAGTGAAGGGACATGACACACCTCAAGGGGGAGACTATTCCACAGCCTGGGGGCCATCACTGAGAAGCCCCTCTCCTGGGTCCCCATCCCTGGGTGGTGGGACAACTAGGAGGGCCTCCCGTGCAGATCTTAAGGCAAAAACCTTCTGCCATAAATGTGGTGAGGCAAAGCAGTTCAGCCCAGCTAGTCACCTTACTGTATTGGCATGCCCTGCCTTGCCACAGATGCCAGTCTCCCAGCCCCTTCCTTTCATGGGCTGTGCAAACCTCGAATGCCCAGCTCAGCCCATCCGGAGAGGCAGGTTTCTACTCTGGTGGCTGTAAATGTTAACATCCAACCTACAAGCGGTGCTGACCGCGAGCGCCAGAGGGCGCTTGGAATCTACCAAGCAGAGGCGGCAACCTCTCCTGGCAGCTGCCTTGCTTTTCTAATTGGTGGCGTCCCCCATCAAAGCCACAGGGGATAAATAATTAGGGATATTTCCTCTCTGTGCGCCTACAGGCCTGGCCTGTTCAAATCGAGCACCATAGCTTTGCATTTATAAAATGGATCTCTGTCTTTGCACTGAACCAGAGTGACAGCCTCCTCCGCCCCTTTGTTTCTGCTCAGCCGTGGCGGTGTGGCCTGTGCCACCACCCAAAGAGGCCAGGTAGTGGCGGCGGCAGTGGCAGCTGAGTTTGCAGAGATGCCAGAGCCAGGCACACAGTTGGATCCCACATGCTCTGTGTGCCATCAATAAGGAGGGGGGGGATCCTGCAGGAGTTCCTGCCTCCAGCTGTGAACAAAGCTTGGCTCTTCATAATGAGCAAATCACACAGATGTGCGCAAAATAATATTAACCAACTAAATGGCAGCCCTCCCTTTATTACCCATAAGGCCACAGTGAGGGGCAAAGTTGAACCCATAAAGGAATGAAAACCATCAGTCTTAACACAGAATTAGACATCGGATTCAAGGTGCCCTCAGAGCTAAGGATGGGCCAAACCGGCTCGTTTTAGAACGAGTCCCACAAGAACCGGCCTCAAACTGTTTGAATTCAAACTGAACTGTCTCCCAGGTCAGCCAACCTCATGAGCCAGCTGAACTGGTTTTAAATGGGATAGGGATTGGCAGCCCTTTCGCTCTTTCAGAAGGCCCTTTTAAACAGGTTTCAAGGAGCAAATTGGTACCACGAAACTAGTTCAAGATTCGAAAAGAACCAGTTTGTCGCTTTTACGGTTCCATTTGAACCGGACCAGAAAAATGAGATCCATTCACACAGACACCTATTCAGAGAGGACAAAACGCACAGCGTCCGGTCGGATGAGATTTCCTTTGGTCTCTCCAAAGGGGCCACACTGTTCTTCATGCTGAAGTGAATGGCTCCTGACAGGTCATGCGCTCTCCTTGGGCTGCCCAGAAGCACCTGGTAGATTTGTAGTTAATTGATTTCTCTGGATTAGGCCGGGGGAGACTGCGGATGACAGGAGCTCAAGGGGAATGGGATTGCTTGGCTGAAGGTGGTCCGTCGCCTTGACCCTTCGTCGTTTGCGTGCAGAGAGGGAATGGGCTGTCTGCAAGCAGGCGTCTTATCTGGTGCTTTCTGTCCCATGAGCGGGCTAATGCATTCTGTTTTTCACACCTTGCCGCTTCCTTCAGTTGTTCAGCTGCATGCTAACCGATGCTCCAGTGTCTTAGGAAGACCAAAGGGACCTCGTCCCCTTCTGAATGCCCTGTCTGGCAGGTGGTCTCTGAGGGCGAAGAGTTCCCAGAACCCCCAGGAATGGTCACCCCATTGTGGAAGGGTCTGAGGGAGGCCCCAGAGCATGGCCAGTTGCGCCACTGAGGAGCACAGCAGAGCCTCAATGCCTGTCAGAGAACAGCGTGCAGAGGGCCTTTCCCTTGCTGCGGAAGGGGCATGGGCCGGGTTCCCCCTGCTGCCCGCCCCAAGTGCCTTCATAGCAGCAGGTAAAGTGTGTGCCATCTTGGCCTTCTCCTAGCAGCGGCGAAAGTGGGCCAGGAGAGGCCTGGGAGATGCAGGCAGGGCCCCATGGGGGCTGGGCTGTGTTTAAGCCACAGGACCAATGTTAATTACCGGCTTGTGCCTGATGAGCGGCGGCTTCTCATGCTCCTTCCACATGCCCAATCTGGGTCACACACAGACTCACCGGTGCAGGAAGGTGGGATTGCTTTGCACCTCGGCACGCCCTCAATTTCAGTGCCAGGCTCACGTCTGCAAGAAGCCACACCCTGGAACAGCCGCGTGCCCCTCATGCACACGCCACTGGCTCAGACAGGGCCCGGTCTCCAAGGTGAGCTTCACAGAAACGCTCAACCAGCTGCTCCAGGAAGAAAGCGGACGCCTGCTTCCTTTTCCCTTATGAGAAGAGGATTTGACAGGTGGCCAGAATGCTGGGATGAAGCCCCCAGGTGAGGCGCCAGCGTCTCGTGGCCCAGGAGGGCAAGCCAGTGGAGAGAAGGAGCTGTTTTGCCAGGAGAGGTGATGGTGGCCTTTGACTTTTTAAAGGAGAGTTAGATGTGGCGGGTGGAGAGAGGAAGTGGGCGAAGACGGCTAAAGGGTTGCTGTCTGCTGTTCAGAACCCCTGAGCTGAGTCTCACTCTGGGTCTCTTTGTTTATGATTTACATTTCTGCCCTCCATATGCAAGGGTCTCAAGGTGGATCACAAAAAAATCACTTCAAAAACAGCCCAAAGGCAGGGTCCAGAGGCTGGCCTTGTTCTGGCATTTTCTTGGCAAAGGTACTGAGTGGTTTGCCATTGCCTTCTTCTGGGGAGGGCCTGGCGGTGGGACCCGTCACCCTCTGCGACGCCAAGCCACGGTGGTGCCCTGCATGGATGACTTCTTGGGGAGAAGGGGGAAGAGGGGCCTGCCCTTGCCCTGCCAGCCGGTGGAGGCAGAAGCCTGGCTTGGACGGGCCCTGCAGACTCATCCTCCTTGTTTAGCCCTTCGCAGGTCTCTTCTGCTCTCAGAGATTTATGACTTTGTGTCCGCAGATCAAACCAGCAGCAGATCTCCAAACAAAGAGGGAAGCCGTGGCTGATTCTTTTCCGGGGAAAGCACATGGACGAGGCATCTCTTGCACCCGCTGGCTGTTCCACATCCCCATCTAACCATCTCTCCTGCAGGAGGCCTAGTGGTGGCAGCCTGGACCCCTGTGCCCTCTGGGTGACTCTCCAGCCTGGCTGGGCCCTGATAATTTGGAACTGCTTCCTTGCAGGACTGGGTCCCTCTTGTCAGCTGCTCTGGACTCCACTTGGCCTCAGCTGCCTTGTTTTGTGCATGTGTGTTTTGGCTTATTTTGTAAGATGTGCAATTTTTATAATGTATTTTTATTATAATGTTTTGATCATTATTTTGCATGGCATATTTTCTGTTTGTTGGGCAAATTTTCTTTTGGAAATCTGCAGTATATAAATAAAATGGAAAAGAAAAAAGAATGAAAATCTTAGCCGATGTCTCACTCACCCTGGCATAGCAGGTTGGCATGCTTTGCCCACCAGACTTGCTTCTGTTAAGAGGGGGCGAGGGGGGCTTTTCCAGAGCCCTGCATCCTCCCCCGCCCTGCAATCCTTCTGCCACCCAGGAAGCCGGTCGGGCTCAGAAATCTGGGCCCTGGCAAAGAAAGGGCCCCCAAGAGCCGGGGGTTGCAGAACAGCGAGGCGTTCTGGGTCCATCTTTCCACGATTCTCATTTTGGCATGAAATCTGAGACAAGACCTGTGGCTAAAAATACGTCTTCCCCAGCCCAGTACCCCTTCCTCCTTCTGCTGCTGGGATAGAATTCCCTTGAGTGAGCTGATCTTTGGGCAGGTCAAATAGCAGGGGGGAGCAGGCGGGGCGCCGAGTTTGCCTCCACCGCCCCATGGGACACGGTGCACGGAGCTTTCCCTGCAGCACCCAGGGACCTTACGCAATGCCCCCCCTCCCTGAAGCCTCCCATACCCTGCTCTGATCCCTCCAACGCCAGACTGATGCGGAACTAGGCAGGGTGTTTAACTGGCATAATTCATTGCTCTGACACTGAGTGGGAAGGCCAGGCAACCCCCCTTCTCCTGCCTCAGTTTCCAAAAGGTTTGATAAGCCACACACACCCTGCTCCATCCAGCCTGTTCAGGTCTAGATTTTTGCCTTCTCAGAGCTCCAAAACACAGGACACTGGAACACACCTTTTTGCCCTGGGGCAGGGATGGGGCAGCCGTGCCCTGGCCAGGGCCACATAGAGCTTGGGGTAGACCAGCACCGAGGCCCAAATTCTAAGCACTATGCATTCCTGAATCTCTCCCCCCTGCCTTACTGTAGCCGGGTCTAGGCCGCCTGCATGCGCTCATGCATCCAAGATCAAGAACATTTCAAGGGGTGCGAGTGTGGAGGGGCAGGTCAGCCCTGCAAGATACCACTTCTGCCTTCTAAAAGTGACAGCGTCTGCACCCACAGTGGACCAGGGCAGCTCATTTCCATCTAAAGCCCTAAACAGCTTGGGCCCTGGGTGACTGAAGGAGCGCCTTTTCACCCAGGTGTTTGTCTTTTGAATAGCTTCCTCGGGGTGCTGTCCTATTAGGGAGGGAGGGAGACGGGTTATATTTTTAATAATGTTTTAATATTTGACGTGTTTTATTCTTATTGTAACCTGCCTTGGGACCATGTGGTGAAGGGCGGGATATAAATTTCTTAAATAAATAGGTAAATAAATAAATATTCCTCTCTCTCCTGTGGGATGGTTTGGTCTGTCTAGAAGCCAAGCCTTCTTTGAACAGAAAATCCATCCGGGCTTTGTGCCTGAAATCTTTCCATGCCCAGAGGCACCTTCTTCTCCAAAGCCAAAGACACAAAGGCAGAGGCACTGGGGCGGGGGCAAAGTCGAGCCGAGCAGGCAGCTTCCCTCACCCTCCGACGGGGACGCGAAGTGCTCCTGCCTGACCTTGCTTGGGGATGCTCCTTTCCACCTTGGGTACCGTCTGACGTCAAAAGGAGCCTCACGGTTGGTTTTCTGTTCTCGGCTCCGGCCGGCTCAGGTTGCAAGATGCATTGGGCACTGGCCAGGATGTAGGGCTGAGAACCATGGGCGGTTTGGCACCTCCTGCCAAAGTGGAGAAGCTTGAGGAAGCTTCCCTGGGTAACCATGACAGGACAGTCATGGCCATAGAATACGCTCTTGTCTGTACATGGTTGCCCAAATATGGCTTCCCTTTGGTTCACAGGTAAGAGGCCTCCCTTGTTTCACCGCTCCCAGGAGCTTTTGCTAATGTGGTCTGAACCTCCATGGTGGCTAGTTTGGTCTGGTGGCTAGGGAGCCGAACTCTTATCTGCGAATACCTGGCTCAATTCCAGCCTCCCCCACAAAGCCAGCTGGGTGACCTTGGGCTAGTCATAGCTCTCTTCTGAGCTCTCACAGCCCCACCTACCTCACAGGGTGTCCGTTGCGGGGAGAAGAACAGAAGGTTTGTCAGCCGCTTTGAGTCCCCTTAAATGGGTGAGAAAAGCGGGGTAGAAAAGCCAGCTCTTCTTCCCTCTGCAATGCCCAGGAGTTACGAAACTCACTTGGGCGGGGGGACTTCCAGCTGTCCTCAGGAAGAGCCCCCCAAGCTCCCTCTGTGGCACTATGTGCCAAAAGAGTGTTGAAAGTTTGGTGAGGGAGAAAGAAGTGATTGCCCAGGTGAGCCAATTGGCACTGCCCTTCTTGCTCTGGCAGGACAAACTACAGTGGGTGGGTAGAAATGAGGTGCAATTGATCCGCCCCGCTCCGATCTGGTGCCCACTTTGCGAACAGGGGAAGATGTTGAACATGCCTCCCCAGGACAGGGAAGGCGCCTCCTCACCCTCCCCTTCGCTGAGGCACTTCCTGCCTCCAACCTTCAGGGGTCTTCCTGGGGGAGGGACAGATGGGCACCCTCCTCCAAGACTCCCTGCAGTCATTCAGAAGGGGGGGCTGAACTTCCTCTCTGGAGCACCACGGGCCTGTTCTTGCTCTGCCCCCCCCCTGCAGTGCCCTTAACATATGCACACCCTCCCCTTGTGCTCATCTCTCCTCCGCAGGTAAGCGCTCATCCCACAGAGACTGGAGCACTCAAGCAAGGGGACCTAGCATGGGGAGGGGCAGCAGTGGGCTTTTCATGGGTGGGGGGCCTCTGCTGACCATTTGGGAGCCCCACCCAGGCAGTACTAGGTGAAGATTGTCAACTCACGCAGCACTGTGCCCAAGCCTTTGGGAGCAAGACCTGCCAAACCTGGATGTGGGTGCCAGGCACCATTTCTGTGAATGCGGGGCAGACAGGCGGCCCTGCGCTCTGCCTGCTCCAGCCCCAGGGTGCCAACCAGCATCTCTTGGCTTTTGGGCACCGACCCACACATGCACAGCCATGTTGTGGCACATCCAGGCGCGACAGCAGAGAAGGCCATGCCTGGCGCCTGGGTGAGCGCAGCTCCCCAGCCCTGCGGACACTTCTCAGGGGCCCCACAGAGGCAGGCAGTGTGAGGAGGGTCTGATTCACCATGGCTGAAGCTCTCTGTGGTTCCATCTCCCACCTTCCCAAGGTCATTTCACTGGCAGTGGCTGGGCTCAGAGGGCACCCGCTTGCGCCGGCCGGCTGCAGTGGAGAGAGATCAGCTTCTCATAAATCACCCTGGCCAGGCAGCTGCTGTGGGCCTCAACCCCTCCCCCCTTTGCCGCCGCCACTGCTGCCGCCTCCGCCTCCCCCCACTTCTCAAGGGGGCTGCATGGATGGCGAAACCTGATCATGCGCGGCTGTTTGGGGAACTCAGGCAGGGCTCACATAGAGAAGGGCTGCGAGGCGGGTTTGGTTGCAGGCCAGCTGGGAATTGCTGCCTATATAAAGCCGGGAGGGAGGGAGATGACCCCTTGCCCCGACCTTGGCAGCCTTGGGCAGTTGAAATTCAGTGGGCAGGCGGCGGGGCAGCGTCCTCCTCTCCCTCAGCCCTCCTGCATGCAGACCTGGGAGTATTCAGAGGTGCAAAGGCGGCCTAGCCATCCTTAGCACTAATTGGGAGGAGGCTCCAGCCAGACACCTCCCCCCCCCCGGTCCCTTTGCCAAGGGGAGGCATGAGCAGGTCTTCCTCTTCCTCTCTCTGCCTTCCTTAGAGTGGCACCAGCTTCACCCTTTCAGCCTCTTTGCAGCAGCCTGGAGTGGGCAGGAGAAGCCACTGGGGTGGGTGGAGCTGCCCCCAGGGACTGGACCAGAGGCCCCCGTCCAGGTTCACTGGTTCTTCCCACTGTGATCTCTGAGTATCCAATCCACGATTGCCAAGCTGAGCCACTAAAGGTTACTTTAAGCAAGGGTTCAGCCCATGCGCATGCTCGGAGCCTTTTCCTCCCTTGGCCAAAGTGACAACCTGCCTGGACTCTCCAACTTTCATTTCCGGTGCCACACCGAAGGCTGGACCGCTGCCCCTCAGCCCGCGGCCCTTAAAGCATCCAATTTGCCCCTAAGTTGTGAAAGTGGTGAAAGGAGAAGGCCTCGTACCCCAGCGGCCAGCAGGAAGCCCCTCTGCCCCTCCCTGGCTTCGATGCGGCCTGGGCTCCGGTTACCAGGAGGACTTGTGCATGGGGCACAGGTTTCTTCGCAGCTGCTGCTGGGTGGGGAGGGGTCTCCTCCATTTACAAAATCCAGACAACATCTGCTCTGACACATGGCAGTCCTGGAATTTGCTTTTGAGGGAGGGGGGAGAGTTAAGCATCCATCCCAGAGCAGGTGGCACATGCCACTTGTGGGAGTGGGGGAGGTGTTATGGCTTTAACTGGGAAGACAGGGGGACGTACATTGTACAGTAAATAAACTGTTTTCACACCCAAAGATTTTTTATAGTTTCCTTTTGCAGGGTCCCTTGCCTTTAAATGCGTGCATTTGTGCAAAGCATCCGTGGATTTTGCACAGGCAATACACACAATTCTTCTATATAATATGGGCACAGACATGCAAATATGTGTCTCTGAAGGGTGTGTGTGTCGAATTGGTGCAAACCTGATGGAGAAATGGCTGTCTCCTTTTGTGTGCTGGAATTCTGTACAAAGAGAAACCTATATCAGACACAGCTTGCTGTTTTTCAAGTGTGGATCATGGTGGAACCCCAAAACCGACTCTGAACTGAGCACACCCAAGCATTCCTACAAAGTTTAACTTTGTGGCTGGACAAAAGAGGTGTGGGTGTTAATTCAGTCCTCTCACAGGGATCCACATGAAATCCACTGATAACCGAGATCTTTTAGGTCTAACAGCACCTCTGCAGATCCCTGACCCATATAAGATGTGCAATGGAATAATGCCTTCCGTAGGATGCAGAAAATCAATGCTCTCTGTGCTTAACACAGAATAAATGCCCGGTATTTACTGCCCCGGATGCGATAATAGTCACTAGCTTAGAAGGCCTTAAAGAAGGATTACTCCAATTCTGGGCGAGCCGACTGACCTAAGAGCAGCTGTTACCCATGGCAGAGAAACAGAGCATCCAAGTTCAGAGGAGTTTGGGAAAGTTGGCTATTCGGACTACAAATCCCATGCTCCTTAATCAAAGCACTCCTTGGGCTAAGGCTCATGGGAGTTGCAGTCCAGCTTTCTCAAACCATGTGCTCTGCTGACAGTCTTCAGTGCCATCTTCCATCTTCACGGCCTGTCTCTGGCCTTCCTGGACATGCTCAACAGCCCATCTTTCCAAGACCTAAATCTTTTAGAGATGTGATATTCTAGATCAGGGGTCGGCAAACGCATTAGTCAAAAGAGCCAGATATCAACAGTACAATGAATGAAATTTATTTTGAGAGCCAAATTTTAAAAACTTAAACTATATAGGTAGAGACATTGTTATTAACTTAATTAGGGTACTCCTAAGCTGGAAGAGCCACACTCAAGGGGCCAAAGAGCCGCATGTGGCTCCCGAGCCGTGGTTTGCCTACCCCTGTTCTAGATGTTTGATCATTTTTGCAGTGTTCAAAATTAACTCGGTAAAAAAAGACGAGAAAAAACTGTTGCAAGTCCCTGAAAGAGTCTGATACAAAGAAGCGGTATAGGATAGGAATGTCCTGAAACATTTGATTCACATACGAGTGTCTGAATTCGTGCAAATCCCCAGTATGGAAACGTTTCAAGCAAAAAGTAAATTACAGTTGCAACAAAGCGAGAGAAATGAGGGTTATTTGTACGGCTGGCTCTGGGGCTGCCTATTTAAAGAGTTCCCAGGGATTCTCTCTGCCTTGCTTCTTTGTGGATTCCCCAGAGGAAGTGACGAACCTAATAGGGTTTGAAACCGGTTTCGGAGCGGAGGCGTAATTAGATCAGGAGCCAGGAGACGGGCCTGGCAAACACTTGGCTCTCGATGGCGTGCAGGGGCAGCCGGTCCCCGGAGGGGGGGGGAGGGGGGCTCTCCAGCCCTCTGGCTTGGGCTCCAGGGAGCCATTTAGCCCTCGAAAAGGCTACAGTTTCCTCCAGTTCTCTCTGCATCCTCCGCCTTCGCGCGTCTTGCCTCTTTGGCTCTTGCAAGACAGCCATGAGCAAACTCCGAGGAGAAGATTCCCGGGTCGTCAGCCTCCGACTGCCTGGTTCAGCACGTCAGGATTTTGGTGCTCCGTCTTCGGCGGAAGGCTTGCAAAGGATCGTGCCTAGCAAGAGACGAGGACGCGGAAGAGGGGGGACAGAAACAAGACAAGTGTGTGCATGTGGCGCTCTTGGCAAAGCCTTCTCCCTCCCTGGTCAAACGCCTCATCCTGCCTCCTCGTCCTGTTCTCCTTGCCCACAAAGCCCCCCCCC
>MTQE01003491.1:1007462-1029545 GCA_014337955.1 Aspidoscelis marmoratus
CCCCCCCCCAAACTCCTTGGAACCAGGGGCCAATCTTCCTGCCAGGGACTTTGGTCCTGGGGGTGAAGAGAGAAGGACTGCCCCTCCCTGAAGCAGGGCTATGGAACAGGTAAAATGGGCTTTGCCTGTTCCACAGCCCTGCTTCAGGGAGGGGCAGTCCTTCTCTCTTAGCCCCCAGGGCCAAAACAGGAGCCCCTTTCTGCCTCCTCCACCCTGGAGGAGCAGGGAAAGCTGCTTATGCCACCCTGAGCAGAGCACCATCATTCCAGCCAACCCTGGAGGGGCGCTGGTTTCAATGAACTGTCACTGCAGCTTGGATCTGGGGCCTGGTACCTCCTGCCTCAGGCCACGCAGGCCTGGAGTACTCATTGCTGCTCAGCACCCACGGCTCCGCAAGTGGCATCTGGCCAAGCTGCGACAATGTGCTCTGTACATGCTCAGAGGCACTCTGGATCATTCCTTGCGCGGCTCATGGGCCTTGGGTCTGGAGATCTCAGGCTGCCCCGAAGGAGTCACTTCAGTTCCTTCAGGGACGAAGACAATCCCTGGCATAGCAGCCCTGGAGGCTCCAGTCCTACCCAAATTTCAAGCTGTAGTGGGGAAGCAGCGTCCAATCACGGGTTGGCTGTTTGTCAGCGGCCAGCCAATGGGACGGAGGCAGAGGGTATATATTTCTTGGTCCTGGAGCCAGACCCTTGGGTCACCTGTTGTGTGGGAGTGAGACAGGCAGCAGTGAAGCCCTGGGAATTCTCAGGCTCAGATTCGCCCCGTCAGGTAAGGCTCTTCTTTACCCCAGATCTGCATCCAGGCTGGGGCGGCGGGACAGTCAGCAACAGGTGGGAGCAGTCTTGCTGTGGGACGGGCAGCTGGGGCCATTTTTCCTCCTCCCAGGGCTTTATGAACTGAACATCTTCAAGTTGGGGTGTAGAGTTTCTTGGGGAGGGGGCACTGGCAGGATTTGTGTCGGGGGGTGGTGGGGGTTGTCCAGACAGTCAGAGTGGCCACCCAGAAGACGTGGGCTACGGTGGTCCTGAGTGGCGTCCCTGATCTTTGCTTCCATGATGACCTTGTCTGTCTGCCCGCCCAGGGTTCTCCTTGTGGGTGAGCTATGAGTGGGGGGAAGCGGTGGGTGGGGGGGAGAACTGTCATATTTCTGCAAGTGGTTTTCTTCTCCTCCCTCCGCCGAATGCTCTCTCTCCTAGCCCCACCTGAAGGTCGGATTCCTTCTGAGTCTCCAAGAGCTGGGGGCCGCTGACCCCTTGCAAAAGTAGCCCCTGGAATGTGGACTCGGTCTGCAGCCAACAGACGCAATCTGGTCCTTTTCTGGACAAGATGAGCAGCTAAAAATAGACCGGCCTCTGCTGGCTAAAATTATCCCCAGCCTTCCATGGACTGCAACTGGACAGGAGTGCTGGGGTCCACCCCCCCCCCCCATCCCTGGCCCCTTGACACCTCCTGCCACCCTTGGTGGCTGCTCCTGTCTGGGTTCAATCCTGGCAGAGATCCCAGTTTCCACAGCCCTGAGGAGCTACTAAGGTTTCTCTTCACCATCTTGCCCCCTGTCCTTGATCAGTCTCCCCCTACCTGTGCAAGGGCCCAGGTGCCTTCTTCCAGTCCAGCTGCCCTTGTGGAACCAATTGCAACCTTCTTGGCCTCCTCAGCAGGGCCTTAGGCAGCCCAGGGAGTGCGACCACGCCAGGCCAAAATTCTCTAGCAAAGCATGTCCTGAACACCTGAAAATTCTTCTGGAGCTCACCTTGCACGGCTGGAGAATTTCAGTTCACCCTGGAGGGAACATCAGAGGCTTCCTTCGACTCCTTGACCTCTCCCTTGACCATACAGTCCGGGTTCATCTCTGGATCTTGCTTTAATTCTATTTTAATACAGTGGAAAGAAAGTGGGAGTTGGTTTCTATTCCTCCACCCATGGCTAACTTGAGCCATCAGGAGGAAAGAATGTCTCTGATGTCTCTGATCATACTTTTCTCCCCAAACCCTCTGCCTCCTTCCCGAAGACTCCTTCACTTCTCTCCTGCAGGGTTTGGGCTGCGTTCACACCTAAGTTTTAATTCAGCTTCGGTCCCCATTCAGAGTGAGATAATGCACCAGCAGAGTAGCAAAAGCTGCTTGCCTTTGGCATTATCTGATTTGGGTTAGATAAAGTGACAGGCCACTGTGCCGATGTGTCTAACTCTGAAAGTGGACTGAAGCTGGATTAAACTTGGGTGCGAACGCAGCCTTGGTGGAACCAAAGAGGCCAGAAAAGGCGTGATTTGAGTGGGATAAAAAACCAAGCTCTGATGTAAGATATAGGGAAGCAGAAGGTGTGGACTGAAGCATCTGAACTGACGGCTTTAACAAGTGTCAGGTGGCAAAGCGACCCATGAGCCCCATGTCCCTTGCTTAAATCTGGGGGTTAAAGTGGCTCCAGAGTCGCTCCTCAGGATTTGAGCACCACGTCCAGTACGCTCCATTTTCCAAGTCCAGCCTTGGACCGGGAATTTCTGCTGTTCCAACTCTTGCTAAGTCATTTTCAAGCAAATCCGAGACCGGCGATGTTTCTGCCCGGCTGCTGCCCGGCTGCTGCGGGCCCTGAAGTGGCCTTTGTCCCGGCGATGTTCCTTCAGTTCCCCGATGCCCTCGTGTTGCTTCTTTGCAGGACTCACCGTCGGCCGCCACCATGCCTTTCGGAAACACTCACAACAAGTTCAAGCTGAACTTCACCCCTGAGGAGGAATTCCCTGACCTCTCCAAGCACAACAACCACATGGCCAAGGCACTCACCTTCGAGATCTACAAGAAGCTGCGAGACAAGGAGACCCCCAGCGGCTTCACGCTCGACGACTGCATCCAGACTGGAGTGGACAACCCAGGTAGGCGCCCCTGACCGCTTCCCCTGTGCCCAGAAAGGGTCCCTGAGGCCTCTTCCCTCCTGCTGCCCACCCAGGACCCATCTGTCGTCCCTCCCCAAAGGTCAGCACAACCTCCCCCCCCCATACACAGCTCAGCCAGTGGCTCCCTCTGGTGGCCACTCTGCTGCACACGGGATGCTTCTGCCGTGGGGTAGGGGAGGCAGAGGCCAAACCCACAATACTGCTCCCCAAGAGACAGTTACGTCATTGGGGCCCCTCTTGCTTGGAAGGTGCCCTACATGGTTCTTCCTTGGCTAGGCATGAATGGCAGTCCTCAAGAATGGCTTTGGATACAAGTTGCCTCAGAAACCATATCCAGCATCAGGTGGATCAGGGACATTGGCCTTAGGGGTTCTGGGAAAATGGATCCCCTTGGAGACCACTCGGCGCTTTGTTCCAGCCCAGCTAAGAGCAGGACATTAATGCTGGTGACGGAACCGCTGAGGTTAAGCTCAGCCCAAGAACGCCTGTCTATAAATTAAGGGTCCACGTCTTGTTCCTCAGTCGGGCAGGCCATTACCCTGTGCCACTTGCCCCGAGAAGCCCAAAATGATTTGCAAGGCAGAAGAAGCAAACGTGAAGCCTGGCTGTGTTATCCAACAGAATAGCCGCAGGTCCGTCACCAAGTACCGGAGGTGGCTTTTGAAAGCCCTGGGGCCACATGATGGAATGGATGACCACTGGGGGGGAGTTTGCTCAGACTCAAAACTATGTAGGGCTTTGCCCTCCAGTGCTCGAGGTCTCCTTGAAGCTGAGCAGCAGGTACATCAGGTGACCCGGCTTTTGCCTGCCACCTCCATGTTCTGCCTGGGCTGCTGTCAGGAAGCTTTTAGGGGCAGTTCCTTGTGGAGATCCAGAGGGTAGTGGCCCAGTTAAGGGGCTGCCGGAACATGGGCTATTGGACCCCCAAAGGCTGCAGACTGGGGGTTCTAGCTATGGCGCTCTACTGGACACTCTGGGACCCTTGCACCCAGGGATACCCGAAGACCCCACAAACGATCCCACAACACCACTCACTGAACTGCCCTCCAAAACCATCTCCACCTTTTCAGGACTAAATCTCAGTTTGCCAAGAGTGAATCAATGGCAGGGACCATTAACTCTTGATTAACCTGGTAACCAATTAAAAGTGTGTTCATTTAACAAAAAACAAAAACCAGACCAAACCTGTAGGAGAAAGGAATGAAAAAGCCTCTCCTAAAAGGACAACCGAGGTCAACAATATTTTGAAATGGAGTTTGATTTTGTAGTTTAGAATAATAAAACCGGACCTTAGAAGGAACCTCCTTTAACACAGGACCTGCTATGTAAGGGACTCCAATTCCTGGCCATAAACTGATCAAGCCCATCTGGGGTTCCTCCAGCAAGGAAGATTCCCCTTGCTACTTCAGATACCTAACTGATGTCAGCTTCCTTCCCCTCCTACTTTTAATCTTGTTCTCTGGAGTGAGTGAGTGAGTGAGTGAGTGAGTGAGTGAGTGAGTGAGTGAGTGAGTGAGTGAGTGAGTGAGTGAGTTTAACTGTGGCTGCCTACTGCATTCAGTAACTCAAACAGACCATCCAGGGAGAGATCAGATATAAATACAAAGATTCACTTATTGCACATGGCATTCTAAACTGAGAGAGCAAACAGGTGGGATCTCTTATGGGACACTTTCCCAGAGATCAAAGTGATCAGGAAAGACTTCAAAAACACTTAAGGTTTAATCCAGCTTGAGTCCACTTTCAGAGTGAGAGAACACCTCAGCAAAGTGACGAGACGTTTTCTTTCAGATTTCTAACTCAGAAAATTCACCTTTGAGGTAGATAATATGGAAAGAAAATGACTGGTCACTTTGATGAGGTGTTCTCTCGCTCTGAAGATGGCATGTTGAGGACCAAGGGTTTATTTATAGGCCAAGACTCCCACGTGGAAACCTGCAGGGCAGTAGAAGAAGAGCTGGCTTTTCTGCACTGCTTTTCTCACCCATTTAAGGGGACTCAAAGTGGCTGACAAAGCTTCTGTTCTTCTCCCCACAACAGAACACCCTGAGAGGCAGGTAGGGCTGTGAGAGCTCAGAAGAGAGCTGTGACTAGCCCAAGGTCACCCAGCTGGCTTCATGGGGGAGGGCAGAATCGAACCTGGTATTCCCAGATAAGAGTCTGGCTCCCTAATGACTACACCAAACTGGCTCACTAAAGTAGCTGGTAGTGGTAAGATCTAGCATGCAGGTTCCACCCATTCCAGCCACGTCGTGCCTTTGAAAGTCCCCCAGACTCACCATTCTTGGCTTGTACCCCACAAAACTGCACCCGGCCCCATGTGCCTCAAATCCCTCTGTGTGACCCCTTGCCGTTGGAGATCGCAGCACTGGCACCCCTCTCCCTGGCCCTGCCTCACGAGCCCGCATCTCTCCCTCCTGCCCCTAAAGGTCACCCTTTCATCATGACCGTCGGGTGTGTGGCTGGAGACGAGGAGTGCTATGATGTCTTCAAGGATCTCTTTGACCCCGTCATCCAGGACCGCCACGGGGGCTACAAGCCCACCGATAAGCACAAGACGGACCTCAACCACGAGAACCTGAAGGTGGGAACGGAGCCGGGGTGTCTGTGGACGCAGCGTGGGTGGTGGCAGCGATGGGAGCTTCTTAGCCCAGGATGCCCAGGGCATAAAGGTGTCCCCTGCCTTTGCCTTCCCTTCAGGGGGGAGACGACCTGGACCCCAACTACGTGATCAGCAGCCGTGTGCGGACCGGGCGCAGCATCAAGGGATACACCCTGCCCCCCCACTGCAGCCGTGGAGAGCGCCGCGCTGTGGAGAAGCTTTCCATCACTGGTAAGACCGAGGCCTGCCTACCCTTCCCAGTGGCACTTTGGGCAGGCTAGCGAGGTGGGCAGCTGCTGCTGCTTTGAGAGGTGGCACACCGTGCCCAGTTTCCCTGGTTTCCCTTGGTGCCCTTTCCCAGGCGGCCGTGAGAATTGCTAGGACACAGGGTGAGCAACTTCTGAAAAATCTCCGCAATCCATAGACCGGAATGGTTCTTTCAGGATTGCGGCTTCCATAATCCTCTGCTAACTCCAGTAGCTGCATTGGCAAAGGATCATAGGCAATGGAGGCCAAGGAAAGACCTCTCTCCAAGTTGCTGCCACCATGGTCAGACAGGCCCACGCACAGAGGATGCCACGCGTGCCAGAGCTTCAGGGCGCTTCTGCGTGCATCTCTCCCACCCAGCTGTGTGCTTGTGGCACTGCACAGCAGAAAGGGCTTCCTGGACAAGGCTCTAAAATGATGGGGTGGGACTGCCCACTAGAAGTCTCTTCCGCAAAGGTCCTTGTTGGATGCTTGTGGGCCATTTGTTGTTTGGCAAACACAGGCTGTGGCTTATCTGAAAGAAGATGTGGAACAGTGTTGAGTCTTTGATAAGGTCTGCCAATGTTTTAATATCTGCAAGCGGCTCTAAAAGTTTTACAAAGGCCTCAGAGCAAATTAAACCACCTTCTGGCCCAAATCAAGAAATCCTGGAAGGCTGATAAACTGCTCCGCCTCTGGAATAAGCCATGGTCTGGCATGCCCTGCATTGTGGGCCTGTGCCAAGGCCTTACAAAGCCCCAAGAGGGCACTGCAGCCAGAATGTCAGCCGAGGGCAGAGCCTCCCGGGCTGACCCCATTCTACGAGGTTAGCCAAGTCTTCCTGGCCTGCCTTAGGGGTTGAGCAGGAGCGATGGCAACGCCTCCTCCAAGGCAAAGGGGCTTGGGCAGGGATGGCATTGAGAAGGCAACAAGCACGCTGCTGCTGCTGCTGCCCTCAGCACCTGGAAAGCAAGGCAAACAACTGGGGAAGCTGCTTAAGGGGAGAATAGCCCAAGGACTCTTCCTCCCCAGACCCACACCTAACATGCAGAGGAGAGGGCTGGCAGGGCTGGCCAAATGCAGAGCGTTTGATGTTGCTGCCATGTCCAATCAGCACCGACCGGCCCTAAAATTCTCCTTCCCCTCCCCCTCCGTGTGCCAGCTTTGAACAGCTTGACTGGGGAGTTCAAGGGCAAGTACTACCCCCTGAAGAGCATGTCTGACGCCGAACAGCAGCAGCTCATTGATGACCACTTCCTCTTTGACAAGCCCGTCTCCCCGCTCCTGCTCGCCTCTGGCATGGCTCGGGACTGGCCTGACGCCAGGGGCATCTGGTAAGTGAAGGCACCGTGGCAGCCCCAATGGCATTTTGTGGGCCTGAGCAGAACTCCCTAGATGGAGGCAGGAGTTCCCAACACTCCAGACCCATCTCCACGTCCTAGCAAGGTGGGCCTCCCAAGCCAGGCTCCAAGCCCTCTGCTGAGGCATGGCACCCATCTGGGCAATCTGTGACAAGTTCAGGGCCTTCCCTTCACCTTTTCCTGCAGAGCTTCCAGGTCCAGAGGCCGGTTGTCCGCAGGCTGTAGGTGGTTCCTTAGCATCACCATCTAGGCAGGTTGTCCCAGTTCCCATCTCCTGAAGTTCCTTCCACAGAGCAGGAGTTTGGCGCTGGAAGGGTCACCAGAGGCAGCAGAGCAGGGAGACAAGAAGAGCCCCCAAATGTGGCTTCCAACTGGTGGCATCCAAACAGGTGAACCTGATTTGGAACTACTAGAAAGGGGTTTTCCAGAGATGTTTTGGGCCCCACAACATTCTGAGCTAGAATAAGAGAAGATCTCAGCGCTCGGTGGTCTTGCCGTCCTAACCTTCAAAAGCCAGACCCCAGGACATGAGGCACAGGTGTGTTCTAGATCCAGCAAGAAGGTTCTCCGCCATGCTTCTACATTTCAGAAGCATATTTTAAAATAAAATTGTGTGTTATTTTAAGAGATGTTTTTGCATGCTGTTGTTATATTTATTTGCATAGGGTTGCTTCCAGCCACTTTGGGTCTTCTTGGAGGGTGGTGGGAAGCCACGAATGAGGCGTCAGTATCGTTTCCTCG
Organism: Aspidoscelis marmoratus; assembly: GCA_014337955.1. Taxonomy (NCBI): domain Eukaryota; kingdom Metazoa; phylum Chordata; class Lepidosauria; order Squamata; family Teiidae; genus Aspidoscelis; species Aspidoscelis marmoratus. The sequence continues at coordinate 1,015,306 of MTQE01003491.1, forward strand.
GGGCCCCAGGAGGCAAGGGGCCGTGTGGAAAGGAGACCCAGACGGGCCTTGTTCTGTTCCCCCAACTCAGGCACAATGACAACAAGACCTTCTTGGTGTGGGTGAACGAGGAGGACCACCTCCGTGTCATCTCCATGCAAAAAGGCGGCAACATGAAGGAGGTCTTCCGTCGCTTCTGCGTCGGCCTGCAAAAGGTCAGTGCGTTGTTGGCTTTGAAAAAGGAGGCCAGAGGCTGTGGGAAATTGGCACAGTGGCAAGGCGGGGTGGTGGGCAGCCGGTGGCAGAATCCCTCTGCCTGGTGATGTGGGGAGACTGGCTCTGGGATGCCTGGCAAATGGCAGGCAACAGCCCGACAGCAGGGAATCAGGAAGGGTGGCAGTGTCCGCCCTTCCTATCCGTGTCCTGCACTGATGCCACTTGCTGTCCTGTGCCACCTTGGCAGTGACAGTGGGCCTGGCTGGGTGGGCAGAGAGTAATGCGATTCCTTTCTCCACGGGAAGATCGAGGAAGTCTTCAAGAAAGCCGGCCACCCCTTCATGTGGAACGAGCACTTGGGCTACATCCTGACTTGCCCCTCCAACCTGGGCACCGGCCTGCGTGGCGGTGTCCACGTCAAGCTGCCCCATCTGAGCAAGCATGCCAAGTTCGAGGAGATCCTCCACCGCCTCCGTCTGCAGAAGCGTGGCACAGGTGAGCCTTAGAGGGCCGGGGCAGAAGGAGGGCTTTGTGCGGCCCCGGAGGTTGCTTTTTACTTGGGGGGGGGCATATTTGGGAGCAAAGCTCCCCAGAAGCCACTTCCACAAATGCATGAGCATGCCTGGTCACCTCTGAGTCACCACGGCCCACTTCCGTGAGTTGTGGCAAGGCAACCAGGCCTCATCAGGGCATGAGGTAAAGATCTAGGCTCATTCCGTGTCCACTGCACTTTAGGTGGGTCCTCAGGCTGCTGGATGTTTTAACCAACAGAATAGCCATAGATTCATCACAAAGGACCAAAGGTGGCCTTTGAGGCTTTTACTGTGCTATTGACAGCTCTGGGGCAGACGGGTCTCGCAATAGAGGGGCCACCTGCTCTCAGGCCCTGCTCCAAACATTATGGAATCGGTGACCGTGGGGAGAAGCTTGCTCAGACTCAAAACCATGTAGGGCTTTGCTTCCCGATGCTCAAGGTCTCCTTTGAACTCAGCAGCAGGTGTGCCAGGTCGTCCGGCTTTCCCCTGCCACCTCCACGTTCTGCCTGGACTGCTGGTCCAAGATGCTTTTAGGGGCAGCACCTTGGTGGGAGGAGACACGGAGACCGGCCACCCGAGGAGTCCATTAAGGGCGTCTGAGCCCCACGGTGGACATGCAACCAGACAGTGCAGAATGCAGTAAGAAACACCAAGCTCAGCAGCCAGCCACATGCTCCCTTTGCTTCCCGCCTGTGCCCAGTGAAAAGCCAGGCCTACTCGGTGGCAGCCCTGCCCCTGCTTCAAGCTGCTGCTCCTTACAGGTCTGTAATGCACGTAGCTTTGCTGCTCCTAGATTCTGAGTGTTAGGTTGGAGCAAACTTTGCAGGTGCGGGAGAAAGGTCTTTGCGCCCATCCTGGTGAGGAGCCCAGCCTTAACAGCACCTCCCGTGCACCCTCCCTCCAGGTGGTGTGGACACCGAGGCCGTGGGTGCGGTCTACGACATCTCCAACGCAGACCGTTTGGGCTCCTCTGAGGTGGAACAGGTGCAGCTGGTGGTCGATGGTGTGAAGCTCATGGTGGAAATGGAGAAGAAGCTGGAGAAAGGCCAGGCCATTGACGACATGATTCCCGCGCAGAAGTGAGTGCGCCGCCCATCAAGCCTGCCAGCCCTGTGCGGACTGGATTTGGACTCCGGGGTGAGGGTGACCCCTCCTTGCCATGCGAAGCAGAAGCTCCCCTGCCCCCCCCTCTCCTGACCGGAACAGGCCGGGGCCTGGAGGGCGACTGTGCCATCTGATTCAGAGTGGAAGGAGTCAATAAAATCTCTTGACAGGCCTCCCCCAGCCGGGTCTCTCGCCTCCTCCTTTCTTTCACATGGGGTCTTTGCTGCCTGGGGGGGGGGAAGCTAGGGAGGAACAGAGAGCGAGCCAGCAACAGCTGAGCGCTTGGTTGGCTTTTGAGCAGCAGCTGCAGCCGTCGCCGTTGCATTCTGGGCACCGGATTCGGCTTGAATCATACCGCTGCTCCGGGGATCTAAATCTGGAACGCGCAGGAGGGGAAAGAAAGTGTCTGCCTTTACCAGGCAGGAAGAGGAATCAGCCGCTGAGGGACTCCAAGACCTTCTGGGCAAGTTGAACTCCCTAGCACAGCCTTTTTTGCTCTTTGGGCGGCTCCTTCCTCGCCTACATGAGCCAAACACCCCCCCCCCCACGCAAATGTTATATGACAGTAGCAGCCCCCACCCCAAATTCACGTAAGCCACCTATGGGAGAGCTGATCAATACTTTGGAGGGCTGAGAAAAAGGTTTCATTGCCTGTGGCCACACACCTAAGGTTCAGTCCAGCCTCAATCTGCCTTCATGAGAACACACCAGCAAAGTGACCGGCAATTTTCTCTCTGCTTTCTCTCTCGCAAAGGTGAATTTTCTGAGTCATTTAACCCTGAAAGAAAACAGCTTGCCACTTTGCTGATGTGTCCTCTTACTCTGAAAGTGGACTGAAGCTGGATTGATCCTTGGCAGTGTGACCACAGCCCAAGTGACTCTGAGGGACAGCAAAACTCCCTTGCCTAAGCAGAGTTTGAAGGGAATTGGGCAGAAACTGGCGGTCAGATGGCGGAGGGCTCTCCAGCTGGAGGCCAGGACTGCATGCTCAGAGCCCTAGTGCCTGCCCAAGGGCTTCCTTGAGGCCCCTTCTTCAGGGTGGGCATGGGCACCTGTCCCCAGTCACCCTCCAACTGCTGCAAGAGCCAGCCAACCTCCCTCCTTGCTGAGGCAAAGCAACCCACCCCTGCCTTCAGCCACGAAGAAGGGGAATCCCAGGCCCCTCGGGCACCCAGGCTGGCTCTCCATTGAGAAAACACAGGCCGCCCTGCCCCGTTCCTTCACCCAGATGCCGACGCCCAACGGGCACGAAGCAGGAAACGGGCCAAGGACCGTGGGGGAGGCGGGAGGAGGCTTTCTACGTTTATTAAGGATTTGGTACAGATCCTCGCTCCGGGGCTGGAATAACTTACAATCGTCCCAAGGCTAAAGGATGGCTCATGAATATCTCTACCCAGTAATACGGGGGCTAACTGGACTATTATTTACAGGGCGTCTGTACAGATGGGGGTGCCCGTTGGGGCAGGATTGGAGGGTGGAGGGGAAAGGAATCATGGGGGGGGGACACCCAGTGTGTGGAGTGTGACCAGGGAAGAGGAGGGGGGAGGAAACCGCTTACAAGTGTCCCCATCCGAGCTGGCAGATCCAGTGTCAGTGGTTATGGACTGAGCCAGGCAAGGAAACCCAGCTCTCTTCCCCCCTCCCCGCTGTACAGAATTAGAGGGACTACTGCCCCTCCCCTCCCCTCTTGTCCCACCACCTGAGACCGCCCCCCCCCACCCACAAGGCCCCTCCGAGGTGCTGAACATGGTTCCAAGGCCCAGGTGGGCAGCCAGAGCAGAAATGATGGCAGCGGCCACCGGCCGCCATGTGATGTCCGTCTGTCCCTCGCATGAAAAGCTGTGTGAGATGCAGTGCGTGGGGCATGTCCTCCCCCCCCCAGGCCCCAAAGAGGGGGAGCCAGCATCAGCGTGCACCAGCTCCGACTGGGACATCCAGCAACTGGAGTAAGAGAGCCCTTGATCTGGCCTCTGGGAGGCCCAGCCTCCCCAGGAGCGTGCACTCAGCACCAGGCTGGCTTGCCACCCAGCAAGGAGAGCACATGGAGGCGGCAAAGGGTGTGCCCGCCTCTCAAGACTTCTGTGGGCTGTAGGGAGGTGGAGGAGCTGAAGCTACCCCTGGACCTGGCAGAGAGCAGGGGAGGGGTGGGGAGGGGAGGGCTGGGCTGGAAGCAGAAGGGTCTTCCGCCTTCACTGACTGGCCGGCCCCCGGTCAGGAGGCTGCGTTGCCTGCCCTGTTTGTGCTAGGGGCCAAGGGTGAGAAACAGTCCTCAAGCATCAATGGGCATCTACAGCCCGGGACCCCAAATGCACACCAGGGGTGCCCGTTCTCCGTCCTTCCTCTGCAAGGTGACGCTCCCCCTCCACAGCCGGTCTAAGGAGAGCTGGGCCACCAGAGACACACTGTGGCAACCTGGCCACTGGGCCTTGGCAAGGGTGGGCGGTCGCAACGCAATTCACTTTCAAGCACTGGATCTCTCCGGCAATTCAACAGGGTGCCTGAGAATTCAACAGGAAGCAACCAAAAATCCGTTTGGGCTGGAATCCACGGAAACCGTAAATATGCCCTGCCAGCGTCAGCCAAACGCCCAGATGGGCTTGGAACAAAACGGGCTCCGTGTCTAGAGTTGTGCCTGGCAGGATGAAGGGAGGGGGGCGGATACAGTGTGTGGCACGAAGGGGAGGCTGCGTGAGGGTAGATAAGGGAAACAACCAGGAAGCCGCCGCTGGGGAGTTTCCCTTCTTTCCATGGATACCCCAAAGAAGCCACGAAAGGAAGAGGCCTCGCGCTGCCCCCCCAGGTGACAAACCCACCCACCGCCGCCTGCCACCCACAGGTTCCTGCTGCCGTGGAGGAAGCCAGCTGAGAAAAGGGCAGTCCGGCCAGGAACGTCCCTCTGCATTTCTCAAAGCAGTCCAGAGTTTGGTTGGAAGCCCCCAGAGGAGGAGGCCAGACATCCTCTGTGTCCCCACGTCTGCGCTGTCTCCCCTCTCTCTGGCCCTCGGGTCCTGGGGAGCCTGGGCATGTCCTTCCTCCGCAGCTCCGCCTCGACGCAGGCAACAGGGCGAGCCCCAGAAAAGCCCCTGGGGCGCAGTCAAAGCCCAGGACCCCTCCCCGCAGCCGGTCCCCCAGCCCGTGGGTCAGCGACCGCAGAGGAATCTGAGCAGGTCGGTCCCCTATAGCTGTAGCTGGTCAGAGATCTTGGCCACCAAAGTGCGGAACGCCAGGGATGTGCCAGCCTGGCGCCGGAAGAGGACGCCGTGGAGGCCGCCCAGCCTCTGCAGCCGGCACACCTCCACCTCGAAGGAGCAGAAGTGCTCACTGGGGCTCTTCTCGTGCGAACAGGACAGGACGAAGGGCTCCGTCTGGCGGCAGCAGCAGTTGGCAGAGTCTGTGGCCTGGCGGAGGGCGGCCAGGATGGCCTCGGCCGAGCGGGTGCTGGTGAGCTTCACATTCCAGGTAAATCGGAGCAGCCGGGGTTCTGCTTCCTTTTGATTCCAAGGTAAATTGCAACTGCAGAGGAAGGAAGAGGATAGACCGAGTCTTACCAGCCTGCAAGCCCAAAGCCTGCTGGGCATAAGCCATAGAGATGCCACCACAAGGCCCTTCAGGAACACTGGCAGGGATCTCAGAAAAAAGCAGGTGGGGCCACATCAGGGAGGCGTCCCCGCTGTCGGAGGCGACCCCGCCCCAGCACTGACGCAAGCCCCCGAGCTGAATTCTGCAACCCACACCAGAGAGCGTAAGAGGAGCTCCACTGGATCAGGCAGCAGGAAACCTTATCCCACAATGCTTTGGGCTTTCAGGACTTCCTCAGCCCCGCTCCCACCCCTGGGTGCCGGCGAGTAACCTGCACCTTAGCAAGCCAGTAACACACCTTGTGAGCGCAGATCCCCTGATTCTCTCAGGTTCGTCTGCGACCCTGGAAAGAAAAGAAGTGACTCAAAGATAAGGAAGAAAACTGCTGGGGGACGGACGGACAAGGGGGAGCACCAGCTCTTTCCCCCTTCAGGCTGAGGGAGGAGTATCTAAACTGGGTACAAATGGCTTCACCTCGGCAGGCACCCAATTTGCCATCAGGGCTCAAGGACGACCGTCAACAGAAAGTTTGGGAAGGACTGGGACCAGGGGCCTACCTGTGTGGGTGGGTGTTGTGGGCAACATGTGGCTAAACACCGTCCCACAGCAACCCACCACCACCACCACCACGCCCCAGTTTGAGTCCCAGGGAGAAAGAATTCTCCCCTTTCTGCTTCAGGCACCAACTGAGCCAAGGTTAAGCTCAGCACCTCCGGCCAAATCCAGAGACCGAAGAACAGTCAGGTACCTTCACACCTGAGCCTTCCTTCCTCCACCACCATGGAGCTGGGTGCCAGCGCCTCTACCTCCCTGAGGTTGCCAAAACCAGCTGAGCCCTGCTCCCGGAGAGCCTTGGCCCTCTTGGCTGCACCAAGCCGGCCAGCCGGCCCCTCCTTTCCCCAGGGATGCTTCCAGGGCAGCGTCCAGAACCACCAGGCCACGCAGCTCCATGCCCGTGCTGGCTCTCACCCTGCCTGGCTCAGAGCTTAGCTCGCGCCGAGAGCGCAAGAAGACATGGTGACCTTGCCCAGCTGAGTGGGGTGGAGCCCCCCAACCCCGTACGTTCTGGCTGAGGGTTCACTGCTGTCCTTGGGTGGGGATTTCTAGATGTCTGACTGAGCAGAAAAGAAGCGGAAGCCTTGGCACAAGGGGGGCATAGAAAGAGGGCAGGGGAGAAGCCAGAGGGAGGCATCTGAAGGAACGCAGGGAGGCCTCCTCAAGAGGAAAGCAAAAAGGCAGCCAAACTTACTGATTTTAGATCCTTGAGGCATTGAAGCGCCTGAGACGCACCTGTTAGAATTCTGCCGCTTAGAGGGGTCAAGAGTGACCCTGAAAACAGAGAAAAGCTACAGTGAAACCAGTGCAGAGCAGAGAGGCAGGGAGGCAAAAGAGGTTAGTCGGGAGGGGCCTTCCTTCCTCACAGCAGCAAAGCCGAGGCTAATGGGGGCCGGGGGCCCAGAGCGGCTGCCCTCCACGCAGGCTGCAAGACAGAACAGATCCGGCACCGTGGGAGGAAGGAAGGAAGGAAGGAAGGAAGGAAGGAAGGAAGGAAGGAAGGAAGGAAGGAAGGAAGGAAGGAAGGAAGGAAGGAAGGAAGGAAGGAAGGAAGGAAGGAAGGAAGACACGGGTGTAGCAAGCCCCCTGGCAGCCCCCGGCCTCTCACCTTGGGCACCTCTCACTGCTTTCCCAACTCTGCCAGCCAGAGCTTCTTGGGCTCTTCCACATCTTCCCTTGCTGAGCTGCCAAGGCCGTCCGGGCGTGAGGCAGGGTGGGGCTCTGGGCAGCCGCATCACTGCGGTCCCACCAGACTGCACCGTAGATCCAAGTGCTGCTTGGCAGGACCAAAGGGAGGCCCCCTCCCACCACACCTTGCCTGCCCTCCACTCTCCACTCTCCGCCCCCGTCCCCCTCCCACCCACAGAAATGGCAGGTACTTGGCTCTGTCCTCCAACGGTCTGATGGACTGCATAGCTTCCACCACAGGAAGGAGAGTCAGCAAGAACTCTCACTCATAGCCTGCCACCACAAAGGCTTCTTCTCTGCCCCCCCCCCACCAGACATCCCATGGGCCCCCAAAGCAGATGGGCCCGTTCAAAAAGCATCACGCCATTTCAAAGGGGACACCTGCATCTTCAAAACCCCCAACCTGGACCAAACAGGTGTTTAGGGCCCAGTGCATTTCAGTTCCCTCCGAAGGGGTGCAGAGAAGAGCTGGCTTTTCTACCCCGCTTTTCTCACCCACTTAAGGGGACTCAAAGCAGCTGACAAACCTTCTGTTCTTCTCCCCACAACAGACACCTGTGAGGTGGGTGGGGCTGTGAGAGCTCAGAAGAGAGCTGTGACTAGCCCAAGGTTACCCAGCTAGATTTGTGGGGGAGTGTGGAATCGAACCTGAGTCCGCCTCCCTAAGCACTAGACCAAATTGGCTCAGAGCGAATGCCAGAGACGAATCTTCAGTTCTGCCACTCATCCTCGTGTGACTGGCTCGTACACCCTCCAAATACTCCCCCCGCTGTCCTTCTGCCGGGACTGGCCTTCCCTAGGCATTGCCACCGCGGCTGATTTCTGCAAACGCTGTTTCCCCCAGAACGCTTTGCGCAAGGTCTTGCCTTTCTGCCCTGCATCCGCACCCACTTTAAGCCTCTGAAACAACTGCCGCTGGGCTTCCCTTCCCTCCGTCTTTTCTTCCTTGCTGAATCCTAGACTTTTAAGATCTGTGGGGCAGAGAACTGGCGGTGTGGCAAACACCGGAAAGAAGGAAAGGAAAGTGCTTAGCAGGACTCAAAAGCTCTAGTGTGGAAGCAGCTCATAAGGACAACTGTGACTGGGTGATGCGCCGAACGTTGCCACAAGAGCACCTGCCTAGGAGTCCCATCATGGGGAAGAAACCATTTTGGCAAAGGCAAGAGACCCCCGAAGGAGAAGCGTCCACACAGGAGGCCCGGCTACTCTCCACAACCCCCTCTCGGCCCTGGCAAGGCAAGAGCAGCCACGGAGGGGGCCCCTCAGGGCAGACCAGAGTTCTGCCTTTGAGGAGACAGAGCAAAGGTGGTTTTGTGCAAGCCCGGAGCTAGACGCCTGGGAGCAGCGGTCCTGGCTCCAGTGGAACTCCCCGGGCAGTGAGGAACAAGCCCTCCAGGGCACTCTGCATGCAGACAACTGCTGCACATTGCCGGTCATGCGCTTCAAGAGCTCATCCAAGAACAAGAAGAAGAGCTGGCTTTTCTACCTGGCTTTTCTCACCCATCTAAGGGGACTCAAAAGCAGCTGACAAGCCTTTTCTTCTCCCCACCACAGGCACCCTGTGAGATGGGTGGGGCTGTGAGAGCGCAGAGGAGAGCTGCGACTAGCCCAAGGTCACCCAGCCGGTTTCATGGAGGAGGGCGGAATCAAACCCGGTATTCCCGGATAAGAGTCCGGCTCCCTAACCACTGGACCAAACTGGCTCACCTTGGCATGGAATCTGGTAACAGGTGAGCCGCAAAATCATGCCTGGTGGTGGCGGGATGGGGGACAGGTGGGCGACGAGTGCTCCTGACAGCTCGTTTCTCTCACCTGCCGACAACGCACGCCCCTGAATGGTCTGCCCCCCCACCCTCAGCCCCACCGAGGCAACGAGCTTCTCACCTCCGGGTCAGTTTTGACGTGAGCTTGCTGAAGAGGTTGGACGTGGCCCGGCTCCGGCTCTGAGGCAGAGGGGAGGCTTCGTGGGAGAGCGTGGGGGACGTGGGTGGCCCGTTCTGCACGCCGGTCCCACGCCGGTCCCGCACTTGGCCCCCATGGAAGGTGCTGCGGATGTTTGTGCCGCGGGAGAGGCGGGTCCGGTCCGACGAGGTGGAGGAAGTAGCGATGCTGTGGCTGGAGGGGGAGGCTGGGGGCACCCGGCTGGTGACAGAGCTGAGAAGGGGGAAAGGAGGGGAGCAGTTGGCTTTTCTACCCCACTTTCCCCACCCTTTTAAGGGGACTAAAAGCTGCTGACAAACTTTCTGTTCTTCTCCCCACAACAAACACCCTGTGAGGTGGGTGGGGCTGTGAGAGCTCAGAAGAGAGCTGTGACTAGCCCAAGGTCACCCAGCTGGCTTCATGGGGGAGGGCGGAATCGAACCCAGTATTTCCAGATAAGTGTCTGGCTCCTTAACCACTAGAGCACACTGTTCTCTGAGCATTTGGAAAGTTCCTTCCTCTGGGGACTCAGAAACCACAATCCATGCCCGCAGTCTGGGGCCTCTGTCGGACCACAAGCGCATCATGCTTATTTCATGCCCAGAATTAGGTGCGAGAGCTTTTGGGTCTGGGTTCTACGGCCTGGCACAGGTTGCACTCGGAACCAGTGGGACTTTGTCGTCTTCCCAGCGCACGCGGGAGTCCCCCTCCCCTTCCAGGATCCACTGGCATTTTTAGCCACTCCTGGCATTCTATCTCGCCTTCGCATCAAGCGGGTCCCCACGCCCTTCCCTGGCACTGAAGGAGAGAGGCACCGTCCCTGCCTCCGGAAGCTGACCCGGATCCCCCAGCAGCCGGTCACATGGCTGAGCGAGCAGGGCTCTGGCTTCGCCCTGGGGGCAGTCGGAATCGAGCCACGGCAGGACCAGTGGAAACTGGGCACGGGGCCAGTGCCAAGCTGGCAGACGAGGGAAGGCAAGCACGGCTTTTATTCTCGCGAAGTGGACAAGGCTCTGACACCCCTGCTGACACACACACACACACACACCCGTCCAGCATCGTGCATATAAACACCCTGCTGGGAAAAGGCTTTTCCTCTCTGGCGTTCAGAAGGCCACTAGAGCAATGTCCCCCCCCGCCGGACCAGCTTCCAGGGCACCTGAGAAACAGGTGAGAACACAGACACGAGAAAAAAGGTGCCAAGCAGGCACCAAGCCGTGGGGCTTGGAAAAACAGGAACCGCTTCCCCTCCAACAAACTTGGCCTGGGTCTTGACTCTGTTTCCCCAAATCCCACCTGTTCTCCTTCCCGTTCTGGAGCAGAGAATAGCGGTCCCCCCCAGGTCTCTCGGTACACACGTAGGTGTTCCTCCTGGTCATCATACTGGAAGGGACATTGTTCTGAAATCAGACGGAAGCGATCGGTGAGTGAAATCACAGGTGCTCTGGGGACACCCACCTCTACCCTCATGGTCCAGCCTCTTTCACAGACTGACTCTGATCCCAAAGGCCAGAATGTGTGACAGTCCTATTCGCGCTGGCGAGTGACCGCTGACCTCTGCCCCTGCAGGGCTATTTAGGTGTCTGTCTCTAAACATGAATGTCCCACCCTGCACCAGAAGAGATCCTTCCCTTCACCAAGTGGTCCCAGGACAGGTAACAATAAAAATAAAACATGTAAAATACTGAAACATAATTAAAATTACCCCCCTCCCTCCCTAACAGGACAGCACCCTGAGGAAGCTAATTAAACAACAAAAGCCTGGGTGAAAAGATATGCAGTGTAGGCGCCTGGTGAACCTCAGGAGGGAGGCTGTTCAAGAGTCCAGGGGCCACCACAGAAAAGGCCCCTACATGTATGACATGGGCCAATTTTCCTTCAGGAAGCCAGATATCACACTCTTGGCTAGCACCTAGGGACGTTCACCTTGGCCCTCTACTGCGAAATCTAGTTCTGGAAGAGCCTGGGGGCTCAGCACCAGCACTGGGGGCTCAGCACCTACTCTGAACTTGGCCACTCCTTGGCTCTCTGGCCTGTGCAGGACCACAGAAGGTCACAGAGACCCTTCCTGGCTTTGAAGGGGAACAAAGAAGGGGAAGGCGGAGTGGTACGGATAGACAAAAGGAGAGATACTCCAGGCAGCCCACCAGGGTGCCCCCACCTCCAAAAAAATCCCTGCGGAGGAGCCCTGGAGTTTCCTCTGCCTGGATCTGACCCCGCCCCACTCACCGTGTTTGCAGCGCTGTCCTTGCGCCGGTCGGGGATCTCTGACTTGTTGGGGTTGTTCGCACTGCTCACCATGGGGCTGGACGGGGGTATGCCCCGGCCGCTACTCATCACGCTGCAGCTGGCCTTGCGCGAGGGCATCCGCTCCTCCTTCAGCTCCCCATCCCCGGTGCTGGTGGGGCTACGCTTGGGGTGCATGGGCACGGGGGAGGGGCCGCCTGCGAAGAGGCAAAGACACATCCAGGTCGGACCCCAGGAGCCTGTGTGCCCACCCAGCTGAAGCCCACACGCCCCACTGCGCCAGCCCAGAGAGCTCCAGGACTGAGCGGGGATTTAACGCTGGCTCCTGCTCTCCTCTGCCAGGCCAAGGATGCACGGTGTTCCCAGAATGCTCAGGGCCAAAGGCCTGTCTGCAGCAGCAGGAAGCCCGTCCCAAGGCGGGGAGCGGAGGGGCGTCACTCACAGAAATCGCTGTGCCGCCGCTGCCTATGGTAAGTGGAAGAGCTCCGTTGGCTTTTCGAGTGCGAGGAGGACTTGCTCGTGCCGTTGGAGGCCTCGCTGGGCGCCCGCACCCGCGCCAGGGACAGGCTGCTGCCCGTGCGTGACTCGCCCCCGTCCACCTGCCAAGAGACGGAAAGACCTTCAGGCATGGGAAGGACGGCTCAGCACCAGCAGCGCCACCACCCAACAGCTTCCACAGGGAGCACAGAGAACCGTGGCCCTGTCCCCCAGTGGGAGGGGCCGGCGGGTGCCCCTCCCCCACCATGCTGGCCTTTCCCCGCAGGTGACGGGTCTCACCTCGTTCTTCCTGCCCAGCAGGAGGTAGGTGGCAGTGACCTCATTGTACTTCTGGTTGGTCAGGGCTTCCTTGATCTCTTCGCGGGTGTAGCCCATCCCGACCATCACTTCTGGGGAGAAAGGAGACGGGTAAAGGTAAACCAGGCCTGGGAGCCACTGGAAGGCCCCCATCCTCCAGGTGCCGCTTCTAGGACCCTGAAGGGGTCAACGAGTTGCTCTTCACTCCTGGTGACCTACAGACAAAGAGGCGCCATCTTGGCTGCCCTTTCTACCATCTCCTGCCAGTTCTAAGGCCTCTCAGGGTCTCTCTGATCTCATCTGCACAGATGTTCAGACCACCCACTTGTTTCCACGCAGAAACTCCATGGGCAGGTCTGTGCCATTTTGTTGGTGAATTCAGAAGGACTTCACCACAACCTTCTCCAGGGATCACACATGATGCCGTATACTTTCCAGGATAAGAACATAATCCAGGATCAGACCCCAGCCCTTCTAGTCCAGCATCCTGTTGCACACAGTGGCCACCAACTGCCCATGGGCATCGCAAGCAGAGACAAGGGCAAACCTTCTCCTGCTCTCCAATCCCAGCAAATGGCCTTAGAGGCCTCCTGCTTGTCCCCCCAGCCTGAAAGATGTACCTAGGCATCCATTCTAGTAGCCATTGATTCATCTGTCCTCCATGAATCTGTCCAACCCTCCCTTAAAGCCACATAGGCTGATTTCTGTCCCCGCCTCTCCTGGCAGCACATTCCATAAACTGATGACCCTTTGGGTGGAGAAATCCTTCCCCTCGTCTGATCTGACTCTCCTGCCCATCAGCTTCATAGATGACCCCTGGTTCTAGTGTTGTGCGATAGAGAAAAGAAGTTTTTTCTACCCACCTTTTCTATACCTTGCATGATTTTATATACTTCAATCGGGTCCTCTCTAAAACGCCGCCTTTCCAGGCTGAAGGACCCAGCTCTGAGCTATGGCCGCGCCCTCCATCGCCTCTCGCTGCCCGTTCCCTCATCCTAGGGCCCTCAAGAGGGCCAAGGTCACCAAATCTCCAAGGCCAGAGGGGCTTGCACTTACCAATGCGCTTGGCATCTGCAAAATCCTCCTCTGGCTCCTTGTACGGCTTCAGTTCGTCCCCCTCGTAACCAATGTTGATCCACTTATCCTTCATGATTTGCTGTGGGGCAAGAAGAGGCTCAGGGGGCCCGCTGGGCGCTGCTTCCTCCTCTAAACGAAGGGCAGCCGCAGCTTTGGCAGGGAGGGAGGGAAGGAAAGGCCTGGGCACGTGCTCAAGAGCCCTCTTGAGCGTCCCACACTGAAGGGGAGGCCTTGCGCATCCTCTCGGGTTTATGATGCTGGCGGATGGAGACCCCCAAAGCATCTCCGAGGTCCATCCTCCTTCCAGCCTTTCCCCGCAGGCGGGCCACAAACAAACATCAGGAAAAGTGTGTGTGTTGCATGTGGGTGCTGGGGTTGCTAGAAGCTCCCTGACACTCGGCATATAATTATCCTTGAGTCAATTAGGCTAATTACAGTCATCCGTGCAAGGGGGGGGGCGCGGAGGCAAGGAGGCAGGGAAGAGGGAGGCAAAGCCGCAGGCAGGGCCAGATCCCACGGAGAGGTTCGCTCATTAACGGCCCGCTGCTGCTGCTGCTGCTGCTGCTGCTTCCGGCAGAGAGTGGACAGGAAGGGGCTGGGGCGGGGTCTCTTCGTGACTGATGGGGAAGGGCAGCTGTGTCCCCAAACCCCGGGGAGCTGGGGAGGAAGGTGCCCCGCTTCAGGAGGAAGGACGGGCCGGCCGGCCTCCCCACCTGCCCAGGAGCAGACAGCCCCATGCCGCGCCCCCAACCTCCGCGCCCCGGCCCACGCCACGTGCCACGTGCCCTCACCTCCAGCGTGCAGCGCTTGGCAGGGTTCAGCACCAGGAAACGCCTCAAGATGTTCTCGCAGTCCGTGGACATGTAGAAGGGGACGCGATATTTGCCACGTAACACACGTTCCCGCAGCTCCTATGAGAGGGGGGGTGGCGGCGAGGGGGTTTGAGCCTCCCAGCGGTCCAGCAGCCAAGCGCCCTGAGAACGCCCGCCTGCCTCAGCCTACACGCCTTCTGCTGCCAACCATAGAGTTAGAGCCGGGGGGGGG
>MTQE01003491.1:1031695-1053640 GCA_014337955.1 Aspidoscelis marmoratus
GAAACCAAGTGCTGTTCGTGCAGGGTTTAGAGAGGGCCCCCTTTTGGATTACAGCTCTCATCACCCTTAGCCAAAGCAACCCAAACCAGAGCAAATCCCTTCCCTAGGCTCTGCTGGGCCCTCCAGGGTGGGAGGACCCCCAGCAAAGGGCCACACCCTGGCACGCCCACCAGGAATGCCTTGGCTGATTGTGCCCTGCGTGAACTGGAGCTGTGGGCCATTTGGTGGTCCCTCTCCGGCACCAAAGTGCCTCCTCCTGGGGGTGCCCGAGTTCAGCTAGCCTGACCTTTGCCCTGCGCCTGCGGAGAGGGGGTCTCCTCCGCCAAGGGCCGGTTGCTCCAAAGTAGCCACAGGAGCTCAAACGCAAAAGGCTGCTTGCTCTTTCGTGCAGCAATGATGGCCACAGAAAGGGCAGAGGACAAAAGGGGGAGGCTCCCACACTCACCGGCACTGGCGTACTCCATCACCAGGTAGAGGGTCTTCTCCGTTTCTATCACCTCAAAGAGTTTCACTGCAACAAAGGAAGAGACCTGGTCAGCCATTTCAACCCTGGGACCCTGAGAAGGACCCGCACCAGGGTAGCCATGCGCTTCCCATAAAAGAAGAAAACCCTTGGCCCTGGGTTCCTCATGCTCTTGGAATAAGTAGACGCCTGCGAGGGATGGAGCAAGGGAAGAAAGGAAGGGAGGAAGGAGGATAGGGAGGGAGGAGGGAGGGAAGGGAAGAACAAGGGAGGGAGGGAAGGGAAGGAGGGAGGAAGGGAGGGAGGGAGGGAGGGGCAGGGCTTCCTTGAATCTCATGGCCCCTTACCAATGTTAGGGTGATTCAGGCCCTTCATAATCCTGACTTCTCGGAAGAGCTGTACAAAGGAAGAAGAACAGAGCAGACAGGTTTTGCTGGCCATCCTTCCAAGCTTTTATCTCACAAGGTTAAAACAAAAATACCTTAAAAGAAGGTTAAAAAACACAGGATGGAATTTAAAAAAAGAGAGCGGGGACTGCGGTATGCACAAGTATAATCCTGCAGTATATAAATACTGCAAATAGATAAACAAACAAACAATAAAGAGGAGGAACACGTTCAGGAGTCCCACTGATGCGCCTTCTTCACCTGCATCTTTTAGGGTGACTCACCCCGCTCTCTGCTCAGTCTTGGCCACGTCAGATATGTGCACAAACAGGTTCGTTCTGCCTGTCACAGCATACGAGACAGTCAAGGTAGGTCAAATGGTTCATAAGGTCTAACACCTTCTGAAGGCAAGGGGAAGGGGAGGCGGAGTGGCAGGTAAGCACACCAGGATTAAAGGTAAAACCCACCTGCCCCTCACTTGGCCCCTCCCAGCGAACTCTGCCCCTGCACAGCCCCAGCTGTCCCCAGCTGCAAGGCCTGCTGGGGGGGAAAGCTACAGGGCTGGGGAAAGGATGGAGGCAGGTGAGTGTTCACTTCCCTTTAATCTCAGGAAGAAGAAGAAGAAGAAGAAGAAGAAGAAGAAGAAGAAGAAGAAGAAGAAGAAGAAGAAGAAGAAGAAGAAGAAAATGAAGAAGAAGAAGAAGAAGAAGAAGAAGGAGGAGGTGTTGGCTTTTCCACCCCACTTTCCCCATCCATTTCAGGGGACTCAAAGCTGCTGACAAACCTTCTCTTCTTCTCCCACACCACAGACACCCTGTGAGGTAGATGGGACTGTGAGAGCTGAGGACAGCTGTGACTAGCCCAAGGTCACCTAGCTGGCTTTGTGGAGGAGCAAGGAATCCAACCTGATATTCCCAGAGAGGAGTCTGGCTCCCTAACCACTAGACCACTAAGCCCTCTTCTGCCCCTCACCTTTTGAAGAGCCAGACAGGCCTAAACTAGATTTGCCAGCAGTCTGCCTTGCCTTGGGTCTAGAAGGGCTGACTAAACGGATGGATGGATGGATGGATGGATTCCTCCTTTTAAAGCAGGATCTCCAAACCAGAATCCACAGATTCAACAGCCATAAATAAAACTGCAACAAAAAGCAAAACCAGCTAGGAATTCCACTTGCATCAACCGTGAGCTGTCAGGACACTCAGGATGGCATCTATTTATTTATTTCAAATTTTACTGACACTTTACAAGCCCAAATATAGCCTGTAAGCAGGAAATGCAGGCGAGGAATCCCATTTTCACAGGCAGGCAGGCAGGGGAAGGCCTCTGAGAAGGTGAGGATGTTTCCCCTGAAGCAGGCATGCAGGCAAAAGGGGGGCAGAGAAGACCCCTGCAACAGAACGTGGCACCTTTCTTGGAGGAAGAGGGTCAGCCACCTGGACCCCAATTTTTGCCAAGGGAAACGACTAACTTGGAGTGGGAGCAGGGAGAGGGGGCCATCAAAGCCTATTCTTCCTTCTCTTCACTTCTCTCAAGCTCATTTGGCCTGGAAAATCTAGCTACTAATTAGCAGCTCTCCCCCCAACACACAACAACTGCCCCCTTGGCGAGATGCTGGCAGGAGTTGGCGTTTCCATGGTGACCAACTTGGACTCCTCCAGGCTCCAATGAGGGAAGGGGCTGGGGGCGAAGGGGCAGCGGCATGACGACGGTCTCCGTGAGGACAGCTGGGATGGGGGAATCCCGGAAGTAGAAACATGCAGGACTTCACCCACTTTTCTTCTTGGGGAAGGAAGATGCCAGGGCTGGAGCACAACCCATAGCCATACCCACCTCTCTCTGCCACCCCCAGGCGCAGGAGGGCAGGGGATTGTTCCGGCCACCGAAAGGAACAAGGGCGCAAAATGCAGGCGGCGGCTGGAGCGAGAGAGGGCTTTGTCTTCTCACTGCTGGCAGGCAGCAGTTCTCTCCTGGGTCCCTCCTGGGACTGAGGGTCCCCTCTGGCCCTATGGAAGCCCTTGCGGTGGAAAGCGCTGGGTCTCCTGTGCATCAGGGTCTCCCAAAGTATACAGGAGGGGGGCTTGACTGTGCCCCTCCAGGAGGGGAGCAGGAGGGCTGCTGCTGAGCTTCCTACCCCATGGGGAAATCCAGGAGGACAAACTCCCCCTACACACACACACACCCAGGAGAGGCTGTGGCACAACCAGGAGTTCTCACCTTCTGGAGGCTGGTTGGATTCAGCTGCGTCTTGTCAATTATTTTTATAGCCACCTGAAAAAGATGCAACACAGAAGAGAAGCTGACCTTAAGACGTAAGAGAGGGAGGAGAAGACCGGCTGCCCTGCATCCAAATCCAGCCCTGGTCTCCCCCGCTCTGCCGCCACCTGCCTCCAGCTTTGCTACCTGCTCTCCCGGGCGCCCACCTGGGAACTGCCTGCTCGCCTGTCAAAAGCCCCTTCCCCTTCCCCGGCGCCCCCTGGGCAGCTCACCCTCACCCTCCGGCCCCTGCCTCACCTCTCTGCCGGTGAGGATGTGCCTGGCCAGCTTGACTTTGGCGAAGTTTCCCTTGCCGATGGTCTTCAGCAGGCGGTAGTTGCCAATGTGCGGCTGCTCATCAGCGCAGGAGGCGATGGAGTTGCGGCAGCGGGCGCCCAGCGAGCGGCTGGACCATGATGAGCCCTTTTCGGAGCGGCTGCTGGCCAGGGTGGAGGGCTGGGGGGACAGTGGGGGCGTCACCGGGATGGGTGCGGGGTCCAGGGTGACCACCGGGCAGCGCTGGTGCTACAGGACAAAAGGGACACAGAGGCAAAAATGAACAGGGGGGGCAGGAACCTGGCAGCATTGCCAGCGCTAAGCCCATCATACAGTTTTCTCTTCCTCAGCCAAGCCTACTTCACAGGCTCAATGTGGGGTTTAAAATGAGAATGGGGAACCAGCAGAACAAGATGGGTCCCTTCTAAGATACTCAGGCTGCATTCACACCAAAGTTTTAATCCAGCTTCAGTCCGCTTTCAGAGTGAGCACCTTGGCAAAGTGACAACTTGTTTGCTTTTGGCTTCATTTAACTCACAAAACCCACCTTTGGGTTAGATAATGTGGAAGGAACGTAATTAGTCACTTTGCTGATGTATTCATCCACTCTGAAAGTGGACTGAAGCTGGATTAAAACGTTGGTGTGAACGCAACCTCAGAGTACAACGGAAACAACAGAAAGCAAGAGCTACCGGTCCCCGTTGCCCACGGTCCCCTTTAATTCCCTCCCAATGCTGATGCTACGGGCCACAGATCCAAGCCCAGGCCTTCTGCCCCTTTCTTCTCCAGGCCCAGACCAAGCCCCAGCCAGCGGGCGACGAAGCGTGGGGCAGCATCAACTTCTATCGTTTGGGGCTCCCGGTACCAGAGAAGGAAACTCGGAAAGGGGCTTTCTTGCTCCCAAGGAGGCTACCAAAGACGAGCAGGCCTAGGCTCCAAATCCTCCCCCTGGAGGCTGCCTGTCCTAATAAGCTGAGACAGCAAAGCAGCTTTGGTCAGCAGGGATTACAGAGCCCAAGGAGTGCCCCACTGCCTTCCCATCTTTCTGGGCATCGGCCTGGCAGAGGCCATCAGACTCCCTTTCTCTCTGTGGCAAGCGAGGGTCTTGACCGCATATATGTCCATATGGACAACGCTGATGCACGGGGCTGTCCAGGGTAGAAGAGACTCACCCTAATCCCAATTTAAAGCCCACAAACTTGTGAAAGGACCCGCCGAGCACCTGCAGACACACACACAATATTCTTGCAAGTGGAGACACAGTTAAGTCCCGGCCGGGCAAAGAGGTTCCAGGCACAAACCTGAAGGCACCTGCCTGTTGTGACACCAAATTGCACCAACAGAGGAAAGGGGAGACCTGAGTTGCCCTCCCGGGCTCCGACATCAACCGGGGGCTTGGCCTTGCCCCCAAGCAGCCCAGCATGGACCGCCAAGAATGGTCCATGCAGGGTCCACAGAGAACGCAGAGAGGAACAAAATGACTACCTTGGTGGACCCGAACTTGGCCCTGGCCCGGTTGGGGCTTCACAAATGCCTTTCAAACTCCAGGTCCTGGCGTGTCATGGTCCACAGGGTCACGGAGAATCAGAGAACAACAGCAGCAACACAGAGAAAACCATTGCAACCTGGGCTTCTCAGTGGTAGCACCAAGACTGTGGATGGCCCTCCCTTCTGCGGGTACCCATGAAGCAAATATGGCTAGTTTTCAGGCCCCCACTTAGAACATTTGACTTCACCCAGGCATTCTGTTTTCCTGCCCCACCCAAATTTTGGTATGTTTTTAATTAATTGCATCACTTAAGTGTTTCTCTCTTTGTTGTGAATGTTTATTTTTGCAATGTTTTCAGTGTTTACTGTTTAATGGGAATGGACAGAGAAACGTTTTGAGATAACTACAGTTCTAGTTACATTTAGCCTGGGGGTAGTTTTCCTGAGAAATGCCAACAGCATAGGACTTAGGACCCAAGAGGGTTACTTGAATGGATGTTCCAGGAGGCACCTCTGGCAATACAGCTTTTTCACAGAGAACCAGAAACTGAACCCACGTGTCTCAGGTGTCCCAAACTGTGGCCTTCTAGACACCCTCCGTTCAAGCCCTGGCATTCTGTGCCAGTCCTGGAGAAGGTTCAGGAACATCTGGGGGCCCACAGTCTGAGGTCCCTGCCGTATGTCCCAGGGACATCCTCTGGCCTTGGCCAACATGCTTGCTTGCTTGCTTGCTTTTGTCTCACCCTGGTATTTGAGCAAAAAATCCCCCAAACTTCACAAACCTGTTATGAATCTCAGCTGCAGAGAACAAGCTCACTCTTCCTAGAACTGGTTGCAAAAAGGGAGCAAGGAGGAGAGCAAAGCGTGGCGGTATGAAAGGCAGCCTAAAAGGTGGCCGCTCCCGGGGTGGAGCCTGTCCATTCACACGAAAGAGGACAAAAGGCGGAGCCTTTCGTTCCATCACGGCAAAGGTTGCCGAGAGGTGAAAGATGCCGATTAGCCCCAGACTCTGCCAGACCCAGGATTCTGCCAACGCCCGTCTAGATGGAGCAAAGCGCCGTGGTTTCTGACTCCAAGCTGCTGCCCCCCTGACTCCCCCAAGCCTCCCAAGTGAAGACTTGGGTCCCAGGAGGAGATGACGTCAATCCGCTTTCTATCTCTAGGACCCAGCGTGAGTCCCAGGATTTCGTTCACTCCCATCCTGCTCCTAAATACACCTGAAAAGGAAAATAGAGGCCTCACAAAGCTGCCCTGCCTCTCGTACGTTATCTGTGGGGCTTTAATTATCCTCTGGGCCAAATCCAGGCTCGTCCTGCTAAACCTGAGTTCTTAAGGTCTGCCTTTGTCAGGGCTTGTCTGCTTGGAGCCCTCATACCCTGGGCATGAGCAACTTTTATAAGCAGAGCTAATTGTTCAGGTGGCCAACTCCAAAGTCACTCATAGCTTTATAAGCCAGGGGGAAAAAACCTCGGTTTGGGCTCAGTAGTCATTAGGCAGCTGGCCTTTAAATGCTGATGTTGCAGAATTCCGAGGGAGGGGAAATCTTTTTAATAGCAATGCTCTACAAACTGTCTCCAAAGGTTGCACAACAGAAAGCGAGAAAAAGGCTCTGTGGAACAGGAGACCAGTAAACCGTCACTCGCTAGAAGCAAGTGCTCCATGGTGGGCCCTGAAGCCCCCTGGGTTTCCACCAGCAAGGCAGATTCCAGGAGCCCCCCAAGACTGCAGGGCCAGCCGTCACACGTGGCTAGTCCTTAGCAGCCCCATCCAGGACACGCCACCTTCCCGACTTCCTGACGTCCGAGGTAAACGGGTATTGCTGCTCGGATGGCTACCGAAGCAACTGTGAGTGGACAGCGCCTGGAGCAAAGACAGTCTTGGGTGCTGCAAACTGCAGGACTAGAACAGGAAATAGAATTTGCAGGGAAGAAGCCCTTAACAAAGTACATGGAGAAGCCGGTCAGCACAGCAGAAGGATGTCTCCCCTTTGCTGGAACCACTGAAGCAGAGATTGGGGCCCCCAAAGAAGAAGAAAAAAAGAAGAGTTGGCTTTTCTACCCTGCTTTTCTCACTCATTTAAGGGGATTCAAAGTGGATGACAAGCCTTCTGTTCTCCCTTAAGGGGACTCAAAGCAGCTGACAAACCCTCTGTTCTTCTCCCCACAACAGTAGGTGAGGCTGCGAGAGCCCAGAAGAGAGCTGTGACTAGCCCAAGATCACCCAGCTGGTTTTGTGGAGGAGTGCGGAATCAAACCTAGTATTCCCAGATAGAAGTCTGGCTCCTTAACCACTAGGCCAAGCAGGGAACGTCCTGGGATATATTATGAAAGGGCCTCTGCTGAGAATCCTGTGCAAGAGATCAGCCCTGGCTCCCCTGTCCCTCAGCCACTGAAGATCTCCCCAGCATCCAGAGACCATCTAGGGCAGGAGGAGGCAAGAGCCTTCCCGTGCCAAATTTCTGTGTGTTCCAAGAGAAGGACTGCAAGCTCAGGAGCTCCCTGGTTCATCTGAGGTCACACGAGTCCCCAGAGGAGCTGCGTGCCTTGCAAGGAGCAAAGGTGAACCAGGTTCTTCACGTGAAAGCAAACAGGGCTGAGGCAAAGGGAAAAGACCGGCCTGAGGAGGAGCACCACGGATAGGGGCAAATTCTAGCATCGTTCTTCCTAGAGCTAGGTAAGGCAAGACAAGCCCAGGGTCTTGAGTCTAAAATCCAGGCCAAGAGGTGACAAACTGCCCTGCTGGGCTACGGTCTCTAGCGTGTGGCTTCCCAATTAAAACCCCAAGGCAACTGGTGCGACTGGGATAAGGTATGAGACAAGCCAATCAGGAGCAGTGGCAACCAATGCATCGTCTGCCCCAAATAATCCTTGTCAGCCAAATGCCCGTTACAGAGGCCAGGGTTAGGACCCTCGGGCTGGCGGCCCTCATCTGGCCTCCCAGGATTGCTGTGAGGGAAGGATGGGGGGAAGAAGGAAACAGCACTGAGAACGGACGGGTGGCTAGAGGTCAGTGCTCCGGCCTTCTCCAGCCAGCCGTCCAAGGGGCCCTCCTGTCAACTGAGAGTCAACGCAAGCAAGGAAGGAACGAGGGGAGGCTCTGGACAACCTCAGAGCAACACTCAGCGCAGCAACGCTTTAATCAAGTGCCCAGAGAACGGTCAAATCGTAGAGGTCAATGGGCAGTCCAGAGCAGCAAAGCAACCCCAAAGAAAGCCAGTTCAAATGACCGAGAATCCCAGAAGGTTTACTGAGACCGCAGTCTCTCTGCATCCTGGGGCGATTTCACACTTCCCTTCCTGTCTGCTGGACGGAAAAGGAACGCAAAGAACCAACACTGACTAGTACTCGCACTTGGAGCGCTGGTCAAGGTCAGCTCTACCGGCCACAGTGCGAATTGCTCCCCAAACAGCCAGGCCGGTTGAGAAAACGCTTGCTGGAAAGCAGCAAGAGCAACGGGCTTTCGCTAACCTGGACACGATACATGCACAGCAGGCCAGCGAGCCTCCCTGTGGGGAGCCACGGGCAGAGGCACCCAGCAGAGAAAGGAGGAAGTGGACACCGTGCAAAGCAAAGGAAGAGGCCACGATCCGGCCTGCCAAGGGGTCCTGGATTCCCCCAAGGCACGGAGCGAGCGGGAAGTCTCCCCCATCGGCCGCCACCCACACCTCCAGTCTGCAGATACAACGGGACACTTTTCTGCCCCATTTCTCCCAGGAGGCGGCCGGAGAGAAGAGCCGGGAGGAGTGTTTCCTCCTACATCAGGAGAAGAATCTGCTTTCTCGGTTAGGCCTGGAGGAGGGAGGACAGAGGGGTGGAGGGGGCAGTCTCCCCCCGCCGGCTGTTCCTGCAAGACCACGCTGGACAAGCAGGGGGGGGGGCTTTGAACTCCGGGCCTGGCCTTCTTTCTGACAGCAGCTGCAGCCTGCAAAATACAGGCATCGACACACATCCTGGCAGGAGCCCGGAGGGAAAGGTGGCAAGGCCCTCCTCCTCAGCTGTCACCCAGCTGCATCCTGGCTTTCCCCAGGGCTGGTGCTCGACGCTGGGTGGAAGACCCCAGGCGGAGAAAGGAGCATGGTGACCGACCGACCCTGCTATTGGAGACCTCATCTCCAGAGGTTTGGCGCCTGGTTCCCACCCCCTAGTCCCAGCAGGGCCAAGAGACCGGTGCCCAGTGACACCCGTTTGTTCCCCTCCTATTCCTCCAAGCACGTCAAAAATAAGAGTGGCCAGGTGACTGTTTGCAGAGAATGATGGGATATGTAGTTCTGGAACAGCTGGAGGCTACAGGGAACTCCACAGAGCAAAGACGGTCCACTGTGGATACCCATCAACTATTTCCCCGTCGCCTTTCTGGGCCCCCAAGGGAAAATGTCCATCACAGCACAAAGCTCTCTTGAAGGAGGAAACAATAAAGCCCTTTCAAATAGCTGCCATTAAAATTGCACACTGTGTCTGCAGAGGCTCCAGGAAAGGTGCTTGGTTCAAGTTATGTTTACCTTCTGGAGAAACACCTGTAGCTCAGTAGGTGGGCCACACAGTTTGTACGCACAAGGCCACAAGTTCCATCCCGGGCATCTCCCAGGAAAAAGGCCATGGTGAACGACCGCTGTTCTCTCTGCCAGGAAAGCTTCACCGGTGCCATCACCAGCAGAGACGTTCACCTGGAGGGCAGCTTTGCCTTTACCTAACCTCCCAGAAGAGAGGACCCCTGCTCAGTCCCCAGAGCACAAGTCTGCTGGCATCTGAGACAGGGCAAGCGAACCTAAGGTGGCAAACCTCCTCCCAGTTAGGACTGGCTCCGGGCTTCTGCACACCTGTGAGGCAACCAGAGAACCTGCAAGGTGTGAACTAGAGGAAGCCTGCAAGATGGCAGATCAGGAAGAAAGCTGAGAATTAGCCATCCTTGGGCACCCAGACTGTGGCGGGGTCAGATGAGCATCAGTGCCACACAGCACGGGGATCTGCTTTTTCTGAAGAAGGCCAAGAGTACGCGGGGCCCTCCGCCTGACGAGGAGAGACGGAACAGCTTTGTCTAGGCTGAAAACATCTGTCCCACAGGTAATTAAAAGGGAAAGAGATCTCAGAGCTCGGAGGCTGGCAGCATCCCATCTAGCCACCTAGGGTTCCTCGGGGGGCGGCGTGGGGGGGGGAGTCAGATTTCCACAGGCACCATAAAGGGACATGTCCTCCCACTGCTGCAGAGATCTGTGAATGTGGTGCCCCCCCCCTCAGGCTGAGGCATGGAGGGTCAAAGAGCCAACCTGTCTCAGCGGTTGCCCTCAACTGTAAACTGGGAAGGGGGGCGCGTTCAAATGCCAACATGGCCACCGTGAGCAGCTGGCAGACTTTGGGGAGATTCTGCAGGAGTTCTGAGAAACTGCTTCTGCCCTGTGAAGGTTTTCTGCCCCAACGTTGGCCGTCCCTTATCACTCCGCTTGTTTCCTCTGCAAACAAAACATCTCTTTACAGCGAATTACAAAGTGTGCTTTTGGCCAGCAGCTGGAAGAGACGATGCTGGAGTGGAGAAATGATACGGAGGTTACTTGCCTGGGTTACTGCAGTCCAGGACCATTCCTGTGTATTCCTTAAATGTGGCAATGAAATTATTAGAATTCCTGAAGCAGGAATTATTAGAACAACTATTGAACCACCATCTGGAAAGGTACTTCTGTTAGCCTTTGGGCGCAAAAGGGTGTCAAGAAGGAACCCAAAAGCACCCAGAGAAGAAAGAGAAGAAGAGTTGGTTTTTCTATTCCACTTTTCTCACCCATATAAGAAAACTCAAAGCGGCTGACTAACCTTCTGTTCTTCTCCCCACAACAGGCCCCCTGTGAGGTAGGTGGGGCTGTGAGAGCTCAGAAGAGAGCTGTGACTAGCCCAAGGTCACCCGGCTAGCTTTGTGGAGGAGTGTGGGATCAAACCCAGTAATCCCAGATAAGAGCCTGGCTCTCTAACCACTAGACCAAACTGGCTCAGTTTGGGGACAAACAGCTTCCTATTGTCATCAAAACCCATGGCCACTGACCGCCCAAAAGTGCCCAGAGGGCCCCACGTTTGGACCCCCCACCCAACACCAGCACTGCTGCTTCTCCAGGGTCACGCTTTCTACAATCCTCCATTTTCCCTGACGAAAGAATTTTCAAGTCTTCCAGAACCCCCGGACCTCCTATTTGGCCACAACAGCGACTTCCCAGACCAGGAAGGTTATGAAACAACGCATGAGATTTGAGAGATGAAAGGAAGACTGAACACAGTATCCCAAATGCCTTGAAGAAATATAATAATAAAGTACTTAAAACACACTGATGCCTTCCGCCTAATAAGAACAAAAGGCACCTTGCCTGGGTTTCATCTTGCATTTTATTGAAACCCTCCCCTTCAAACCATAAAATCGCCCCTTATCTTCTCCACGCCTGTTCCTTAGCCGATGGCTTCGGAGAATACGGTAATCTCCACCCAGCAGCAGAGCCATCGGAGGAAAAAGCTCTTGTTTACCAACCAGGCTGGTTTTTGGTGCCAGAGCGCACCGTGTCCAAAGCCCCAAAATGTAACTCTCCCCATCCAGGATCCGAAAAGAGAAGCCCTGGGGAGGAGAATTAGCAATTCTCCCAAATTAAGCTCAGAGCCCAGCAACAGGTGCCTGCAGAAAGCAAGAGGCGGCTCTGGCCAGCACCAGCGCCTTCTGGGTAGCGATCCAGGTTCCTGGGGGTGCCGCGAGAGGCAAGAAACCTGGCTGCGTCCCAGCAAGTAAAGGGCAGCAGAGGAGGCTCCCGAGACGGCGACAGGTGACAGGAGAGCGAAGCACGCCTCTTGTGGAAAGAGCATCCGGAAAGAGCATCCCGGTGTTTATGGATCCTCCTGCCGCCTGGGAGAGCGGGGGAGCCTGATGGAATATGCTTGCTGTCCTTTCCGAAAAGCTCACTTTCTGCTCCCACGGGAGGCCATTCAGGAATGCCTCAGTGCATTGTGGGATGCCAAGGAGAGCCGCCTGTCAGGCACACAGAGGGCGCGGGTTGGAGGAGGGGAGGGGGCCGCACCAACACAGACACCCCCTACCTCCATCTCAAAGCCCATCAATAATGCACTGGAACACAAGGCTGCGGGCTTTGAAAGGAGCCCTGGGCGGGGTGAGGGGATGTGCTGCGCCCGGAATGGGAGGGCCGCGTGAGCCCCTAGTTGCGGGCGGGAGACAGGAATCGCTCCTTTAGAACGGCTCTCCAACGGGGGAACGCGAGGGAAAGGCGAGGCGCAAAGGGGCACCATTCAAGCGAGAGCCACCATGAAAGCCACCGCCATTCTGAAGCAAGCCCACCACCTGGGCGCCACAGGATGTCAGATGAGACCTATGGTCCATCAAGTCTCCTGGGAAGCTCAAAAGGGGGGCGGGGGGAAGTAGGTTGGGCTGCAGAGACCCCATGGAAGAAGGGGAAGATCAGAGAATTCAGACCAGATGGTGGCTTGGCCCCTGGCACCCAAGAAGGGCTACAAGCCCAGACAAAAGGGCAGCAGGGGAGGGGCATGAGCAGCCACGTTGCCCTGCTCCCAGCCTCCAGCAGCTGGCATTTGGGGCAAGCAACTTCCTGTTGCCAGCAAGGCTCACGGCCACTGACAGCCCACGAATGTAAGAACATGGAGTGGCCCCGTGGCACATCTAGTCCAGCGTTCTCCTCTCCCAGTGGCCGATGAGCTGCACAGGAAGCCCCCCACCAGCACCACACCGTTTTCCCTGCTCAAAGACATAAGAACACCAGAAGAATTCCATCAACCTGCCCAGGAAGGTCCTGCATGAAGACCTGAGTGCCCAGCCGGCCCAACACCTGGCCTGAGAGGTAGAGCATCTCCTACTGCCCCCAGGGCTCACAGCCATCGGTAGCTCTGGTCCAATTTGTCCCAAAACTTGTTTTAGGAAGCCTTTGAGCACTGGTGCCTCCCTGTATGCTATGCTGGCAGGATTGGTGCCCAACTTGCTGAAGCAGGACCAGACCTCATCTAGAATCCTGTGTCCAGTTCTGGACACCCCAATTCAAAAAAGGCATTGACAAACTAGAGCAAGTCCAAAGGAGGGCTACCAGAATGGTGAGTGGTCTGGAAACCATGTCCTAGGAGGAAAGGTTGGAGGATTTAGGAATGTTAAGCCTACAGAAGAGAAGACAGAGAGGAGACATGATTGTGGTCTTCAAGTATCTGAAGGGCCGTCACAGTGCAGAGGGATCGTCCCTGTTCTCTCTTCCACAAGATGGGAGGACTAGAAGCAAGGGGATGAGACTTCAAGGGAGTCAATACAGATTAGATATTAGGAAAACCTTCCTGACAGTGAGGGCAATCAGTCAGTGGAACAGGTTGCCACAGGCGGTAGTGGTTTCTTTGTCACTGGAGTCTTCAAGCAGAGGCTGGACCTACATCTGTCTGGGATGGTTTAGGGAATCCTGCATTGAGCAGAGGGGTGGGCTGGATGACCCGAGAGGTCCCTTCCAACTCTATGATGCTAGGATTCTAGGAAACAGAGCAGTTGTCTATTGCTCCAGGACACTCCTCCCATTAGCAAGTTCCTCTGTTTTCGTTCTGCTTTTGCTTTCTGGCGGAAAGCAGTTAAGGATGTGGTGGTGGTGATGGGAGGATCAAACTGGAAGTGACGAGAAAAGAGAGGAAAACCATCATGGGTCCCTGGAACGAGAAGGTTCCCAGGCCCTCAAAACACACACAAACAGATGAGAATAAAGGTAAGTCGAGAGTGCGAGTTCCTCGCCATGTAACGAGCAGAAGCAGAAGCAGACAGACCTTAAGCAGATAGACTCACCCTGGCAGGGAGCAAGAAGGGTCCCAGGCAATGCCTTGAACACCCGCATCTGAAAAGGGCTCCTTATCTGTGCTCAGAAAGACCTTTTTATGTACCTTTTAAAAGGAGAGGCAAGAGCTTTAGCCTCTTTCTCTGTACAGTATTTTAAAAGTTTCAGCCCTTAGTGTAGTGGCATGGAAATGATACAACAAACATGGGAGGGGGGGCCAGAAGGCAAGGGACGCCCCACACCCCACCACCCTTAGGGGCTCCTCATTCAGTCAGGCTCCCTAGCTACCACGACACACTTCCTTGTTATTTTGAAATCCGGCACAGCAAACTCTGGCTTCAAAGCGGAGAAACACAGGGCGACGAGCGGCGGCTAAATTGATTCCAAGCTGAGCAGGAAACGGGCAAGCGCAATTTAGTGTTCTGTTTATTTTGTCCTGCCCAAAATATGCCACCGGTGATCCTGAAAACCTCAGACGTCTCCAGAAGATAGGCCAGTGGCGTTCCCAAGTTTGCTGGAGGGCTGCTAGGAAACAGCAGGCCCAGGGCAACCAGGTTCTCAAAACTCAAGAGCAGGAAGCCTCGGGGCCTACAGTCACCAACCATGAGAACTCCAAGTCCATACGAGCCTCTTCCGGAAAGCTCCTGAGCGACTTCTCCAACCACAAGCTCCATAAAACCCGTTCCTCCCAGCGTTTGGAGGCAGACACACCAACAGACGCCACCTTCGTCTGGTCTAACCTTTTGGTTGGACCCCACACACACACACACGCAAGCAGGCTTTTCAAACTACAGACCAAGTTCGCCCTGCTATGGGCTACACGTTGCAATGGCGTCCACACCTGTGGGCTCCTGTCCTTCCCACCAACTTACGCTCCGCAGTCCAAGGGCAGAACTCCTCCATCCGGCCTTCCTGGGACCGGGCTTGGCTCTCTTTTGCATAGAGGAGGCTCCTTAGACGCTCCGCAGGAGGGCAGCAGGCGAGGGGATCTCCCGAGAGGCGACCCAAGAGCCAGGATTCAGAGAAGGGCGCAGGAAGCCATGCCCCCGCGGTTCCTTCTCCCCACTGGAGCCAGACCGGCCTCCATCCTCACACTCAGGCAACGCCGCTGCAATGTTGTGCACGCTTTTAATGTGCAGGAATCAATACAACAAGGAAGCGGAGGCGGTGGAGGCGGGAGGCAGCCCTGCCCTGACACCTCATCCCTCAAGACACCCTGACGAAGGCCACAGAACCAGCTGCCAGTTCCAGGGAAACCGGTATGGCAGTTGGGTTGACTCCACACGCAGGCAGCAGAGCAAAGCTCCCCACAACGGAGGAGGGAGGCCGGGGCGGCTCTGAAGGCCTTCCGGGGCATCTGTTGCTTCAGCTTGGCAGCACTGGGAGGGTCCAGCCCTCGGCCTCCTCGGGCGACGCTCCGACCATGCAACCACTGACCTCTTGAACAGGGCACCAGGAGCAGGGCAGGCAACCCCTCCACTGTGCTCCCAGGGGAGCTGGGAACGGGTGCCTGGCAGGCAGGACGTCCTGCTGACCCCAAAAGGGTGGTCCTCAAACTGTGGAGCGAGAACTCACAGCATTCCCTGCCAACCCCACCAGGAGGCACAACTCGAGGACCACAGCCTGCCCCAGCAGAGCTGGTCACTGACCGCTGACCTATGCCTCACCCAGGCAGGATGGACGGGGTGTGAAGCCTGCCCATTTCAAGCCTGCCCCCTGGCTGCCCCCATCCCATGCACTTCGTCTCTCTCAAGTCTCTTATGTGCGCTCGCCAGAGCCTCTGATCTGAAGCAAGGATGCTCAGTTGGGGCCCTTCGGATATTCCTGAACTACAGCTCCCAGCATTCTGTGCAATGCTGGGTGTACAATGCTGGGACCTGTAGTTCAGGAACATCTGGGGGGCCATCGTGAGTAGCCCTTTTCTTAGAAGAGCAAAGAGTTTTCTTACAGGGAGGTTTTCGAGGGCACCAAGCGAGCCTGAATGGAGATCCAAACCTGCCCTACACCAACAACAGCCAGCCAGCTGGAGGGGCCCTTTCATTCCCGAAGACATCATGGTCTCAGTATCCCCCCCCCCACACACACACACTGTCTGTCAGCCAAGGCTGCCTGGCATGTCCAAGAAAGACTGCCCTATTGCTCCCTGTGCAAAATTGGCCATTAAGTCCAGGTGAGACAGCAAGCCCCCTGAGGAGAGCAGAATATTCATTCCACTTCGCACAGAAGCAGTGCCCACCAACTCCTCAACAGTGGCAATAGGGTGTGCTCAGCGCATGCCCAGGGGCACCTCTCCCTTGGCACGATGCTGGCAGCATGTAAACGGCTGCCCAGGGGTGAGCCTTGCCTGGCTGCCACAGCATGGATCTCGCTTCCATGGAAACACAGCGGTTGTTGCAACACACAGGAGCTGTAGGGAAGCTTGTCAGTCAGCGAGGAGAGTGAACAACCACCACAGCATGGCAGGGTGGGGCCTCAGGCCTAGAAGTGCCCCCCTACCCGAGAGAGTGATGAAAGGTGTGAGCTTATGCTGCTCGGGGTGGGGTGGGGTGAGTCGCACCAGCCGGAGAAGCCCAGCTCATCGGCGGCCCAGGTACGTGGGGCTGCAGGCCTGGCAAAGGAAATGCCATTCTCCGCCCGGCCCCAGTCCCAGCCGGACTGGAAAATCACCCGCTGTAGATCCTGTCCCTATTATCCACCATGATTATGCCAGGGCACGGATTGCTGGGAGGTAGCAGGGCCGCCGGACACTCCCTCCTCCCAGTCTTTCCTGAAAACAGTCTTGTGAGGTAGGCACATGCTATGACGCTACGCCGCGTCCTGGGAAAATCGTGCCTGAGAAAGGAGCAGCCTGTCTGCTCACAGGGCAGCAGAGCTGGCATGGATTTTAAAGCCAAAGCGCCAAGCTCGGTTCCTTGGAAGCACGAGGAACAGCGAGACTCACCTGGAGGGAACCGGAAAGGCAGAACTTCTGATTCCCAGGCCTAGGAGGGCCGCCAGACGTCACCGGCTTGCTGAGTTTCTTTAACTCCCTTCCCGAATTTCCCAAAATCTTCCCCAAATCTTCCCCGATCTGCCTCGCCCGGCCCCACGCCGGCTTTTAGGGACTCAGACGAGGCTGGACAGCGAGCGGCAAGGACTAGCAGCTTGAATGTGGGTTTTAAAAACAAAATCTTCCCAAAAGCCAGAGGGTCCCGAATGCAAAAGCCCCTCACCCCAGGCAAGGATCGAAGGCAGGTGCGGACTGCACCCACCTGTGGCCGGCAGCCAAATCTGCCTGACATCCAGCACAGGATGCGGAATCCGACGCGAGCTGGTAGGGCAGCCGGGAAGGGAGGGGGCAGGGGTCGAGCGCCGCCCCCACCCACTCCACTCCCATTCATTCCAGCCGGCCCGGTGCAGGGAGCCCTTCCGCAAGTCACAGCCTCCGCGCGGCCCCGTCCGTCTCGCAGCCGGGGGTGGCGGCTCGGAAGAGGGCCGTGTGGCGTCCGGGAACGCGCCGGGCACGGCAGATGCGCCATCCTGGGGAGGGGCTGCGGTCTGCGGAGGCCCGAGGCCGAAGGGCCCCGCCACCACGAGCCCAGGCACGGAGGCTCGCTTCATCCGGGGGCCGATCTCCCCCTCCCCGGCAGGCGCCTCCCCAAAACAGCCCCCCGCTGGCCCCGAGCAACGGCAGAGACTCGGCCCTCCAGGCCGCCCGAGGCCCCTTCGTCCTTCTTGCTCGGGCCGGACCGAGGGCTCCCGGGCAAGCCTCCCTCCGTGCCCTCCTCCCCTGGGGGCGGCCGAGTCGTCGTCCGCCCGGGTATCTGGGCGGGCTCTGCCCGAGCCCCCCTCCCCGGCCGTCCCCGGCCCACGCCCTGCCCTCCCCGTCGCACCGACGCAGCAGCACCGCCGCCCGTCCACCGGATCCGCATCCTCATCCCCGACGCGGCGGCATCCGCGGCCAAGAGGCCCGGGCCGAGGCGCCCGCCCGGCTCTGCCCGCCCGGCTGCCCGCTTCCTCCTCTGGGGCGCGGCGCAGGGAGGAAGAGCCCCGCGGGACGAGGACGGACGGGCCGCCCGGCTCGGCCTGGCCTGGCGTGGCCGCCGCGATCGAGCGGAGGCGCCTCCGGCGACCCGGCCGGCGACCCCCCCGGCTCCCTCCCCTCCCCCCCGCGATGGGCCGAGGCCGCCGGCCGGACTCACTCACCGTGTCGGCGCTGCGCTCGTTGCCCGACGCCAGCGCGGTCCGCAGAGCCATGGTGGCCGGCGCGGCGCTCTCGGCCGCCCGCTCGCGCTGCTGGCGCTGCCGCCGGCGTGGACGCTCATAGGCGGCGCGGCGGGCGCGCCCGTGGCCGGGAAGGGCGGCGGCGGCGGCGGCGGCGCTCAGGGGGCCCCTCGGCGGGCGAGGGCGGCGGCGGAGGCCTGCTGGCGGCGGCCCCTGCCCGGCGGCGGCTCAGCGCCCCTGCGCCCACCTCGGCCGCGGCGGCAGCGCTGGAGACGGCAGCGGCGGCGGCGCGCCTCGAGTCCTCCGCCTCCTCCTCCCGCCGCTCTTCCTCCGCCTCCTCCTCCTCCTCCTCCTCCCCGCCGCAGGCAGCAGGAAAGGGCGCGGGGGGGCAGCCGCTTCCTGCCGCCCCCCATAAGGCTCCCCGACCGAGCCGGGGCGTGCGCGGGCGCAGCGCGAAGGAGGGACGCCTGGCGGCGGCGGCGGCCCCGCGGGCGGACCACGACCGCTCTCGCCTCCTTGCCCAGCCGGGCAGCACAAAGCCCCCGCCGCGGAAGGCGAGCGCGGCGCCGCGGTTCATCTAAGGCTGCGGCTCCCGTCCCGCGGCTGCTCCTGCGGCGGCGGCGGCGGCGGCTGTCCGGGCCGGGGGGGGCTCCGCCGCGCCGGGCGAGCGCGGGGGGCCGTCGGGGCGTCGTGCCATGGAGAGGCGGGAGGGGAGGGGAGGGGCGGCGGGCGGCAGGTCTTCCCCCCTCCCCAAAGCAGCAAGCTGCTCGATGCTGCGGGAGGGCGGGGAGGCGGGAGGGAGGCGGGCATAGAGGAGGCGGGCCAGGCCGGGCGGAGGAAGCGACCGCCCGTCCCGCAGCGACCGCCTAAAGGTCCAGAGCGGCCGGCGGCGAGCAGAAAGAGGGTCCGGCGACCCTCCCCCCTGGGTGCGATCCGAGAAGCCGTTCCGCGGGCGCCTGCGTGGGAAGCCCAGCCGCGGGGAAGCGACGGAACTCCCTGCCACGAGAATGTTAGGTGTGGAGCTTAGGCGAGCTCCGTTCCTGTAGGGTGGGGGAGGCCCGGGCAGGCCAACGAGCCCCTCTGACCGACCCGGGCCAGTGGTCCGGATGGAGATCTTCGCGTCCAGAGCGACGACCTGGCTTGCAACTAGGAGCGACGCGACTGGCCCCGGGACCCCTCTGCTCCCTCCAGCACCCGGATTCAGAGTTTGCACGGCAATGATTTGGAGGAGCTACGGTCGGACGCTTTGACTAACAGTCTTGTCCAAGAAAGGTGCTTTTCCAGACTGACCAAGTCCCACCAAGAGTGCCTCTGAGCATTTGCAAAGTTCACTTTAGAGCAGCTCCTCCCCACCCCCCACTTGAGAGCGGCGGGGCAGAGGAAGGGCAGCTGGGCAGCCGTTGGCCCAAGCAGTGGGGCCTGTCGCTTCATACAGCAAAGGCCCTCGGCCAGCATTCTCTGTCCAGCCCAGGTGGCACAGACAGCAGTGCCAGGGAGGCTGGCAGTTGTTGTTTAGGAACACGGGTGGGGTGGGCGGGGGGCAGTGCTGTGGCAGAGGGACCAGGGGGTGCCAGGGATCCAGGCAGTGCAGTGATCCTGGGGGGTAAGAGCTCTTCAGCTGGGCTGGTGGCTCTCGGCCAGTGTGGGCACACAGGGCAGCCTTGGGCGGCTCTGCCTGCTTTAGGAAGCTAAGCGGGGTAAGGCCAGGTTTTCCCTTGGATGGGGGATCGCCAGACAGGCAGGTTTCAAAGGCTCCACAAAGCGTCTTTGGAGAACTAAAAGAGGCCAAGATGCCCCCGGCTGCACTCGGCTCCTCACCACTCCAAGGCGCATCTGCGTGGTTCACCTGGTAAAGATTCCACGGCACTTTCGGGGCAGAAACCAAGATGGAACCTGCAAACTTTGCAGGGCTACGAAAGCCAACCTGGAGAGGCCTGGATCTTTACCTGCACCCCACACTATTTTGAACCATGAGAAGCTAAGGAATCCCCCTCCTGGGAACTGACCAGCGGCCTTCCCTTCTCCCAGTAGGACGCGATTTGCCCTGCCCACAGCTTCCAGTGTAGCTGCCCCCTAGGGCCAGAGGAAACCCCGGGGCATCTCGGCTAATGGGCACTGAGCGCGCTGACTTCCACGGCTGGGCCCAAAGCCTTTTGGGACTATCCAAGGTGGCAGCCAGGAGCAGATCTTGCAGAAGAGAATGCTAAATATCCGTTGAGAAACATAAAATCACTCTGCCCGTCCATGCTGGGGGGGCGAGGGAGGGACAAACTCTCCACCAAATTCTTGGCTGCGGTGCAACTGGAGGCGGGAGGTCCCAGCCGAAGGTGGCATGCCCACCAGGGGCTTAACCACCAGGCCCCGGTGCCTTCCCTTGCCCGCAGTTCCTGGTCTTGAAGGTGCATGTGGGCTTGCCAGCTCTTGACCCTGTGTGTTGTGCAGCGAGGCCGCCTGGCAGATGGCGGCTGGCAACAGGGTCATCCAAGCCACCTTCCAGCAGGGCTGACCCCTCCCTCCAGCCTGGAGTCCATGCGGGAGGGGGGAGCACCACCCAGCCTCGCCCACAGGCTGCTACAGAATTAGTGCCCACCCTGAGAGGCACGGCAGCCAACTGCCAGCCACAGCAGCAGTGGGGAGCCAGCCCCCTTGGCCTGCGATTGGCTGTCAGGGGGCTTGGAGATGAGGCCTGCCTCCCCCCCCCGCCCTTGAGCCTCCTGGGGGGGAGGGAGAGAAGTGCAGCCTGCATGCTTACCTGCCATTGGCCATTAGCAGAGCCAATCCCCACCACCCAATCACTGGGCGTTAACCCTTCCCTGCCGGTGCCCCCGCCACTTTGGTGGTGCAGACAGATGTGCCCTTCGTGCCCACAAGCGCCACAAGGTGGCAAGCTCCGCAAACGAAGGAAGAAGCTGATGCTCCCCTAGGGGGGCTGCTGCCTGGTAGCTTACTCATCCTGCCTCACTGACCCAGCAACCGGCCCTTGCCTCCCTTTCCTGCCTTTAGCTCCCACACCCGCGATATCCGGACCCCCACTTTGATTGGAGAAGGGGGAAGCGGCAGAACAGGGGTGACCAGAGCAGGAGGCGGTTTGTTGGGGTGCAAGGGGGTAAGCCAGCAAGCCAGAGGTGCCGCCTGCTGCCCGGGGAGACCAGGTGCCCCAGCGAGAGCAGCGGGAGAGGGACCGGAAAGCGTGGAGGCTGCTTTGGGGCCAAACTGGGTGGCTGGCAGAAAAGGGCTCCCTGCAGCTGACTTTGAAGAGAAGCACCCAGAACTGGGGTGCTTGCCTGGAAGTGGCCACTGGGCTCTTCTGTCGCCCGTCTCCACACTGCAAAGCCCCAATGCAGAGTTTGGGTGGAAAACGGGACCTTTGGGCACTCAGTACCCACCTTTTGGTTCTCTTCCAGGGTCGTAACTGGACCCTGGGAGATGGGTCAGGCCCCTTTGGAGATGCCCCACAGCCCTAGAGGCATGAAGATGCCTGTGAGATGCCTGCACGAAGGTCTCCATTGTGTGCTCCCAGGGCCAGAGACGTTCCTCCTAACTCTGGCTTCTCCCGGCCTGTCTTCCCATCTTGGCCCAGCCAGAGGCACAAGGGGCTCCTGTATAGACAAGGCCTTTGTGCCCCTTTCCCCCGGGACACTACTGTACATGTGGCTCCACAGATCCACAAATCCTGTAGGTGTGGCACGGATAGGACAAGCCACCCTCATTCAGCCTGCTTTGTTATAAGCCCTGCAAGGTGAAGGGCTGAGAGGCATCGAAGGGCGGATTCCTCTCTGCTGGGCAGCACTGAGGTCTCGGGGAGGGGCCTTCTTGGAGGTAGGAGGCTTAGGGAATGCAAGAGGGCCTTTTCTGTGGTGGCCCCTAGACTCTGGAACAGCCTCCCTCTTGAGGCACCTATGCTGCATAGTTTTCGGCACCTGGTGAAAGCGTATCTTTTCACCCAGGCTTTTGCCTTTTGAATAGCTTCCTCAGGGTGCTGTCCTGTTAGGGAGGGGGGGTACAAAGGAGGGGTGGGTGGGAGAGAGGGGGGTTATGTTTTTAATTATGTTTTAATATTTGATATGTTTTATTCTTATTTTAACTCA
>MTQE01003491.1:1053732-1070280 GCA_014337955.1 Aspidoscelis marmoratus
TTTAATTATGTTTTAATATTTGATATGTTTTATTCTTATTTTAACTCACCTTGGGACCATGTGGTGAAGGGCAGGATGTAAATTTCTTAAATAAATAAATCATATCATATGATATGTATTATATTTATTATATTATATTCAAGATTGTTGTATTTGTTCTTTACTAATATAGAGTAAAGCTCCTTTTTAATTTTTATAATTATCCAAGAACTATCTTAGAACTTTTCCAAAGTATGTAACTTTATTTTAAAATATCGTGTGTGGTTATAATGAAACAGCACATAGGATGCTGGTTTTAGAATGGTTAGATGCTTTAAGTGAACTTAAGCTATGTCATTTTGGAAACTTTGGTAGTGGGTTTAAAACTATTTGATGGTTGTTCTCTGGCTTCAGGCACAATTACAACTCTGCTAATCCTGCCTACATCCACTATTTCACTGGAAGAGGAAAAAAACCCAGATACACAACTAGAACACTTAAGAAGCCTTTGAAAACTTAGCAATGTTGAACCGTGGCTGTTTATGCTTTGTATACTTTGGTTGAATTATTTCAGATTAGCTGCTTATGTGAGTGATCCAATGGTTTTATTTTTGCTTAGGCATATTTGTTTAAACCTAATTGTCTAAAATATTGTATTTTATTGTTAATTCTTGTACAGTGCTTTGAGTTCCTTTGGGGAAGAGGCGGGATATTTATCAACGAACAAGGTAGAGGATCCCTGATCAGGATTCCCTGTGAAGATCTCTGTTTCAACTCTCCTCTCACCTCTTCCAGTAATCAGACCTCAGTTAGTAATTGGTAAATGTATCAGTGACCCAGCCAGGATTAAGGGATCCCTTTTTCCTTCTGCGCTGCAAGAGCTTTATGAAGGGGAAGGGGGCTTTTTCCGTGGCTTCTGCAACCCCTGATTGTCTGTTCTTAAAGTGCCTGGGAGATTCGGATATTGAAAATGGCAATACATGCTTCACTGAGCCGCAAGAAATCTCCAAAACCAGTAGATGTTTATTTTTTAATGATCCTCTGCTCATTTACTTGTGGATACTTCTTTAGAGTCAGAAATACAAACAAATTTGTTCTGCACTTGCAAGCTTTTCCTGAGGGAAATAAATACTGTTTTTTAATACAGTATTGGTTTTGCAACAATTATCTTTTAAACTGGAACTGATCAGCAGAAAGAAAGAAAGAAAGAAAGAAAGAAAGAAAGAAAGAAAGAAAGAAAGAAAGAAAGAAAGAAAGAAAGACCACGAGGTGGCAGCAGAAGGCTACAGTTTGGGTCTCAGGGTGTGCATAGTTATGCATTGAATTAGCAAGAAGAAGGAGAGGCTCAAATTGTGGGCACCTGGTCAGACAGTTCATGGGACAGAATCAAGAGCCAAGAAGCCGGAGGAGACGCAACAGGAGGGTGAGATACCTGGAAGCCAAGAAGGAGCAAAATTGTTTTCTGTTGCTCCTGAGGGCTGTAACTCGGTGGCAGAGCAAACAGCCTGGGAAGCAGGGGGCTGCCAGTTTGATCCCCAGTCTCTTTGTGGAAGCAGGTAATGGAAACCACTTCTGCATTCCTGCCAAGAAAACTGCACTGAAGAGTCCATGGAGTCAAGAAGGAGTCAGCCATGACTGGGTGGTATGCAGCAAAGCACCACCAGGCTCCTGAGGGGCAGAATTAGAATCAGTGGAGCTTTGCCGTGGGCAAGGAAAGGTCGGATGGCTGACCTGGTGGGGACAACTCAGATGTCCTATGAAACTTCCTTAAAGTCATATATTTTGTGCCCTGATGCATTTCAAGGCAAAATGGGCATTTTAACACAACCCACAGAGCAATTTGCCCCTCCAGACCTCATGGGCATCAACTGCCGCAATCCCAGGCTTGACCCGATCTGCCTGGGTGTCTCGGTCTAGCGCGGCCATAGGACAGCCATCGGCCCAAGACCCTGGCTGCATCCACAGGTGCCCCAGAAAAGATGACAGAGCGTAGCATGTGGCAATTAGAGTTCCCCCCGCCCTTCCAATCCACATTCAAGGCCATAAAACACACTTTGGATTCTTTGAGGAAGGATGGGCACCCCAGCGTGTGGCAGCTACCATCTCTATGCCGCTTGTGAGGCACTTTTTTACTGGGCCTGAATGCGACCCCCTTTCAGTAGTTGATGCCCTATCTCTTTGTGGGGGGGCTTCCCAAACCTTGGCATCCTTTGGTTAGTGGGGGGGAAGGAAGGCGATCTGGCCATGTGTTGAAATCCAGCGGAGGCCTCTTTGGATTCCAGTGCGGATAATCCGCGTTTCCGGACCTGGAGTCCCCAGAAACTGCGGATCCTTTTAAACTTTGGGCACAGTCAGCTCTCAAAGCGCTTCCTAAGCTCTTTACGCCTCGCATGGGCGCACAGGCGGCGTCCAGAAGCCCCTTCGCCATCGCCTTGACTCCTGCCTTCTTCCTTCCCTCCGCGGCCCAATCCAGACGGCTGCGAAGCGCACCAGCCTCCCGCTCTATCCGGACTCGCTCAAGCTCCTGGGATGGGCTTCCTCTCAGAACGCCCCCTCCCTCCCCTCTTCACTCCCCCCCCCATGATGTCCCCACCTCCCGCCTCCCAGCTGAGCAACCACAGAGCCGGGAGCCTCCCGAGAAATGGACTGAGCGCCTTCGCCCTGCTCCGTCCCGCGGCGCCGCATCCAAAGGTAGGAGCCTTTGGGCTTCCCTCTCCTGCCCCTTCCCCTCCGAGGCCTTCGCCGCTCTTTGATGAACTAGGAGGCAGCCGGTCGGGGCTGCCCAGGTGAGGATTCCTCCCAGGGCGCCGCTTCGCTCTGCAGCCAGAGCTGCTCCGTTTCCTAGAAGCCGCTGCAGGGAAACGGGGCTCCCTGCGCTACGCTTATCCGTGCAGCTTCTGACTCTGACCCGGAGATCGGGGCTTCGGGGGAATGCGACACGTGGAGCCCGAGGCTGTGGTCAGGCCGGAGGCTTAATCCAGCTTCGGTCCACTTTCAGAGCGAGAGATGACCTCAGCAAAGGGACGAGCGGCTTTCTTTCAGCGTTAAATAACTCAGAAAATCCATCTTTGGGGTATGTGATGTGAAAAGAAAATGACTGGCTGCTCTGCTGATGCGTTCTCCCGCTCTGAGTGTGGACTGAAGCTGGATTAAGCCCTAGGTGTGACCGCAGCCTGAGGGAACCTCTGATCAGGGCAGTTCTCGGCGTCCTTAGCTTTTCCTTCTCATAGCCGGGAGGAACCCAGCGGTTGACTTCTGCTCCCGCCGCCACAGAACCTCCGTGGGGCCGGAGGGGCAAACGTCTCTGTTGTGCGAGGCGCCTGCCACCTGGCTCCCGTGCGGAGTGCCAGGGTCCATGTCAGGAGACCACCGTCTTTTGCAGGAGAGTCGGGCTTCGGGCCGGAAGCGCGGTCTCGCTTTGGGCTTCTCCTGAGTCCCTGGAGCGCAAGTTTCCTTGGCTGCTCGGACAGAAGGTGTGGGGACCCCAGCGGATGGGAGCGAAGTGAAGCTGGGATATTCCGAGGGTCGCCCTGTTTCCACTCGGGCCATAACCAGGGCAGGTTTGTAGCAGACAAAAAGTCTTCCCGACCCCCAATTTCTGCCCCCACCCCAAACATCCCTGGTTCCGTCAAGACCTGCAAAAACAGTTTAAATTTATCAATCGCTGTTTGGAAAGCATTGCCGCAAGCTAAGTAACGCTCAGGGATTTTTCACGTAGGAGAAGCAACTCTGCTGCCTTCTGTCCTGCTTTACCAACTGAGGTCGGGGGTCAGAAAGCATCTGCACTGCCAGCTTCATCCATGTGGGCAAGCTCTGGGCTTCAGCTTCAGCTTCGCTTGGGCCCAGTTGGCCTGGGCCTGGCTTTGGGGCACGATCGGCTGTGTGGTCACTCCCTTGATCTTGCTTGGCACTTCAGGGGCTGGGGATTACCTGGGAGACGGGTTTCCGAGAGGACACTGTGGAAATGCAGATGGGCTGCTCAACTGAAGAGGGTTTGCACAAGGTGTTCAGAAAAGGAGAGGAGTCTTCTGCCTTTCTGGCCGGCGCCTGCCAGTTGGGGCTAGAGCTCCTTCCAACTTTCTGCATAGCCTAGGCTGCTCTTTGCACATGGGCAGAGAAGGCCACGGACTGCTGGGGGGGGGAGTTATAGTCCAGATGGGTCACTTGCAGGGTTCACTGTCAGCTGGGATTGCCCAGAAATGAGCACTGGGATAGAAAGATGTGCAGCAAAAAGGTAAGAGAGAGGCTTGTGGCATTCTAAAGATGAATCCAAATCAAAAGGTAACGCAGTATTCTTATGTTGAGGATACAATATTTATTTATCTATTAAGAAGGAGAAGAGTTGGCTTTTCTACTCCACTTTTCTCACCCATTTAAGGGGACAAACCTTCTGTTTTTCTCCCCACAACAGACAGCCTGTGAGGTAGAAGAGAGCTGGGACTAGACCAAGGTCACCCAGCTGGCTTCATGGGGGAGAGCGGAATCGAACCCGGTATTTCCAGATAAGAGTCCAGCTCCCCAACCACTAGACCAGACTGGCTCAAGGGCCAGCGGGTGTCAGGTTCAGGTGCCGGGGCTGCGTCTAGGAGACCCCGGGTTTGAATCTGCCCTCGGCCTCCGATCAGAAGCCGCCTCCCAGCCTCACCTACCTGACAAGGGCAGTTCTGCCTTTATCTCTTTTTGGAAAGGTGGGACACAAAAGGCCACCAATCCGTAAAAGAAACAGTCAGTGTTCGGGACGCGCACGGATGGTTTTCGTGTTCAGTTCATATCACATTGAATGCCAGAAAATTCATATTTGTTTGAACAGATCCCCGTCGAATGTGGTAGGATTTGAATCTGATACAAATGTTTGATTCAGATCCGATCCAAATCCCTGCTAAAAATCCCTTACATCTCCCCTCTGAATGCATCAAATCCACTATCACTCCATTTTGAATCCGCTCTGAATCCGCTCTGAATCCACTCTGGATCTGTCGCAGATGTGACTGGGCAGCTGCTTTCCCACGTCCCGAGGTATATGAGTGTAACGAAGCTGTGTGCAAATGTATAGAAATGCTTGATTCGTATTCACCTTGGGATGTCCAAATCTGGACAAATGTCGAAAGTGAGGGATGTCTGTGCGTCCCTCTAGGCTCACAAAGAGCAAAAGTGTCTCCTGCATCTGGGACGGAGCGGCGTGGCGGCTTGGCTTGCGAGGACCATCGTGCTCTTTGCCTTACCGCCAGTTACGCCTTGCAAGGGTGCGGGTGCCTCTGCACACTTAAGATAGGGCTGTTTCCGGCTTCCCCATCCTGGTATTGCAATTTCCGTCTCCTGCCATTTCTGGGACGCTTGGAATTGTGACTCAGGGCCTGTGCCAGAAGCCGAAAAGGCACGACGGCAGGCCACATCCAGGCCTCCCAGATCCACACTGAGGATGTTTCCCAACATCAGTCCCCAGGGCGGACGGAACCGGCAGGCTCCTGGCTGGCAGATGCAAGGGGAGAAGCTAATTGGAGGTTAAAAAAAGGGAAATGGGAACTTTAGGTTCCCGGCCAGCTGGGGGTTTCCGTGGCATCGTGGAGTTGTGGAAGGCAGAGGCCTTTTTGAGCATGAAGGGGACCCAGATCCTGGCTCTGGAGGATCGACTGGGATCCTTCTTCCACCCTTGCACATTAACTGTCAAGTTCCAGATGTAGGGAAGGATGGATGGCCAAGGAGAGGCAGGAACAAAACAAATGGTTCACCATGGAACTGGCAGGAAGCGCGTCTGGCTAAAAGGCAAGTCTTTTCTTACCGAGTGCCATGCCGTTCCACTGGCAGTGAGGATGCCTTCTCTGGGGCATCCTTCATCCGCCCAGCTTCCTCCCTACCAGCTGTGAGAATGTAGCCAGTCTGCCACCCTGAGACTGATGGCCTGGGGGTACCATTCTGAGGACCTATGACACTTGCCACCCCAAGATGTGGTGCCAGCAGCTCCCGGGTTTTAAACGAGAGCTCGGGGGGGAAAACCATGGCACGTCCCCATAAGTGGAAACACAGTGGCTTCTTGTCAGGCAGCAGCGCCCTGGCTGGCAAAGACCCTGTGGCGCCGCTGTGGCTTGTGAGCTCCCCAAGAGGCCTCTGGAAGGAGAGGAGGTGGGCTGAGGGTCCTGAGCTCCAGCCAGCACATCCCATTTGTCATCATGCTCCGCAGGCGAGCGCCCAGCAGTTTGGAGGCGCTTCTAAGAAAGGACCCCAGGCACCAAAAGATGTTTTCCTTTGCATGCCAGGGATCCACCATCAGCTGATTTCGGCAGTCTCCTCTGCTTCCCTTCCAGCTCACCGTGCATCGTCAAGCAGCTCTGTTGGCAGGTGTGGAAGGGCAGGCCCCCCGCTGCACCCCCTGGGAAAGGACAGCGGGTGGTCTGGGGGTGCAGCGGGGGGGGCACAAACTGACCCATGACCCCTCCCTCATACTTTCCCTGAAAAATGCTGCACGGAGCAACAGGCTGAGAGAGAGGCCCTGAGTGCAGGTATGAGGGTCAGAAGTAGCCACCTGGGCTGTGGTCACACCTGAGGTTTAATCCAGCTTCAGTTCACCTTCAGAACAAGGTGAACTGTTCTGTCATTTCCTTTCCATATTATCTATCCGAAAGGGAATTTTCTGAAGGAAAACAGCTTGTCACTTTGCTGATGTGTTCTCTCTCTCTGAAAGTGGACTGAAGCTGGATTAACCTTACGTGTGACCACAGCTGGCCTTACTCTGGATCCACTCTGCCAAGGCCGAGGGCTCAGGTAGATTCCTGGTCCCTGCACGTTCCACCTTCCCTTCCTGAAGCAAGTTAAAGATAAAGCCGTCATCACATGGCAAGGGGTGGCTCCCGCCTTGCTCCGCCCAGCAGGTAAAAGTGGCTGTATCAGCTGTTCTGATCAAAGGCAGTGTGACAAAGAGGCCCAAGCGCAGCACAGGGGGTTGGGGTTGGGGGGGGTGTCACGCACCTGGCTGGCGGGGCAGCGTGGGGAAGCCAGAGCCAAACGCCTGGTCCTGCACGGAAGCATGAAGACCACCCAGGTAGGGTAGCTTAGCTTGCAGGCCAGTTCCTCGTGCTGCTCTGGAGGCTTCCTGTTCTCTGGCTGTGCGTCCTGGGACGGTCTTCTTGCAGGAGGTGCAAAGGTCAGGGAGCCTAAAGTGAGGGAGCCCCTCCCATTGGGAAGCCCCCGCTCTGGAGTCTAGTCTTGCAACGGCTTGCCTTGCACTGGGTTAGAGAGAGAGAGAGAGAGAGAGAGAGAGAGAGGGCTCCAGGCTGGGCCATCTGCTGCTCTTCTCAAGTCAAGTCAGCCCGTGAAAGTGAGGATAACGTTCTGTTACTGCCCCCAGTCCCAATTGGTGGGCCAACACTGCAGGAAGGGAGGGAGGGAGGGAGGGAGGGAGGGAGAAGAAGTGAACAGGGAACCCATCGACCACGAAGCAACAAGCTTTCAGA
Organism: Aspidoscelis marmoratus; assembly: GCA_014337955.1. Lineage (NCBI taxonomy): Eukaryota > Metazoa > Chordata > Lepidosauria > Squamata > Teiidae > Aspidoscelis > Aspidoscelis marmoratus. The sequence continues at coordinate 1,061,160 of MTQE01003491.1, forward strand.
GCGAGCAGTTGCAAAGAATGCTGCTTAATGTGCTGCCGACTCAGGAACCGGGCAAGACTGATAACCCTGAGAGAATTACTGTTAGGAGCCAAGCGCTGGCCAGGATGCAAAGTCTGAAGCAGCCTACACCATAGACCCTCCAGGCAAGGGTACCTTTCCCAGCCGTGCCTCCCCCACCCCACCCCATGCCCTGTGCCTCTGCTAGGCAGAGAAGGTGTTGTCTGTCAGGCCCCCAGGATGGCTGGTCTCCATGGGGCTTCTTGGAATGGCCCTCACCGGAGGGCCCTTTGCTGGCAATCGGGACACGACCTGGGAAGACCGGCTGGAATCCAGGCGGCCGTGGAGACTTGTGTGGGGCCCCAAGGGGCTGTGGGCGATTCAGTGGGGCTCAGAGTGGGGCCCAAACTACTGCCACAGCGCCACTGAGGCAGAGCGGCTTTTCTCCTTCCAGGAGCCATATGGCTTGACCGCACTGCAAGGAGGCTGAAGCTTTCCAGAGGTGCCTTGTGTCCCCAGGTGTATTTAACACTGGATGAGGATTCCCCTCAGGTGGGCTCCACCCGCCTTCCGCCCCTCTCCTCCCCTCACCACATGAGCCTCACCCGACTGACCGACCAGGATTTTTCTCTCCCACAGTCCTTTTCTCTCCCTCCGCCCTTCCTCGGCTCCTGACCACACACACTCTGTGGTCTCTTTTCACACAGGAACTTATTCGTCGCTCCTTGTTACTTTTATTTCCTTTGTATCTCGCATTATTATAGTCTATGGTATGTTTTTAGAATGTCTTTTTGTCATTCTGTTGTGTTGAGCTGCACGTTTGTTCCTTTGCTGTGAACCACCTTGGGCCTTTTTTGCGGGGGGGGGGGAGTGGAACATAAATGGCAATTCACATTGCAAATGCACTGAGACCCAGCATCAGTCTTGAATAGGAGCAGAGGCACTCTGAAGACTTGTGGACTCATCCTGTTTCCCTACCAGCCCATCTGACCCTTCCCTCTTTTTGATTCCAGGCCCTAAAGAGGCACAGCTGCGATGCCAGTCCCTAAAACCCCCTGCAAGCTGAAAATGGCCAATGGAGACCCAGGTGGCACCAGTGGGGCGCTGATTCTGGAAGACATCCAGGGTACCAACCCCTTTGAGGAAGATCTGGAAGAGAATGAGAGAGGCGCTTTCATCGGAAGCATCCCCCCCGGGAGTGGAAAGCCTTCCTCAGAGGACGGTGGTGAGTTCGAGCGTGGCCTTTTCAATGGCAGCCCCGAAGAGCGCTACAGGCGCCGAGCAACCTTGGAGAAGCTGGTTGGGTTGTCGCCCTTCCGCATGGGCAAGAGCAAGAAGACTGGAGACAAGAGGTCCCCAAATGGGGAAAAGGGGTCAGACAGGAAGTCCTTCTTGGGGCGCATGATGGTCCCCTTGACGGAAGGCAACCAGAGGAAGTCACGGCGCTGCTCGGAAGACTTCAGCCTGCTGCAGAGGTTCAACGGCCGCCGCAAGGAAAGCCTTTGCAGCCTGGACTGCAGCTTGGCCGAGAAGGAGAATGGCGGTGGCGGCGACACCTTGAAGCGCATGTCCTTCCTCAAAATTGGGCTGGGCGGGAAGGTGCGCCGGGCTTCGCTGGTGGAGAAGCTCAACCAGACAGAGGCCTCGGAACCAGAGCCGGTCACGGAGGAGGCAGAGACCCGGCCCAAGGAGCCCCTTTCTGGTGAGTCAGTCCGTGCCAGGGCTTCCGCAGGAGGTCGTGGAGACTGATTTACGGGCACGAGTCGGAGGTGGGCAGCACTGTGGCATCACCTCCGAAGGAGGAACTTGCCCAGACTCCGGCCCAAACCTTGCTTCTTTAGGAAGCATTCCGGCATGCTAAAAACATCAGATAGGAAAGCAGGAAAATGCAGGGTGGAGGGAGAGGGAACACAGCAGGGATGAGCGTGAATTTTCATAACATTCAAAATTTGTACCAATTCATACAAATTCGGACATTTGAATCTGAATCAAATCTTGGCACATGCAGAGACTGACAATCAAATTCAAATCAAATGTTCTGATGTATTCGTATGAAGCTTCATATGGGATTTATATGGGATTGAACATTTGTATTGAATTTGAATCCCACCACATCCCAAGGGGATCTATTCAACCGAATATGGATTTTTTTCACTCACATCCCTAGAAGACGGTCACATCCCTTTTGCAGCAGTAAAATGCTCCTGTCTGCCCTCGCAGAACAGTTTGCACCCGGATCAGCTTTTCAGTGATTAACTGAAACTTATAAAATGTCTGCGTGAACAATGATGCAATTTGCGGAAGGGGGAGTTATTTTTGCATCCCCTTGTCCCTAATTCCTGCAGCGGGCAAACTATCTATGGTGTGGGCCTGATTTCTGCAGAGATCTCTGCGGCGGTATCCTAAACCTGTCCTCCACCACACAATGCAATTTTTCAAACAACCTACAAAAAAGTTACACCACCAGGACCGATGAGGTGATAAAAGTCTCCATATGTGGTTTATGCATCCTTAAAAATGAAGGTTAAAAATGTTTAAAACCACAGGAAGAAACCACACGAAAAGGCCGCTTTGCTCAGGGAACGTGTGCGCTTCAGCGCTCCGTTTATCCTGAGCGGTTCCCGTTTCCTGGAATCTGGCCCATTTTGGCTTGCTAATGTTTTGTGGCAGTGAGCTGGAAGGGTGTGTGTGAGTGTGCCTCCCCTGGGCTCCTGCTCTCCAGACCCATCCTCCCTGGAAATGGAGTGGAGGTGTAGGAGCATCTTCTAGCAGCACACTGTACGCCCAAATGGAGCCACAGGGCAATGGAGATGTTATCACTGGGCTGGCTGAAGGGGCTGAGATAAATAGGCTTTGTTAGACAATGAAGCTTTTGTAGTATCTCTTTAAGCAAACAAACAGATTCTGCTGGGGCTTTTAAATGACTGGAGAGCAGCCTAGTCCAGAGTAAACACGGGACCCAATAAACTGGGGCAAAAGAACATGAGAAATCCTAGCTGGATCCAACTGGTGGTGCCCCCCTAGCCCGGCAGCCTGAAGCCCAGGAGTACGATCACTTGCTCTGCTCTCGTGCTCCCAGCATGTGGGTTTGACAGGCAACATCCCATCAGAGCCTGGGAACCGCTTGGCTGGATGGAACCAGGGCCCTTTTTCATCCCAGCTGTTGGGCAGGGGCACAGATATTTGCCCTGCACACGGCTTCCCGCATCGCCTCCAGGAACAGGGGGAATTGCCCATCCTTTAACCAAGAGTGAGCCACTTTTCCAAAGGTGTGTGAAATCTTGGGGGCTGTGGCTGGTGCCTTCGAAAGGAAACCTATGAAAACTCTGACCCCCCCCCCCAGTATTTCAATGCAGCCATTCTGGACACCGCTCCCCCCCTCTGAATCGCAGAGTTTACGGTCTGGGGCTCCTCTTGACTTGTCCAATGGCCCACAAAGTCATTTTCCTCCAGGGACGCAGAGAAGGCCTGATTTTCACTGACCTCCGGGCCCAGCCTGTTTGCTCAGGTTCCGGCTGGAGGGAGCTAATGAGGGTTTTTTCTTTGTGCTTTGCTCATTGTTGTAGCAGCCTGATTGCCTGAGAAGCAGCCCATTGACCTTGCTTGAGAATGTGCCCGGGGGAAGGAAAAGGCCTCTGAAGTTCTGGGGAGAGAACAGCAAACTGGGAAACAGGCAGAGACTGAGCCGTGTTCGTCCTGAAGCCTGAAAAAGGCCTTTCCTTCCTTCCTCTTGAAGGGCTTTAGTGCCTGGAACAATTCGCCAATGATAGCCTCATCACCTTAGATTAAAACAAAACAAAGCCCATTTTTAAATAGCGTTCCCCCCCCGCCCCCCACAGAGCGATGCCCAAGAATGCGGGGTGCCAAGTGGCCTTTTCCTTATCAGCTGCTCAGTGAAATCAGCTGCAGCCCAGGGCCAGAGGGTGGTCTTGCCTAGCTGACGTGCAGAATCTTACCGTCAGCTACATGCGTGGCAATCTTGTCATGGGGCCCTGGTTAGGAGAATAACTGACAGCAGGGATGAGGAGTTTACCTAGGAGGATGAACAGCTTCATGGTAGTCTCACCGCTACTGAATTGGGGTTGATCCCTGGAACTCCTTGGGTGCAAGTACACAGTTTTCTTGGCAGAGATACAGAAGTGATTTGTCATTGCCTACTTCCAGGGAAAGGCTGGGGATCGAGCCTGTGTTTTCCAGGCCACTTGCTTTGCCACTGAGCTATAGTGCCTCCCAGCCAGATTCCATGGGCACATCTATACACAGTTTTCTTGGCAGAGAAACAGAAGTGGTTTGCCATTGCCTTCATCTGGGGAGAGGCTGGGGGCCCTCTGCCTTCCAGACCGGTTGCTCTGCCATTGGCATAAATGCCCGTATCCTTCTCTCTCGCCGATATCTCTTCCACCAGCTTTCCTCCTCCTTGCTTCCCTCAGGAAGTGGCTAAACGCATCTGGGACATAGCAAGTGTGTCCTCTAGGGTAGAGAGCAAGATGCTCTGTGGACAGAGACCATGATGAGGAGCCGGGATACCAGTCTCCAAAGCCCAAAGGGGAAGCGGGATCTTCAGAGGTAGTTACCTCTCTGAGACTGTCAGAGCAATCAGGGCTAGAAAGTCCAGGGCGGGGGGGGGGGATCTTGCTCACTGGAGATACAGTGGGAATAATAACATCTGTTTAGAAAATCCTGCATTTAGCAGGAGGTTGGACCCGATGACCCTAGAGGCCCCTTCCAACTCTATAATGCTATCCCACCCTATACCCAAAGGTCTCAGGGCGGTAACAACAATTATCCTGCAAGCGCCACCTGAGGGGGTGTTGTCTGCAAGTCATGCTTTTTCTGCTTGTACCTTACTTGTGAGCTTCTGTGACCAGCTGGCTGGCCATTGGGAGAACCAGATGCTGGGCTAGATGGGCTGTTGGTCCAACCCTGATAGGCACTCTGTATCATTCTTATTGCCACTTGACCCAGCTGGTGGTCATAGGCACATGCAGGGGAGTTTCCTCTCAGACCTGAAAGCAGCTTGGCCCATGACCTGAGCTGCTTTCCCCTATTTCTCCTATTATTTCAAGAGGGGTTCAGAGCGAAGGCGGCATTGGAAGACACCAGTTTCTGTCTGTGTTCTGTCCTGGCTTTTAGCAGAATCAGTAAGCAGGCAGTTGGTGGAGATGCTTTTCTTTGGTTTTGTTCATGAAGCAAAAGGGGGGGACACCGTGCTGGTTGGCCGAACTGTCAGGGTCTGGGGTTAATTTTCAGGAGTGGACAAGCCACTGACCAAGTGATGCCTGGTAGCATCACCCTCGCACGCCAGGACTAGGGATGCGCACAGCATTCCTTATTCGCATGAACTCAGACATTTGTGCACGGACTGAATGTTACAACATTCGTACATTGGCATTCGTATTTGTGTGAATCTTTTGGAACGTTCATGAAATGGGGAGGTGGGAAAGCGGCAGCACCAGTCACACCTGCAATGGGTCCAGAGTGCATTCAACATAGATTGAGAGCGGATTCAAAGTGGGCTCAAGGTGGATTTGATGCTTTCAGAGCGGATATGTTGTGGGATATATATCGTATACATATCAGATATGCATCAGATACATATGGGATATATATGGGATATGTATGCATTCGTATTGGATATCTGTATGAATTCATACAAATAGATTCGTATCTAATAGGATCCCACCGCGTTCGAAGGGGATCTATTTGAACGAATATGAATTTTCTTACATGCAATTCGATACACACCAAATGCAAAAAGCCCTATTTGTGCACATCCTTAGCCTATTCCCTGGATCCACCTGCCCTCCAATCCTGGCAGGGTCCATCAGACCAAGCCGAGAGCCTGTTGCAGGCCAAATGGCTAGAGTGGCCTGTCTGGGTTCTACACTAGCTGTGGTACCAAAAGTGGCACATTATGGTTCCCAGGAAGCCTTTTTGAAAGATCTGCCATAATGTTCCTGGAGCATGAGCTATGCAAGAGAAGTTGCTGCCAAAGAAAGACAGGAGCGAGTTGCCCCCCCCCAATATTGAATTGGTCTTTCTTCTCTCTTGCACCTCTGCTCCAGTTCTGGAAATCCTGAACCTGATTCAGCAACGGGATTTGCTGGTGGCCGACAGACATATCATTGAACTGGAAGCAGAATGCGAACAGGAGGGGCGGCAGAGCCCCGAGCACAGCGAGGTCTGGAAGGACGAGAGCCGGAAGGCCAAGGACGTGGAGCTGCTCTATGAGCACCTGCAGAAGGAGCTCTGGGCTGTCCTTGCGGAGTCCCTGGCGGCCAAGAGCACATACCTGCCTCTGGAGGTCATGGTGCAGGTGATCGAGCAGGAGGAGGAGCGCGACCGCAGGTGGCTGGAGGCCAAGGGGGAAGCGGTAGGGGAGAGCAAGGCTCGTTCTCGCCCCCGGGCCATGAAGAAGCAATGGGCCGAGGCGGTGGACAAGCTGGTCAAGCAGAGGTTGTGCCAATGCATGGAAGGGAGGGCCGGCTCCATTGCCACGCAGATGGACAGGCTGGCAAAGTGTGCAGTGGAAGACCTGTGCGCGGTGAAGTTCCATCTGCTCCACGCCTACCCGAAAGAGTACGAGGCCTTCAGCGTCTACCTCAGCTGCTACCACAGGGGGCTTGCCCGGTGCTTGGCGGAGGTGGTCCAGAGGAACCTGACCATCTCTGAGCTCTACTTCATCTTGGACTGGAACAGCAACATCTACCAGAGGTAAGTAAGTGAAGGAGCCCAGAGCAGGTGCTAAGCAAGGCGCTGGGAGCTCTGTAAGCTCAGCCTCCGTGGTTTGGCTCCCCGGGAACTTTGCTCAGGCCCCTCCCTGGTGGTCCAGAGCAGGCAGGTCCAGAGTCCCCTCCCTCTCCTTTGGAGCTCATAAAGCACCTCCTGTTGGCTTGTGGAGAGGCGAGGGTGGCACCATTTGGAACTCATCCATCGCTTGGCGCAACGCCGGGGAAGCCACCCAAACTAGGTCACGCTTTGAGCCGAGGGCACCCAAGGTGGCACCCAAGGCACAATGGGGTCCTTGAGAGCTTCCCCAGTGGCAAGAGGGGGTGCATTTTTCTCCTTTGACAAAGATTACAGAGCTGAATGGGGAAGGGGGACTGAGAAAGTTTCTGTTGATTGAAAAATCTACACAGATGGCCACCCTGGCCGCCCAATCACTGTCCCGTCTGATCACTGAGCTATAAAACTGGAGATGCGCCGCAATTGTTCTGCTTCTGACTTTCACACAGTGGCGAGAGATAACTGAGGAGTCTTTGTGTGTGTCCGGTTTCCATTTGGCAGGGTGGGGGCGACAGCAGCCTCGGGGAAGCAGAGAGGGGGGCTGCCCCAACCTGCTGTCAAAATCCCTAAAGCGCTCTGGGCCCAGAAGGATTGGCGCCCCTGGTCTGTGGGGCATCCTGTCCCCAATGACTGTCCCTCTCTTTCTGTCTCCCCCCCCTCCCCCCCCACCCCACAGAGAGGTTCTGGGCAGAGCAGAGATCTCCTCCCTGGTCAAGGCTGAGGATCTTGGTCCGCTGCTGTCTCTTGAGACCCAAATAACCTTGGAAGAGGACTGCATTGCAGCCGTAAAGGTAACAGCAGGAAGCCCAGAGTGATGCGGAACTGCTATTTTCCCTTGGCAGGGGTTCCCCCGGAAGGCAAAATGTAAGGCCAGGTTAAAACAAATTAGGTGCAGCTAGAAGTGGGCATGCTTATGCTCCCCCTCCCAGGGCATTCTTTACTGGCAAGAGCCGCCTCCTTGGGCAAGCCATGGCCCTTCACTCACCTGCAGAAGAAGGGAAAGAGGCAGGACACAGGCCCCTTTCCTGGCCAATGGCTGCGGGGAGATTCTTAGACACTGGAGCTGTGGACCCTCACTGGAAACGCTTTGAGGCCTGCATGCAGGGGTCTCAGAAGCAGCAGCCACCATGCCCTGTGTCCCAGAAGACAGGTTTAAGTAAGGGCCCTGGTGGTCTTGAAAGCCAGCAAGCACGGCACACACACTCAGCTTAGATCACCCTTCAGAAGGAAAACCTCTGGGAGCCAATGGGCAATTCAGGCCTTTAGAAACACTGTCCTTGAAGTTGCCACGGGTGTCGCTGTGGGCTAGGACATGGGCCTGTGGCGCTTTTCTCTGGAAAGCTGCCCCCTCGGCCGTTTGCTTCTTGCCCCTCTTGCAAGGAGCCTGCCTCTGTCCCTGCCAGGCCTGAGCAGCTGTGGGACGCCGCTTTGCTTCTCATTTGCAGGCCAAGATCACCGGCGACATGAACCGAGAGCTCCAGAGTGAGGAGGAGAGGTGGGCGCAAGACGACGAAAGCAGCGGCGCCCAGTTTAACCTGTCCGGCAAAGTTATCTTGGTATGTCAGACACCTGACCTTTGGGCGGGAAGGAGGCTCAGAGGGGCAAGAGGGGACCCAAACCATCCAGCCCTGCCCTGCCCTGCCTTCTCCGATCTCCACTTTTGGGTCTCCTGGGGCTACCTGGGACTGCCTCCCCTCCCAGTTTCCCCCGGGCACTGAGCCTTTCTCCATCTTTGCAGGTGCTAAAGGCTCACGCGGACAGAGCCCCCCAGATCACGCAAGGCTTTGGCATGAGGATGGCCCACTGTTGCCTGACCAGCCTGGTGGAATTCCTGCAGAGGTATCTCGCCAATGAAGCTGCCAGAAGAGAGGCTCATCCTCTTCGGCTGCCACCAACAGGGACCCTTTAGGGCGGCTGGCGAGGGGAGGCAGAGGAAGCGCTGGGAGGAAACTCCCCACCCCACTTGGCTAGGGGTGCTGATCCAAGAACACTGTCTTCTCCTTCAGGCTACTGGGCACACAGGGGCAGGGTGGGATAGAAACCAGGCACTTTCTTTGTGGATCCATCACTTTGTATTGTTGTCTTCCTGCCTCCCCCCTCCTTGCTTAGTTTCCAGAGAAAGGTCGAAAGGTTCCACGAGAAGCAGACGGAGGCCCGCCTCTGCCCAGACACCTACATGAGCCGAACCATCATGCTTGTCAACTGCTGCCCCCCCTTCAGGTGAGGGGCACCGCCTTGCCTCTTCCAGTCCTGAGGAAGAGAGGCTGGGTAAGGCCAGCTTCAGCCCCTTTGGTCTAGTGGTTAGGCAGCCAGACTCTTATCTGGGAATACTGGGTTT
>MTQE01003491.1:1070397-1082548 GCA_014337955.1 Aspidoscelis marmoratus
CACGAAGCCACCTGGGCAACCTTGGGCTAGTCACAGCTCTCTTCTGAGCTCCCATAGGCTCACCTACCTCACAGGGTGTCTGCTGTGGGGAGAACAGAAGGTTTGTCAGCAGCTTTGAGCCCCTTAAGGGTGAGAAAAGTGGGGTATAAATACCAACCCCTCATCTTCTTCTTCCTCCACAAAGCCAGCTGGGTGAGCTTGGGCTAGTCACAGCTTCTGAGCTCTTACAGTCCCACCTGCCTCACAGAGTGTTCTGTTGTGGGGAGAAGAACAGAAGGTTTGTCAGCTGCTCTTAGTCCCCTTAAGGGAAGGTTTATCAGCCACTTTGAGTCCCCTTAAATGGGTGAGAAAAGCGAGGTAAAAAAGCCAACTCTTCTTCCACCCTGCCCACCCCCAGCATCAGGGACAACCGCAGACAGCCCAGCTGGTATCTTCCCGCTGATGTTGCTTCTGAGCACTGGCACTAGGGGGGAACCCAGAATATGGATGTTTCCTCTTCTGTGGCTTATAATTACCACGTTCTTTAGTTCAAGAAGAAGAAGAGTTGGCTTTTGTACCACACTTTTCCAACCCATTTAAGGGCCCCAAAGCAGCTGACAAACCTTCTGTTCTTCTCCCCACAACAGACACCCTGTGAGGTGGGTGAGGCTGTGACAGCTCAGAAGAGAGCTGTGACTATCCAAGGCCACCCAGCTGGCTTCATGGAGGAGGGTGGAATCAAACCCGGTATTCCCAGATAAGAGTCCGGCTCCTTAACCACTAGACCAAACTGGCTTCTCAGGTCAGCTTCAGTGCTGGCCTGAACGCTGCAGCCCTTTCCATTGACAAGCATCTCTTCTGCAGGGACTATGTGGAGCACCTGGCAAGGTTTGGTCACCCTGAGAGCGAGGCGGTGCAGCTCCGAGCAAACGGCGCCCTGGACAGGGTCACTCGGCTCTGCAACCGAGTGCTGGCGGACTACCTGTTTCAGAACCTCAAGGTAGAGTTCCAGGAAGAGATGGGAGGGGTGGGGTGGATGGGGACATGAGGGGAATCCAAGCTTCCCTTCAAGGGCAAGGGGTGCAGGGAGCGTGGACAGGCTTGGCTCTTCCTGAGAGATTTTCACCCCTGAGAGAGGGACAGGCTCCTTCCTGCGTCTTGAGCAGGCGCTCACCCAGGCCCAAGATCATGATGGCCAGGAGCTGTCCCACGGTGCCCATGGAAGGCCACAAGCAGGGCATAAACACTCACGTCCGGTGGGAGTGAATTCACTGTGCACTAGGAGGGAAAAGGTTCCCAGGCTGACGAGGCCTGAGGCAGATTTTGAGTGTTCCCACCTCCCCTCATTGCACGCAGCCCTACTTCCATAAGCTGATGAAGAGGAAATGGCTCAACAACTCTGAAGCCTTCGCCACCATCATGGTCCTCCTTGCTGAGCATGCCCAGAGACTGCGGACAATGAAGCTGGAGCCATACCAGGTGAGTAGCCTGCCTGGTGCCATTCTGAGAGCACCCGGCACCTGTGCCTCAGCATCGCAAGGGTGGATGGAGCTCGTGTTTTTTGTGTGTCAGGAGGCTGTTAAAAGCACAGGAACATTGCTAAGGGAAGATGGAGACATTTCTAGCCTTCTGGCTACGATTTGTACTGTGAGAACACAAGAACCTCAGAGGAGCCCTGCTGGATCAGGCCACAGCCCATCTAGTCCAGCATCCTGTTCCACACAGCTGCCCACCAATTGCCCATGGGCATCGCAAGCAGAGACAATAGCAAATCTTCTCCTGCTCTCAAATACCAGCAAATGGCCTTAGAGGCATCCTGCTTGTTCCCCAGCCTGAAAGATGTATTTAGGCATCCATTCTAGTAGCCATTGATGTATCTGTTGTCCATAAATTTGTCCAAACCTTCCTTAAAGCCACCTAGGCTGGTAGCTGTCACCACCTCTTCTAGCAGCCGATTCCATAGACCAATGACCCTCTGGGTAAAGAAATCCTTCCCCTTGTCTGATTTGACTCTCCTGCCCATCAGTTTCATAGATGCTTTCCAGGTTGAAGAGGCCCAGGCGTTGCAGTCTGATTTCATAAGGGATTTTGTTTCAGCCCCTTAATCATTCTGGTTGCCCTTTTCTGTACCTTTTCCAGTTCCACTGTATCCTTTTTGAGGTGTGGTGACCAGAATTGTACACAATATTCCAGCTGTGGCCTCACCATACATTTGTAAAGAGGCAAAATGACACTTGCTGACTTGTTTCCTATTCCCTTCCTAATTATTCCCAGCATTAAATTAGCTTTCTCGCTGCTGCTGCACACTGGGCTGACACATTCATTGAACTGTCCACCAGAACCCTGAGATCCCTTTGCTGGTGTGTTGCAGAAAGCTCAGCCTCCCCTAGTTTATAGATATAATTAGGTTTTTTGGCCCCAATGTGCATTGCCACTTGGTTGCCCACTCACCCAGAAATGGCTGAAGACATCCTTAGGACACAGTTCTCGAGCTGCGGTCCTCCAGAACTGAAACTCCCAGCATTCCACTGGGGCTGGCCCAGCATGCTGGGAATTGTTGTTCAGAAGCACCCAGAGGAGCTCGGCATGAGAACCACAGCCTCAGAGTGCCCTCTCCAAAGAGAGCAGCTTCTCTAAGTGAAACCCATCTGCACCTCCTCCAACCCAGACGTTCTGTCCGATTCCCATCCTTGCCCTGACCGCACTGGCGTTTTTGCTTGGCGCTGCTTTCTTCGCTTCTGCTTTGCTCTACCAGCTGCTGGTGAAGGCAGTGCACCGCCGGGTGCTGGTGGAATACGTCCGGCCATTGATGCAAGTGCGGATCATCTGTACCTCCTCCAAGATGAGAACCAAGGTGGCCGACAAGCTGCGCAGCGAGGCCAGAAAGCTGCAGGAATTCTTCATCCAGCTGGTGAGCGCAGGGAGGCGAGCCGGGAGTGAGGACGGGCCGAGGGCCGGTAGGGAAAGGGTGTCTTGGCAGGGGCCGGTGGGAAGGCAGGGCTCTCTGCAAGGCCCTTGTGTCCCTTGAGGACCAAAGGTCTCGTCATGATCTGGAGGAGACGCAGATCGCAGATCGGATGCATACACTGCTTTCCTAGAGACCCTTCAAGACAGCTTCGAAAAGTGGGGACAAAGAGACACTTGCTGCAGACCAAGACGCAGCTGCAAAGCAGCAGCAGCACCTGAAAGAGCTTGCAAGCGGCCATTAGAAAGCCATGGAAGAGCAGCCATCCCTGAAGCCCCCAAAAGGAGCAGAATAAGGCAGCAGAACCTTCCGCCTGTCAGGTTCTGTTCAGCAGTTCAGGCACGCAGGAGAGAGCGCCACCGTTTTTGGCACCAGAGGCACCTGCCCGCTAGCCCTAGCCCTAACCCTGCAGAAGGATCATCAAAAACAGTGGGCCAGTTTGGTCTAGTGGTTAGGGAGCCGGACTCTTATATGGGAATGATGGCTTTGATTCCTCCCTCCCCCACAAAGCCAGCTGAGTGGCCTTGGGCTAGTCACAGTTCTCTTCTGGCTTCTCACAGCCCCACCTGTCTCACAGGGTGTCTGGTGTGGGGAGAAGAACAGAAGGTTTATCAGCTGTTTTGAGACCCTTAAGGATGATAAAAGCCAACTCTTCTTCTAATATATGCCATGAACCAGTTGTGGGTTCTGGGGGTGCAAACCCATGGCTCTCCGTGCCCCCCCCCTTCATACTCAGAAGAGGAGCTGTGGTACAAGGTTACAAGAAAGCCCTGCGGGTGGAAGAATTGGGCACCTCCCTCTGGCTCTCATTCCACTTTCCAGCACACTCACCTTTTTATGCCCCCCTTGCACCGCAGCCTTTTGTAAACTGTCCCCCCGCCACACCCCACGGCCAGGAGTTCCAGGCTTTTGGCCCGTGGCTTTCTTTCAAGGTCACTTCCTGATGTTTGCAGACACGGCACATCCCTGGTGCCTCCAGTAAAGGTAAACGGGGGGGGGGTATCTATAATTAACTCCCATCCCAAGTTTAGCATTGCACCGCCTGCCTCGCTCTTGTCCTTGCCTTGCCCTTGACCGCCGCCTCCGCCTCTCTCTGTTCCTGGCAGGAATCTGCCGCATCCTGGCTGGACTCGGTCGTGCCACACCTGGCCAGCATTATCGATCTAGAGGACACGCCGGCCATCCAGATGGAAGTGGGCTTCCTGGCCAGAGAGTTTCCAGATGTGCAGTGAGTATGGAGACAGGCCACTCTGTGAGGGAGGGGTTGCCCTGGCACTTTGCTAATTGTCATCCCCCCCCCTACACATGTCCATTCCAACAAGCAAGTAGGAACAGGCAACCTCCTGGGCCCCTGGCTGCATCCATCGGCCTCTTCTCCCCCTACCCAAATTCAGAGGTGGTGATTCAGAGCTCATCCTTCATGAAGAGTCCTGCTTCCCTTTTAAAGCCTTTCAGGCCCAGTGGCTTTTCCTCCTGTACCAAGCGTGAGGATGGGGTTCGGGGCAAGATGGATTTCTTCTGCCAGAGCACCAAATTGGCTGCTCCTTCAGTGGTCTGGGGGAGCCTTCACCTAACGGCGCAAGCCAAGATGTTGTCCAGTCCGGCCACAGACTCCTCCTCTGGAAGACCTTGGACAAGCTCCTTTAGGCCTACAGAGCTCTCTAGACTTGCGGCTCAGTCATGAGAACCACAAGCCCAGGGAGAACATGGAGCTGCACCTGGAGGTTGGCGCTCATGCTGTGTGTTTGCTTTACATCCCATCCCATCCTCCCTGTGCTGCAATTCCGCTGTGTCTTCTTTCCAGCAGCAGGCGGCCAGAGGACTCTGAGAGGTGGGAAGGCACCTGTCCCCTTGTATTTGGCCCCAGGTTGCTACTGCAGCACTGACGTTTGCAACAGGCCTCTGCTCCGTATCTCTTGACTGACTGGAGGCTGGCTCTGACCGTGATTACGCAGTCCTTTTGTCCTCTCAGCTCATGCCCTGACTCCAGTCACGAACAAGGGACTTATTATGTGGCCCTCTTTCAGCTCAGTTAATTAACAGAGACAGGGCTGTTGTGAGATCACTCAGAGATAGTTTTCTTTTCCCTCTCCCAAGCACATTTGAGGTCACTTCTGCATTCTGCAGTCTCAACGGCCCTCCTAGTGACTACCTACGCATGGCTAGGGCTCTTGCTCATGCCCTCAACTGGGACGCTGATGCCAAGCTGAAGCAATGTCAGACTGGGCCAGGCCACGTTGCTCCAGGCTGCTGTGGCTCTGGGCAGCCGCTATCAGCGTGAAGGAATAAGCAACCGCAGGATCAAAGCTTGAGTGGGCGCATTCTTTGAGGCCATCTCTCCTTCATAAATGGAAAGATGCTATCAGACATGGATGCGAGTGTGTGACCAGAGAAGATGATCACCTGGCTGGGAAGGAAGCTCACTCTACCTCCAAGCCCAGTCCATCAGTAGGGATTGCAGCCCCAAGAGGAGGAAAAGTTCTGGACTCAAAGCAGAGCAAGGGACAGCCATCCTTTCTTGGACGGAACCTGGCCCTTCCTTGTTCCACGTCATACCCGTCAGTATGGCTCACAGGGCCTCCTCTCTTCTGAACCTGTGAGAGGCTGTGGTGGAGACTCCTCAGGGGGAAGGCGTCCTTGCCACTGGTAGCCCAGTTTGGTGTGCACTTGGTGTGAGCCTGGCCCAGTCACTTGCACCAAGGACAGGAGGCCAAAAATATTCCAAGTTCCTTTTATTGACCGATCAGCAAAGGAGACCCCAAGCAGAATATGTAATGTGTATTTATAGGGTGGTTGTTTATGGGTTCAACAGCACTTTGCACAACTGCCCACAAACCACATAGGTTTCCTGAGATCGATCGTACAGAAGCACATGGTTTCCAAAATGGTGCTGCTTATGCTAAGCTGCAGATGAGGCCCTAAGCCTGGCCATGCCACGATGGGACCACCTACCCAAGGATTCCCCCACCCCACAGCATCCCTCTTTTTGAGGACTCCTATTGGTCAGCCAGGTAGGGCGTGTTGCTTCGGGCCCTGGGAGGCCGGGCCACGCTGGGTCTTCTTCCAAGGACGGCTGCACAGCAGCAAGTTTTCGGTGGCAAAATGTGTCACTGCCAGTTTCCCAGGACAAAGGGGAGGCTGCCAAGTTATAAATACTTTCCTTCTTCCAGGCTACCCACACAGCTCCATTTGGCTGCCAGCTGACTGCGTCACTTGGGGAGGGCAAAACTATACCTTATCGTGTCTCCTCTGTTTGTTTTCTTTTCCATCTTCCTGCTTATTGCATCCTTGGGGATTGTTTCAGAGGCGACAGATTGCCCGTTAAGTGTGGCTGACGGACGTTTCCTGTTTTATCTGGACCTTGCTGGGTTTTTTTTTTCTTCTCCAAGAAACAACAAGGCATCCAAATAGGAGAAAAACAAGTGGCTGGACTGCAGAGAGGAAGTAGGCTGGCTGGCTAGCAGCTTCCTAGAGGCAGCCATTTTGTGTTGGCAGCAGAACGATAGGCCTATCAGCTGGGCTGGACTTAGAAGCGTCTGGGCTTCATCTGGGGCACTGAGCATTGTTCTTATGCCTTAGAGGAAAAACATTAAGGCTGCACAGACAGGATCAGCTCAAATGTCTCTCCATCCCAGCCCCTGCACTGACCCAAATTGACATTCAGGCCCTGTCTCCACAGAGCCGTAAAGAGAGGGCTGCCAGTTCCGCTTTGCCCAGCAGCATGAAGTGTGCAGTGCAGGGAAATCCACCTTCATTCCCACCGTTGTGCCAACCCTTCCACACACTGACCTGGAGACAGCACTGCCTGTGGGCAGCTCCCCCTGCCCCTCATCACGTGGCCTCCTAGAAGAAAGGCGCCACTCTACGCCAGGGTGGAAGGCGCCTATTTTCTGACAGATGTGGTGGGGCAGAGTGGCTTATGAGCCCCAATGGCGCCTGATGGGGGGCAGGGAGACCCTGGAAGTAATCCTGCCACCGGCCTTTGCTGTGGTTGCAAGAATGGAGACTGAAGGGGCCGTGGAGCGAAGCCATGCATGAGTGGCCCACCTGAGGAGTCCCTTCGTCCCTCCAATGCCTCGGAAGCCTCCCCAGATCAGAGTAAGGGGCTCCCGCTGTCCGGCTCCCTGTTCTTTCTCTGGCCACCTTGCACCAAAGAGCATTTTCCCTCTCCCAGGCATCGGATGCCCGCCTTGAATCACCCCTCTAGCTTCTAGGCTTCCTCTTCACGAAGCCTGGACATTCCGCGTGGCAGAGACAGACTTCTCCTTCTGAGCTTCCCCAGATCTTGTCTTCTTTGCCTTCTTCCCCCACACCACCAAAGGCCCAGCTGTCTCCCGATCCCTGCCCATTCACGCAAATCCAGGGAAAAGCACTCTTCCTGCTCCCCTCGCTAGCTGCCCCAGGGCAACGGGGATATGGAATGAAGTGGCACTTCCTAAGGCACCCCTGGCTTAGGGGGGCACAGCCCCCCCTTTGGGCCCCTGCAGAGACCCAGCCAGGCCCTGTGAGAGCAAAGGCCCTGCTTGGGCAGCACTGAGGCAGAGTTGCCAGGCACAATGCAGTGGGCACCAGCTGCTCATTAGTGAGGAAAGCAGAGAAAGCAGAGGGCAGCTTCCCCTCTTGCTGGCCTCTGTGGCGGGCACAGACGGATGGGGCAGCCGTGCCAGCTTCATTTCCTATAGTGGGCAAGGGGGCTGAAGCAGCCACCTGGGCAACCGTGGGGAAGCAGGGAGGCTTTTTCGCAGCCCGGTGGCATCCAAGAATAGTGGGCGCAAAGAGTTCTGGGTAGAAAAAAAGGAGGAGAAAGACCCAAACAGCAAATACCTGAACTGGGTCATCTTGGACCAGACCATGAAGCTTCATGTTTTCATAAGAAGGGTGGCACAAACAGCGGCTCCAGGGGGGCATTTTGCTCGTTCTTTCTCTGTCGCTGCCAAATCCGTCTGAAAAATTGGGCTCCATCTGGTAGACCTGAAAGTTGTCACCATCAGGGCAGTAACAGGGCCAGCTTCCAGGGCCAGGATCTCTGCTTTCCCATGGGTGATGGCACTGCCAGTGGCCTTTGGCCAGAGTCGGTCCACAACTGAAGCAATCAGTGCTGCTTCTCCTTGAGATGTGACCCATTCCTGACGGAGGGTCTGAAAGTGCTGCCTTGGCTCAGGACAGAAATTAAGGCCAGTAACGCAACCTCTGCTTCCCTCCTTCTCCAGAAAGAAGCACATCTCTGCCATCCTGGACGTCCGCGGCCTCCAGAACCAAGCCCGGCGCCAGGACATCTTAGCAGTCATGGAAGGCCCGGAGCTCACGGAGGCCGAGGCATCTCTCTGCCAGGATCAGGCCTTCTTCTCGGAGATCCCCACAAGAGAAGTCTTCTGCGTCCGTGTCCAGCTGAACCGGCTCTCGCACCTTGGCCTGGCCTGCATCTCCCGGCTGCCACGCCAGCGTCCCCGGCGACAGAGGCGGCGTAAGCCACACTTGAAAGGGATTGAGGCCGAATCGCAGGTGTGAGAACAGCTGGACCGCCAGACTTTGGGTTCTCCCTCTTGGCCTCAAAAGGTGCCTTCCAAAACTGGATGTATCTGCTGCTTTTATGTTCCCACCTTCACCCCACAGCACCCCATAAACGCACAGAGTACCACTTTCTGCTCTTCCAAAGGGGAGGCAGTATAGGCTAAGGGTCAAAGGAATGCGCTTTTTGTTAGCAGACGATTTCATGCTGGCCAAGAAAGGAAGTGCAGGTGTGTGCGTGGGGCTGACAGCAAGGAGGGAGTCTCTGGCTCTCCGCCTGCCTGCTGCCGCCCCAGACGTCATCCGCTCTGCCTCCTCTCATGGAACAAGAGAAATTCAGAGAAAGCATTTCAAGAAAGCAAGAATATCGATTTGATACGCAGAGTGCCTCTCCTTGTCATGTAGTCTCTCTCAACACATACTTTTCCCTTCACAACACAGCAAGATTGCCCAGGTGCCGTTAGCCCTCGGCTCGGTATACGGCACTATCCGCCTGGCTACTCTGTTCCCGTGCAGACAAGACAAGATTTGGCTTGAACTGGGCCTGATGGAGAAAGTTATGTACAGGACATTGTAAATGCCTGTTAATTTAATCTCATTATTTCTTCTCTTTTGGGGGCTGAAGGTTGGCGTTGAACTGCCTCCAGCGTGTTCAGATGGGGCTTTGTATGTTCTCGGCTTGTTTGGTTGCCTGGATCAGAGTTCCTGTTTCTTAATAGATGCCTGAAAAGGGGGATTTCAGTGGTTTTAGCTTGTGACACAGGCAACTCCCCTTAGAAGCTGCACTTGAGGACATGGGAACTATGGCCTGGGTTTCACAGTACTGTCACTATGTAGTTGCCCTTGCAGGAGACTCCAAGCCATAGTTTGCCAGAGAAATGCAAAGTCAATCTCATTCTGTGGCTTGCTGACTTCTGAGGCTGTAGCTCATAGCTCTCATGAAGGCTTTTTGCTGGTGGGAAGGAGTTATTGGCTGCTCTCCGTGCTCTGAAAGGCAGGCCAGGGTGGTAGGCATGCATCCACAGTTTCCCTCGATTCCCTGGCATTGGAACGCAGTGCTCAGATGGGGCCCTCCTCCCACTCTGGCCTCTGCCCAAAGTTCAGACGTGCCCTTTGCCCTCCCTGCCTTTTCCAGAAGTGACACCCCGTGTTATATTCAGCGGCGGCCCAGAGCACTTTCTCAGAATTCTGCTCCTGGTCCCCAAAGGGCGGGAAGCCTGATTTAGGCCATATACACAGGAGGGTCATGGACGCTTCTTCCCTTCTCCGTCAGCAGGATATTGGCCCAAGCCCAGATTTGCCTTTCCGAGAACTTTGGCTGGTTTAAGTCTCCAGTGCTAATTATTTAAAGGCTAAGGCTGAAAAGGTGTGGGTGGGGCCACTGAAATCTCCATTGGTGAAAAGCGAACTTACTTGAGCGAATTCGGCAAAGGCTGATGGCCGGCACAGCAGGACCTTCGCTGAAAGAGCCGCTTGGACCTGCAATGGTGAGGGCACAGACTCGCTAAGGTGTGGCATAATCCAAGGTCCCTCCCAAACCCAGAGTTGGCAGGGGAGGCGCTGCCCCTTCCCGGTTCTTGCCCTGTGGGATGGTTGAATCTAGGCAGGACCTCTTTCAGGAGTTCCAGAGCTGAGGGCCTGTTCCTATTTGCCCAGTTCTGCCACCCTTCCCCTGCCCTATGGCGACATGTTGCTGAAGGCACCCTTTGCCCTCGAAGCAGAGAAGATACATTTTGACCCAACAAAGCGACACTCGAAAGTATCCAACACTCCTTGTGACTTCTCTTAACGGAACAGAACCTTGGTTCTGTGGGGTATTGTGGTGCTGTGTGAGCCTGTCAAGGAATAAATATTTGTATCTGCTGAAGGGACAAGTATTCAAGCCCCGAACTGTATTTGAGAGACATTCTTAAGCAGAAGGCTGCAAAATTCCAAGGGAATGAGAAGGATGTAAATGTATCTTATCTTGAATTAAAACTTAAGTTAAATACACTGAAAAGAATGGGCCTGTGAAATGTTCTTCATCGTTTCTGTGGCTCCTCTGCATTCCTTGGGGCCAAAGGCCTCACCTCAGCCTCTTTCCTTCACTCACACACCACAGACCCTGCTGATGCTCTCTAGGAGGGGAAACGCAGCGCGCATTGTTTTCTGATCTCCTCCTTCAGCCTTAACAGCCTGCTCTTCCCTTTCTCCTTTGTTCCTCAAGGCTGAAATCCTGGAAAGTCTTGTGGCAGGAATGTTTCGGGGCACGCCCCTTCCCCAGGCCTTTGGCCTTCTTCTAAAGGTTCTCTCTTGAGTCCAGTTACTCGCTCAGCATTCCTTTGATTCATTTTGAATAGGAAAACTGCTTAGTGACCCCAGGAGGTTGAGATGCAAACAGCTTAGAGATGCAGACAGGGAACGCATATTTTCCTTTTAAGCCTGGTGCTCCGACGCTTCTCCAAAAAAGCTTCAGGAGGCAAGAAATACCCCCTTCCCATCTTATCCCCCCATTCAAGGCCTCCCAGTGGGGTCATATGCGTGCATGCCTGCCCCCTCTTGCAGACCCACCGCTGCTTCCCCAGTTCTTTCCTCACCAGCCAACCCTCAGAGCTTGGGCACCTGTCCCTCACCTAGGCTACCACCTGCACTGCCAAGAAGGTCAGGACCCCCCCCCCCCGGACATATTTGATCCATGACGGGTGGGATGCTGTTATATCAACACCCCACCCATTCTGGGCCCATGAGACTATTTATTAATTTTATTTTATTTATTAAAATATTTATATCCTGCCCCATATCACAAGCCCATATAAAAAAGCCCATAAACAAACAAACGTTAAATATGTACCCCATTAAAACGGCATAAATAGAAAGTTTAAAGTTTAAATAGTGCTTGAGTGAATTAGTGCCCAAAGGGCTTTATAAAAATCCAGGTGTTTACTTGGCACCTAAAAGTTAGAAGAGTAGGCACTACTGGGCCTCCAAGGGAAGGGTGTTCCATAAGTGAGGTGCCACAGCTGGGAAGGCCCTCCCCCATGTCTCAACCCAAAGGATTTCTCTGCCTGGTGGGACACGGAGGAGCCCCCCTCCAGCAGATCTTAAACCTCGGGCAGGTCTGTGCAAGAGGAGGTGTTCCCTCAGGTATTGAGGTCCCAAGCCGTTTAGGGCTTTAAGGGTCATTACCGGCACCTTGAATTCAGACTACTTTCCCTCAAGCCGCGTCCTTCACACGGCTGCCTCCCTTGCTCTCTTCTCTGCACCGCCTCAGCCTCTGTCCCACCGCAGGCAAACTGGGACACTTCCCAAAGTGCCCCTCCCCAAAAAATAATACACTGGTGGTTCTGGCCCAGAAGGTTAAGCAGTGGAGGGAAATTTTACTTCCTCTTCAAGCTCTGTGCCCTGTGTCTGTGCCAAGTCCCCGCACTGAGAACAGTTCTTGGGGGTTCTTATTTATTTGAATTTTTATCTCACGCTATATCAAAGGTCTCAGGGTGACTCACAACATAAAAAACCAGTGAACATGTAGAATGTTCTAGAATGAACATATTAAAACCATAACATTGTCTGGATGTGGGGAGGAAAAGCTGTTCCTTTACTTAGCCAAAGGCCAGAGCAAAGAGGTGCGTCTTCACAGCTCATCTGAACGCGCAGAGTGAAGGGGCCTGACGCAGCTCAGGAGGGAGACTATTCCACAGTCTGGGAGCCACCACTGAAAAG
>MTQE01003491.1:1082720-1094450 GCA_014337955.1 Aspidoscelis marmoratus
AGGGTGGTGGTACAACCAGAAGGGTCTCCCCTCCAGATCTTAAGGCACAGACAGGTCGTACAATAGCAATGAAAAGACCCAGCCAGTTGCTACGACTGGAGTCTGACAAGAGAAAAAGGGAAAGAAGCTCTTTGCTACCTCTCCCCACAAGCTGTTGGGGGACTCCCTTCCCCTCCCCTCCCCAGCCCTGAAGTGGTGGGAGCGAAAGGAGGATCCCAGCCAGCAGCTTAATGAGTTTCCCAGCTCTACAGCTTAATTGCTGTCATGCAGTTTCCTTCCTGTGGGCTCCGCAAGAACCCCTTGGCTCCCCCCCCCTCCAGGGATCATTAGGCCTCCAGCCAAGGGGGCGAGGGAGGGAGGGAAGCAAAACCTACCATCAAAAAGAAGCCGTGCCTGAGACAGACCACCACCCCTCCGCAAGTCCCAACAGGTGACAATTTAGCAGTCTTTACAATGCCTGCCCAAGAGGAGTGGAGGGTCTGCTCCACTGGACCCTGTGAGTCCCTGCAATGTGCAGCTTAGGTTTGAAGGGGCAGGAGAAGCAGCAGGCAGAACACACACCCTCCTGGGTCTGGGGAGGGGTCCAAATGGGGTGAGAAGGAGAAGACGAAGAAGAAGAGTTAGCTTTTCTACCCCGCTTTTCTCACCATTTAAGGGAACTCGAAGTGGCTGGCACACCTTCTGTTCTTCTCCCCACAACAGGCACCCTGTGAGATAGGTGGGGCTGTGAGACCTCGGAAGAGAGCTGTGACTAGCCCAAGGTCACCCAGTTGGCTTTGTGGAAGAGTGAGGAACTGCACTCGGTATTCTCAGATGAGAGTCCGGCTCCTTAACCACTAGACCACGGAGGCGGCAGAGGGAACAACACACTGGTTGGGGTTCTCTGTGGGTGGATTTCCAGTTTGTGCAGACTTCTAATTGTTGGGACTTCCGCTTTTTAAAAACGGGGTACGCAGGAATTTGGATGAATCCATTTCAGAAGGTTCAAGCAAAATTCAAGCAAGAGCACAGCACACACCTGTGCTTATATGTGTCCATCATAAACGCATATGTGCACCTATTGCACCTATTGGAGTTGTCCTGCAAACATCTGGAAATGTACAAGCCCATGCGCCCTGCAAATGTATGGAAATGCAAGGGAAAGTCTTCCCCTTGTGGCTCTGGAGCAGGATCCAACAAAACCTGTATCTTCAAAAACCTCAATTTTAAAACGACTTTCCCAGTGCTACCTGGGCCGCCGCCTTCCTGTTCCCGGAATCCATGAAAGCCAAGGGGGCAGAGACTGTCTCGGGCAGCAGAATCTAGTACAAAAGGTCAGGCCTGTGATGGAGGTGAAGGTGCACGAGGCTCTGATCGAGGCAGAGTCTTCCTGGCTGGACTTTATCCCACAGCCCTTGGGGCCACAAGCCCTGAATCACACACGGCAGGGACAGCTTGCCATGGATGCCCAGCCAGGAATCACTCCAGGGAGGGAGGGAGCAGGCGACTCACAAAACAAGGTGAGCTTATTCTGAAGGCCAGAGGAAGCTAGGATACTGGCTCTCAGGAAGGGGGGTAATTTTGAGCATGCACAGAGTGCGTTCCGTAGCCCTTAAGGAAAAGCTGCTGTACAGCTAAGGCTGCCTGCATCTGGAAGTTATCTAGACCTCCGCACTACCTTGGGGTCTGCGCATAATAAAGACGCAAGGCAATAATCTCAGGGCCTTCTTTTTCTAAAAAAAAAGACACCCATGCCTGCTCTGAAGCAAATTCTGCAAGAGAAAAGAAAATGTCCTTGCTTTCCCCAAAGCTGAGGCCTGCGTGCAGCCGCCTTGCTCTCCTCTGACCTTTCAGCATTTGCAGGGGGCAGTCAGAGCCTCTTCCCTGGCCCAACACTGGCAAAGGCTCAGCGCAGTTCAGGGTTAAGAGGACACCCTGGAGGCAGACGTGGGCTGCAGTCCCTCTAAAGGCAGAGGGCCCCACCGGCCAGCCATCAACTGGGCCACTCAGGCCATTCCTGTTCTCGCTGGATCGAACAGGGCTGCTCTCTTCTATTATTCTACAAACCCTTCTGGGGTCCAAGTGAGGAAGTTTCTGTCCCCCCCACCCCCCAGCAGGCATGGGAGCTCCCCTGGCCACTGGAGGCTACTGAATGTGCAGAGGGGTCGTCATCCGTGACTTTGCATGCGTTGGGAGTCTTCCAAGCGTGCCGGTGCTGCCTCTTCTGGTTGAAACCCCCTGGGCTCTCAGCACACAGGGCAGGCAGCCTGACTAATTCTTCCTTGCTAAATACGCGGCTGGCCTGCAGGCACTGCTGTGGGCGGCTTTGTCCTAGCCAGAGAGTCACCGGGGCTTTGGATCCGGATGTCAAGCATCTCAATGGAAGTCCTGCTCTGGAACAGAGCGGCCCATCCTGCTGTATCCAGGCAGACGGGCCAGCAGGTCTCGCCTTTGGCGGATCTCGTCCAAATCCAGCTCAGAAACACAATCATTCTGCCCCCCTCCCCAGGCCATCCCAGGAGTCACGCTGCATCCCCTATCAATCCTTCCAGTGTCGTGACCTGTCCAGAAGTAAACACTGGCGGGAAAGGCCAGGCCATTTATCCTGAAAGATGTAAACTCTCCTGATGCCTGAAGAATGGCCAGAGCCCCGGCCAGCCCCTCTTGCCAACTCTGCTGCCCCCAGGGACTGCGCGGCCGTCCGTTTATGTAAGTAAGGAAAGCCACACTTGTCCTCGGCGACATTTCCAAGAACAATTTCTGCCTCTAAAGAGAGGGCGTGGGTGTGGGGATATGGTGATACTCGGAAGTCTTTTGCAAGCCCCCGCAAATCCACGGTCCCCAAAGGATCAGACAGGCCCACCTGAGCAGGTTATCCCTGCTTCTAAGAGCTTTGCACACATGCTCAAATCACAGTTGCCTTCTTGCAAAATTTCACGTTGACAGAATGGGATGGGCCTGGTGGTGGAATGGCCCAGCACTGACATTTTCCATCCTTGGGATATCACCCAGTTTACCCACCACACAGGGCTGTTGTGAAGAGGCAGAGGTGGGAGACAAAATCACCCCCATTGTCTTGAGCTATTTGGAAACAGCACAAACGCCTGTGTATCTTGGCTTCGTTTTTCTTGCTTCTCTCACAACTCAGAGGGAAACAGAGGATGTTAACCAAGCAGAAGCTTGGATGAGGAGACCCAGCCTGGGCCCAGTCAGGCACTGAGAACATAAGAGGCCTTTTCGCACTACAGCTAAAATGCTGTAGAGGTCTGAGGACACACAGAATGGGTGGAGAGAACAATTAAGTTCTCTGCATCTGGAACGGCTGGGCTGGGTTGGACGGAACCGCCCACCCCAGAAGAGCGAATGCTCCGTCCCAAAGCATTGTAGATGTTTTCCAGAAGGCCTCGTGCGAATAGGCCTAGGAAGAGTGCCGCTGGATTGGGCCACAGCCCCTCTAGTCCAGCATCCTCTCTAACACAGTGGCCCATCAACTGCCCATAGGCATCTCAAGCAGAGACAAGGGCAAACCTTCTCCTGCTCCTGAATTCCAGCAAATGGCCTTAGAGGCATCCTGCTTGCAAGTATGGCTGAAGTCACTAGAAGCCACCAAAACAGAAGGGGAAGCAGGGGCCTTCTGTAGGGCTGCTCTAGATCTCTGAGGTCTTTTCTGAAGCAGCTTCTATGGCAGACCTTCCACCTGAGGGTCAGTATCAGAGAAATAGCCGGGTTAGTCTAATTTGAAAAGTCCAGCAAGGTAGTTAGTAGCACTTGGAGACCAACAAGAGAAGGGTTGGTGACATGAACTTTTGTAGACATGTCTACTTCTTCAGATGTTAGGGGGCCCAATGGGCACGTCTCCTTCTTCAGATGCTAGGGGGCCCATTCGGTCCCCCTAGCATCTGACGAAGTAGACGTGTCTATGAAAGCTCTTGCCACCAACCCTTCTCTTGTTGGTCTCCAAGTGCTACTAACTACCTTGCTGGACCTTCCACCTTAGATGTTCTTAGATTTCTTAGATGGCTCAAGAAATTTGGAATTTGCTCACAAGCTGCAGATGGGCCAGCGCAATAAGATATCCAGGAGTATTTCAGACTAGTGCCAAAGCCAGATCCCGAGCTAGCCTGCCCCATGCAGAAGCCGTACAAATCTCTGGATGTGACTCCCATCAACTTCCTTGTTGGTCCTGGGCTCCCTCTTAGTAAGGGCAGCCAGAAGAGGAAAAGGACAACCTGCAGGTCAGTTGCAGAGAAGAGGGGCCACCAGTGTGAGGTCCCCTCTCCTGGGCAAGGGAGAGAGCTGGAGCCGCCCGCTTTCCCTCCTGCCTGGTCATACTCCTCTTGGCCACTGTGCCTGTCACGCAAAGCCCAAAGCTGCAGGGAAGGTCACTCGGCCTACACGGGAATAGTCTCCAGCCTCAGAACAAGCACTGTGCTGGGGATCATGGAGGAAAGGAGAAGTCCTCTAAATATAGCTGCCCCAGAAATGGCCTTTGTGCAGGGCCAGCCCAGGCGGGAGCCTGCCAGCAAAACCAACCATGTTAGCAGGGTGGGGGGAGTGTGTGTGTGTAAGAAATAAATCTAGCAACACTCTCATACCTGAGAGGTGGCGCCTCCCATGGGAAGTTCTGCCACTTGGACCAGGGTACAGGGGGCTGGGGGGTTAGGGGCTGGGGGCCTGAGGAGAGGAAGCCACCCCCAGCACGTTCCCCACAGATGATGTGACAGAGGCAAGGGGCGAGGGGTCAGAGGGATGTTTATTATCTGGGAAACGCAGGAAAACGCTCCAACTTAGAAGTGCATTTCCTTCAAAACAATCCTGCGTGGCCAAATGGATGAAATACGGCTGTTCCGAGCAGGGAGGGGAAGAGAGCTGTCAGGTTAGTGGGGGGATGAAGAGGAGGCGCTGAGGCCATGCAGGAGCACCCCCCACCCCTGGCCCTACGGCCTTCGGCTGCGGAGGACTCGACAGGACTTTTGCTTCACGTTTGGGTTCTGGTTCCTGGCACAGTCAGGCAGGATCCGACACTTTCCGAGCCAATCCAGCGCCAAAGAAACTGTTACGCTCCAGTCAAGGGACAGGCTTGGATTAAACCACCAGCACCCTGCAGCTAAAAGCCCCTTGATCGCTGATGAAGCCCTCAAGGCGGCCTCCTTCATTTGCAGAGCAACCTCAGGGCTGCCACACTCTGGATTTTGGTCTGTCTTGAAATGCCTAGCAAGGGTGTGCGCACACCCACCCTGCACACCAAGCAGGATCACTTCCGGGCAGAAGGAGCTGGACCGTGCCTGAATGCCAGCTCAGAAGGGGAACTCCATTCCTCCTCCATGCCACTATTGTTCTTCCCACCCCCAATTAGAAAGTGAGGCGCAGTTTTGCCAGAGCAAAGGAGGACCCTGGAGAGGACTCCGTGGCTTCCTCTCCTGTCCCATATCCTTCTTCAACAATGCTTAATTATCTTGCGAAACTCCCTTCCGCAAGATGTGGCGTTGGGCCCCAGTTCTGATGGCCTTACAGGGGGATTGGGCCGGCAGGAGGAAGAGCTGCCTGCCCTTTGCTGCCCCGATGGCCAAAGGAAACCTCCCGCCATAGGGGCCAGGACGTTCTGTGGACTGGGAGGCAGAGGTCCGGGTGTCCAGAGGGCTGATCTGCCCTGAAGTTGTTCTCCTGAGGCCTCCTGCTGTGAAGAAGGGCCACCCGGAGCCCCTGTGCCAGGGGGACGGGATCAGAGAGCGAAGGAAATGCGGATGCTATTTTAAACAGCCCTCCTTGTGATGAAGCGCTGATGACACATCTCCGTCCTGGTGAGAAAGCCGGAGGGCACGGCCCTGAGCACAGGAATAAAGCCTTCCTGACCAAACGATGGTGAAGGAAAGCCGGGCGGCCAGGAAATGCTTGCGAGGAATGCGGTGCTGACGTCCAGAGTGGAGGGGCAACCGGGTGTGGCAAGTCCCAGCAGAAGAGTGATGTGGGGGCAGGGGCAGGAAACGAACTGCCAGCAAGCCTTCTTGCCCCGTGGGGGTCGCATCTCCACCTGAGGCCTCCTGCACCTTCCACAACCACCCAGGAGAGGGAATTTCGGCAGGTGCAGCTCCTTGCTTAACCTGTAAGCTCAGCTCTGGTTGTTGAGCAGCCCTCTCAGCCAGTTTGGTCTCATGGTTAGGGAGCCGGACTTTTCTGGGAATACCGGGTTTGATTCCACCTTCCTCCATGAAGCCATCTGGGTGACCTTGGGCTAGTCACAGCTCTCTTCTGAGCTCTCACAGCCCCACCCACCTCACAAGCTGTCTGTTGTGGGGAAAAGAATAGAAGGTTTGTCAGCCACTTTGAGTCCCCTTAAATGGGTGAGAAAAGCGGGGTAGAAAAGCCAACTCTCCTTGTTCCTCTTTCCTCCCAACTGGGAGGAAGTTCCCAAAGCAACTTTTTCCCAAGGAGATGAATGAGGCCAGTGGAAGCAGGTACCTTTTGTCTACATTCTTCTGGAAGTCTCTCTTTAAACCCACAAGTTACTAGGTGATGCCCAAGGACCAATGGGGCATCTTTTCCTAGTCCTTTTAATAAAACAAACCCTCCCCTCCCCTTGCCCACCTTCCCTCCACTATCCCTTGCAGGACGGTCCTCATTTCCCCTCCAGGCCGTCTGCTGCAGAGGAAGTGAATTCCCAGCCACCAGACGGAGGGTGAGTGTGTTTAAAAATGGAATTGGGGCATCAATGTCCTTGGCTCACCTCGCCGTCAAAGGGACGCTTGGAGCTTCCTCCAGACCAAACCT
This sequence comes from Aspidoscelis marmoratus, assembly GCA_014337955.1. Classification (NCBI taxonomy): domain Eukaryota; kingdom Metazoa; phylum Chordata; class Lepidosauria; order Squamata; family Teiidae; genus Aspidoscelis; species Aspidoscelis marmoratus. The sequence continues at coordinate 1,089,468 of MTQE01003491.1, forward strand.
TTCCCGCCGTGGATGTGTCTCAAAATAGTTTTGGGTTTTTCCTGTTTCCTTGTGCTACTCCTTGTTCCCAAGAAAAGCCATGGCTCCACAGTGAAGAGGTTTGGGGTAAGGATAGGTAAAGGCCGCCGCCTCCCACGCGTGATCAAGAGTGTCAGGAAGCCCTTGCGATGAAGGAAGTCTCACGCCCGGGCGCTGAGGGTTTGAAGAGCCTTCAAGCGTCACTCTGAAGCCCTTGGAGCAAAGTGGCTTGTTGGACAGGACTGCCCAGCTTCTACCTCTTGTCAGCTGTGGAGGGGATACATTGGACCTGCAGAATGTCAGGAAAGACAGGCCAACGCACCTGAGATAAAAGTACCGTGTCTAGTTCTGGGTACCCCAATTCAAAAAAGATGCTGACAAACCAGAGTAAGTCCAAAGGAGGGCTACCAAAATGGTTAGTGGTCTGGAAACCATGTCCTTCGAGGAAAGGTTGTAGGATCTAGGGATGTTTAGCCTACAGAAGAGAAGACTGAGAGGAGACATGATGGTGGTCTTCTAGTATCTGAAGGGCTGTTACAGTGCAGAGGGATCGTCTCTATTCTCACTTGCACAACATGGGAGGACTAGAAAAAACGGGATGAAACTTCAAGGGAGCCAATACAGATTAGATATTAGGAAGAACTTCCTGACAGTGAGGGTGATCAGTGTAATAGGTTGCCATGGGAGGTAGAGATCTTTCCTTGGCTGGAGGTCGTCAAGCAGAGGCTGGACCTACATCTGTCTGGGATGGTTTAGGAAATCTGGCACTGAGCAGGAGGTTGGACTGGATTACCCTGGAGGTCAGTTCCAACTCTATGATTCTATGAACAAGGACTCATCCAGAGGGCCGCTGGTAAATCAGTCAGCCATGCCACAAGGCTATCTGCGGTGCCAGGAGAGGAAGGGGCACGTACTGTTAGCCTTGGCTTCTAATGACAGAGGGACAAGGCTTATCTCCATGGCTGCAACCTTGGAGACTGTTGACCAGCCCAACCCGAGTCATCTCTGGGGCAGGGCAGGAAGGGCGCTGCGTGGGTGGGCTCAGAGAGTGGCACTGGATGACCCTGCTTCTGTGTCCTTGCAGTTAGGGTTGTGGGTGGTGCAACAGGGCGCCATTCTATCTCCAGAGCTACATATCATTCAAATGAAGCCCTTGGCAGACCAATGAGACGCTGCTCTACTTGTCCATGGGGTTGAGCATATCACCTTTAAATGGCTTAGACTCTCAAAGGCTTCTCTCCAAGATTTAGTCAGAATGGGGCATCTTAAGAACATTCCAAGAAACAGACTGGAATCCGAAATTGAAGGCACAGATTGGGAACTTCCTAATATAAAGGAATCAGTTTCCAATCATGACACCCGGGCCCTTCCAGATAAACCATCACATCAGTCCCTTGTGTTGGCATGGGTGTGGAAACAGACCTCTTTCCACCTCTGCTGAGGATGCCCTCAGGTATAGATCTTCTAGATCTCTAATATCAGAGATAGTTCAAGAATATTAAACATTTAGACCACTTCCCTGTACTGTGTAGAAGCAGTTGTTGGCTTTTCTACCCTGCTTTCTGTTCATCTGTCCCCAACAGAACATCCTGTGAGGAAGGTGGGGCTCTGAGAGCTCAGAAAAGAGCTGTGACTAGCCCAAGGTCACCCAGCTGGCTTCACGGAGGAGAGAGGAATCAAGCCCGGTATTCCCAGATAAAAGTCCAGCTCCCTAACCATGAGACCAACTGTGCATTCTTTTACTAATGCAAGGGCAAAATGAGCAAATTAAACACCAAAATGTATTGAAATATTTAATAATGGCAGTGAAGGCTGTAATAACTCAGCAATGGATAATGGTGAGACAAACAGCTACATTGTTGGCATGAAATGGTCACCCATGAATTGGGAGATGCCACCCTGCAAGATATGAGAGACAGGGAAACCACTGAAACTTTATCTCCAACCAGGGGAGCTCTCTAGGAAGCATCCCCAGAGATGAATACGGAAGCTGAATTCTCCTGGACTCATGGTTTTCTTACTGACTGGATGGATAAGGCACATACGTTTACACAGTATGGAGGTTTTCTTGCACAGTGACAAATAATATTCAGCCTAATGGAAAACTGAAGACCTAGACGGAGGAGACCTCCTGCCTGTATGTTTGGTACTGAGGGCTAAATGCCCTGTTGTATGTTTTTTCCAACTTGTCCTAATAGTTCTTGTGATTTGACCAGGATTTTGAATATATATTATGCATGCTGGGTTGCACTTTATAAAATACATTTTGGGGAGGTGGTGGTAGGGAGATTGAGTCAGAATGGCCTCCCTTGAAATATGAAGCCAGTGATTTAGGTACTGCCTTCAGGAGGAACAGAAGACAAAGCTGATCTACCTTCTCGGAAACCAACCTGTGTCACCTCAGCATCATCTTTTCACAAGACTTTTGATAATATTTTTTATTATTATATTTGCAGCATTTCTGGACACATTTCAAGTATTCTGTAAGCAAAGAAAGAGAAAGAAAGGGAGACGCTCCGTGGGGCGACCTTCCCAGAAGTGTCCTTAGCCAAACTGGTTACCATAGTGAGGAAAGGAAGGGGAGGTACGCAGGGCCCAGGGGAAACTTGGTGACATTTAGCGCCCCCTGCTCAGGGAAGGGCAGGGTCCCAGTGGAGGACAGATGACCAGGGTTAAGCACTATTTTGGTCCCGGTTTCAAGCCAACTGCAACTGCAGGGGTGGTGTACCACAAAGTTCACTTGCAGGGCAAAAATTGCCTTCCCAAATCCAGGGTCTTGCGCCAGGACAAATATTATTTTTCTTTTCTGTTTTGGAGGAGAAGTATTACAGGAAAAAGAAAAACCCAAACTGCACCAAACAATAGAGATGGTTCTTGTAAACCGAAGAAAAATATTCCAAAACCAACATGACCAGTGGCCCACCTGATCCAGAAGCCTGCTCCCAACTGGTTCTATAGGAAATCCCATACGCGGGACCACCAAAAATGGAATTGGGAGGCAAATCCATCTCTAATGGAGCACAGCAATCACACTATTAACTATTGCTCTGCTTTGTTTTCTCCTGAGTTTGCCTAAGTCTGAGCTTATTTATTCATTTGAGTTTTGATTCATTCACTCACATTTTATACCACTTATACCTAATCTGAGTTGGCAGCTATCTTTCTGACTTGCAATAGCTGATCCTCCACGTGTCCTTCCAGTTTTCATTTCCCTGCAAAGCTCACTTATCCAAAACTGCCAAGATTTTAACATCCATCACAACTGCCTGGTGAGTCCCTTCCAGCCTTCCTATAAGGCAGCTCCTATGAGTAAAGTACCCCCAAAAGAAATGGTGATGGGGGGGGGCTCTACTCTTAGAACTCCAAGGCAACTTCCCAGGAAATGCAAAGTTCCCCATCCCCACCCCTCCCACAGCACAGAATTTATTTATGGAACATTCAGAAGCGAGAACCAGTGACCTTCAAGCACCCTGAGAAAAAGGTCTGTCAAGAACTGTTAGAGGTGATTGCTGGAACTGTCAAAGCGCCATATGTTGGCAAGCCAGAGGGCAGACCCTGGAGGTGCCCGTTGCTTTTCTGCTTTGCTCACAGAGTGCCATGGGCATCTGCCTTGCCACGCTGGCAAGGAGAAGGAACTCACCTTGACCTGATTTGTATGACATTCCTCAGCTAGATGCCCACCTGAGGCCAATTTGCACTTTGGCTTGTAGTCAACAATTAGGCAACTTCTGGGAAAGAGCATCTGCACCTAGAGGAGGCTGCTACAGCCTCCAAGCGCCCCCTGCCTGCCCAGAAGTTGCCTAACTGTTGATTAGAAGTGGAGCACAAAATCGTGCCCACAAGATACCTAATCTTTACCTGCCGCATCCGAAAGCTTACCTGTAGTGTCCAGCAGCGTGACCATTCACTCTACTTCCAGTTCCCTCCGTCTGGTGGGTGGGGATCACATCATCCGCGCGGGTGCGTTTGCGGTGGCGGCCGTGTTTGATTGCTGACCTCCAATCCCCAGGACTGCCCCTGGCCGTGGTCGGAGTAGCATCTGGTCATAGAGTCATGAGAGGGGCATTTGATCAACGACGGAGTAGTGGGCACTGCACATTCAATCACGGCTACATTCGGTCACACACCCTGGTCACTGACGTGATCAGCCGCAATACATCCCTGTGCTGGTACACACTCCTCTGAAATGGTGACTAGTTGCGACAGCGAGGAAGTGTACCTTGCAGCTTTGGATGCAGCAGCACGGGCTGCTAAACTGGAGAACCATTCACACTTCTGGCCAGTAATGGACGCTTTGGGGAAGCTTTCCTGGTGGCAAATGCAAATGCTTCACCTTTACCAGAAGTTTACCAGCCTTAGTGCACGGCAGCTTAATCAGGTAACTGCAGAAAGGCCCCAGATCTTATCTGTTAGGCACCTGCAAAACACTGGTTTATTTTGTTAAATAAACTTCTGGTGACAACGGCTCAGTTTGAAAACCCCATCTATGAATTTCTGCTGCAAGATTCTTTCAATAGAAAACACACACAAGTCACCAGAAACAACAAACCAGAGTAAAGAATGTTCCAATTGCGCCTCCCTGTGTTATGAAGCAGAATGGCAAGAAACCCAGGCTGATTCACTCCAAATTTAGCAGAAGCCTTTCCTACCTTCTGGAGCATTGGCCACTCAGCCAAGCATCACCTGTTAGGAAGGGAAAAAAAACCTCCAACTGTCTTTTGCCATAAATATTAGATGCAGAAAAATATTTTAATGCCAATATAACATTGCTGTCCACCCAGTTTATAGTTGCAACCTTTTCTAAAAAATCACTTCTTTCTTTGTATAGATAGTTGGTTTGACCTGTTTTGACAGTTTCAAGGAGCAAAGGGTCATCACCTTCTTAAGCATGCCTCCCTTCCTCCCAGGTCTAATGTATGTTAATAATAATAATAATAATAATAATAATAATAATAATAATAATAA
>MTQE01003491.1:1103635-1119637 GCA_014337955.1 Aspidoscelis marmoratus
CTTAAATGGGTGAGAAAAGCAGGGTAGAAAAGCCAACTCTTCTTCATTCTTCTATTCATTAAACAAAGCAACAGGTTCAGCTTGTTGTTCCCCCTATGCCAGAAGCTACGCATGGGGTGGGTGGCGGGGAGGAAATTTGCACAACTGCCCTGCCTCGCCTTATGCCACTGACAGTGCCATCTGTGTGCCCTGCAAAGTGAAGGCTGCACATGATTTGCACCACTTTTACGCCCTACGCACAAAGCGCAAGAGGAACAGTGGCGTGTGGCTGGTGCAGGCAGAGCTGAAAGAGAGGAGGGAGGCTGGTGGGGCAGGCTTTGGGGGTGGGCGCCCACAGACCGAGAAGCAAAGAGGAGAAACTGTTTAATGCAAAACAGCCATGTTGGCTTCCTCCAGCCAGCTGAGCCCGAAACTCGGCCCCACCGTCCGGATCAGAGAGCAGCAAATGCAAATACATCTCAAAAGGGGAAGAGGAAGGGGAAGGGGAACTACGCAGCAGCTGGTGAGGCAGGCCAGTGGTTCCCGGGAGGGAGGGCCCTCAGGGCCAGACCTGGCAAAGCGGTTGAGGGTTCCATCCGTAGACGCTGCAGCTGAACCAGGCAATGAAGTGCTCAGAAGGCAAATGCCCCCAAATCCAGCATATCAAAATCTTGTTCCATCCCTTCATAATCCAGGCCTTCGTATTGGGATTCAGAGTCGCAGGCGGACGGGTGGTAACCCAGGTCTTTGAAGTCGGGCAGGTGCGGCTCCCTGGGGTGTCCTGCTGAGCCCGAGGTGACCATGTAGCCCATGGTGGGACCAGCGGCTGCGTTGCCCACCAGAAGGCAAGCCCCCTTCACTCCCGCGTGTGCCGGGGAGCCATGGCGGAGGCAGCGGGATGAGCACCTTTCCTGGCCTGGGCTGGGGCGGGCGGCTGTAGAGGGAAGCAGGAGGAACGGACGTTAAAAAACACAAGCAAGTGGGCCAGAGTGGGCTTCAAACCAACCTCCCACTCTCAGAAGGAGGGCAGACACACCGAGACGGAGACATGGAGCAGGAAGAACAAACAGTTGTGGGTTGCTGCAGACAACGGTTCAGCAACTGCATGGAGACCTGAGTTTACAGCCACAACCCCTCAATTCTACCCAAAGATCATGGCACCCCACTTCTGTATCTGCTGAGACAACAACATGGAGATGCCCATGTAGAACTCAGGAACTGATCCCAACTGAGAAAACCAGGGACAGGATTTTGGCTGAGCAGCTATGCAGTAGTTACAGATCTGTATCTCAGCTGCGTGTTTGCGCCCTGGAGCAGAACACCAGCAAGTCTGAATGGTCCGCAATCCAACACATTTTGCTGTTGCAGAAGTTCTCAGATGGAGGGTTGTGGCAGCAATGCAGAAGGGGCCTACTTGCACTACAGCCTGTAGTGCATGACTAAGGAACTTCTGGGGGAGATCATCCGCACCTTGAGGAGGCTGTTACAGCCTCCAGGCGCCCCCTGCCTTCCCAGAAGTTCCCTCATCATGCACTACCTGTGCTCCACACCTTTACCAGCCTTCACTAATTACTTACTTGGTGCATCCAGGGAGTGGCCATTTGCACCTCTTCTGGTGCTCTGGGATCACCTGAGGTGCCGCACAAATGCACTGGCACCTGGGACAACCATAGACGGGACAGTGCATGTACAGAGTGTCAGCATCATTGTGGCAATGGCACTAATGCATGGGCAGACACGGAGGGTGCCACAAACAAGATGTCCCCAGGATCGATCACAGGTGAGTGACTGATTGTGCAGGGCACGGGGCAGACGGGAAGTGAAGTGCGAAATTGCCCAAGGTCTCATGATGTGCACGTTGTTGTAATGGATGGCACTGGGGGCTTAAGAGAAGCAGCGCTGCTATTTCTGCGGCCTGCTAAGTGCATGTTATCGGCAAGAGAGTGGCATTCCTATAGAACAGGAAAGGAAAAAATATTTCTTATCAGCCAAACTCCCTGCTGAAAGAGAAATCTCTAGGAAAGGAAATTGGCCTGGTGGGTCCCCAGGTATTCCCTTAAAGCTGAGCAATGCTCCATGTGGGTGCGGCTGATCCCAGCAGTGAGGCAGCTGGCACCCTCTGGACGTCTTTAGAAGGGAAGTGGCTACCTTCTCGCCTCTCCCTCCTGGGAGGCTCAGCGCTGTCGGCTTGTCCTGCCCTGGAAGGCTTCCTCCCTGGTGAGTTTATGTGCAGCCTGCAGCAGGATGGAGACCCCTTGGAGCAGCTCTGCAGAAAGAGAAGTCAAAAGGGGGAAATCAACATCTTCTGTACGTCCCTGGATGGACGTAAACACAGGCAAGTTGGAAGCAGGGGGAGAAGAGAATGCATTCTATAAGGAAACCAGCATGAATCTGCCTTGCCCGCTCACAGGGCTGAAAACAAGCCCCAGTCCTGCATTTTTGTAGCCCATTTTGGGTGCAGATCCCGATGCAGGAGGCAATTTCCCACTCCCTTTGGACCGTCCACTTTCCGAAACTGAACACCCAAAGTGATGAAACCCCAGAGCAGATACAGTTTATGCTTCCCTGGCCAGCCCTGGGCATCCACCACCACCTGCAACTGAAAAGGGATGGAGAAGGGACCCAGTTGCAGGCAAGAGATGTCTATACAATTGCATTTCTCTTGTCTCTCTGCTGATATTTTGAAAAAGCTCTTGTCTGGAATCTTATCATCCATTGCTTGGAAAAGGTTGCCTGATTACAGTTATTCCAGAAGGTGGTTCCAGGCATCCTCAGAAAGGAAAACGTGGCATCGGTCACTGCAGGTGAAATTGTGCCACATGGGACCAGACGGGGCTCCTCACTGCTGGCTACGTAGAAGAGCCACCTGGGGGACCAGCGACCACACGCTTCCCGCTTAGCACAATTTTCACAACACAGTAGTTTCCAGACAGGGAAGCACCGTGGTTCATTAAGGGATGACAGCACTACACTTTGACCGCTGTTCCACAAGTGGAACTTACAGAAACCTTCTGCCCCAGCACAACAAAACAACAATACACAGACTGTAACAGGTTTTTATTGTTACCCAGCCGATACCACTTTTTACCAAGCAATATCACTTCAAAGAGACAACACGCAGACACACAGGCCCCATTCTGACACAGGATGTAGTTAGGCTAGAAGTCGGGTCAAGTTCTCCCCACCCTGACAGCTTGCAAGGGATATCCTGTTTCTGCAGATTAAAGGTCCCAAAATGTGGAGAATCCCTATTTGGATTCAAACGTCTGCCCCTGCTGGATCTAGAAATAATCCTCACTATTTAGCAATAGGAATGCAAGCAGGGTATTTTTGGGGAGGGAGCCATGCTTTAGGGGTGTTCTCCTCAGTTTCCCTGACTCAATGAGAAGCTGTGATTTCCTCTGCCTTTGTCCCCTCTTCCCAGGCTGTCTGCAGCAGCTAACAAGAGATACATGTATTGGGGGATCAGTGTCTGATTTTACGAAGAGATCAGCAAGCGATTGTTGAAAGACACAAATCTTTCTGTTCTTGTGTAAAAACCTTACTGATCTCTCCTTTCCAGCATCATCTGTTCAATTACCCCCTTTTGCCTCACCCCCTGCTGTTTCACGCTGTTCTGACCTAGTGGTCTCACATAAAACAAAGGGAAAGTGATAGTTAATCTTCTACTGTCTTTCTAATATGAAGAAGAGGCTGGCTACATGGGGGGTGAAGCGGTGAACAAAAGCTCCATGATCTCCAGGAGTAGGGTTATATAAGGGGTGGGGTTTGAATTGCCTGCCCTGATGAAGTCAGGGTATGACAGTGCCCAATTGCTGACTACATTGAGAGGGGGCTCTGCTGAGGGGAGGAGAGAGGGGAGGGGGGGTTTCCCCTCTGAGTCCGCATTATAAGTTAACATCGGGAATGCCAAAAAAAAGACCTGCTTAAAACCTGGATTAAATTGCCCAATGGGAACCTGGCCACACAGACACACATCTCTTCCTTTCAAATTCTTACCTCTTTCACCTTCCTTAAGATGTTGAGCCACTGCCTACAGAAAGAGAGATAAAACACGCCCTGCTGAGTTGCAGTGCTTTGCACACACACATCCTGCTGCCCTCTCGGGGCAAATGGGACCAAAGAAACTATAGACAATATCATAAAGAGACAGTGAAATCTGCTGAGCACCTAGAATACCAACCAAAACACCAGACCAAGAATGCTGCAGGGCACAGGAGGGGCTGAAGAGAGAGACCAAGGCAGTACGTATGTATGTATGTATGTATGTATGTATGTATGTATGTATGTATGTATGTATGTATGTATGTATGTATGTATATTTATATTTATATTTATATTTATATTTATATTTATATTTATATTTATATTTATATTTACATTTATTTATTATATCCCGCCCTATACCCGTAGGTCTCAGGGCTAGTTACAAGTTTTAAAACAATGATATCCATAAAAACAATGATATCCATTGTTTTAAAACAATGATATCCATAAAAACACTAAAAAAATTCCAGCATATTTAAAAACATATACTAGATATTAGGATACTAATATCTATGGGGGCCGGGGGGGGGCAGGGGGAATGGTCACATTAGCCAAGGGCCAGGGCAAAGAGGTGCGTCTTCAGCACCTTCCTAAATGTATACAAAGAAGGGGCGTGATGCACCTCGAGGGGGAGACCATTCCATAGCCTGGGGGCCACTATCGAGAAGGCCCTCTCCTGGGTAATCGGACTATGTCCAATTGTGACATCTAATCCCCTATGAATCTGAGTGCTTTGCAAATTTGTCAAGCAGATATTACTTGCCCCTGGCTCATGGTTCTATCAGGCCATTTACTACTCTAAAGAGCTCTGCTGGACGGCTACTTGAGGATGCAATGGTGGCAGAGAAAAAACCCTTTTTCGCCGCTGTCACCGCCACATGGTAGGCACAATAATGTGCTCTAACCAGTAAAACGGCCGGAGAAGCAAGAGGTAATGTTTGCGCTTTGTGAGCAAAAAGCAAAATGCTGGAAGAATCCAGAGGCAAAACTTGTTGACACAATAACAAAATCGTCTCCCCGAAAGCTGCAGAAAAGCCTCCCGCAAGAGGGCTGAAGCCTGAATTAAAAATTTGTTGGCTGAAGAAATTGTGGGAGGGAGACTTAGCAGCCAGTGCGGATGCACAGAAAGCAAAGCAACGCCCCCTCAGTCAGTGATAAGCAAACACCACGCAGTTGGCAGTTTGCACCGTGTTTTCACAGCCAGGGTGAAGGCACCACGCTGCGCGGTTTGCCTTAACAAGATGGAGGGAGGGCAGGAACATGTGCCCTTTCAAAGGGGGCGTGAGAGTCAAAGGGAAATGCCTGCCTGTGGTCGTGGTCTCATGAGATGACCGCAGCAGCAGCAGCAGCAGCAGCAGCGGAGGTGTTCTGTGCACCTGAAGGGGAAGCGAGGCCAATGAGCTCACGTCCCAAGGGAGGACCGGCTGGACTAGGCTGCTCCTTTACCCCACTCCAGAGATACTCATGGAGCCCCACTGAGGAATGAAGGCGTTTCCTCTCCCTCTCCTCCCTGCCTTCAACTCCTCAGCTTCACAACCATTGAAAAACTACAGTTGAGGTCCCTGTGCCAAAGTCACAAGCACTGCTGGCAAGTAGAGTGCCGTAGCAGCGCCCCTGAGGCTCTCGGGTCAGGCAGGGAGGGGACAGCAAACGCCATCTTGAGTGGACAGAGGAATGGCCGGCTTCACGCTTTGAGTCTGTCTGCTTCTCAACGCCCCCAGTGAGAGTGCTGGGGACTCCACCCTGGTCCTGCGATCAGCTTGATCTCCCTTCGTGAGCTGAGAATTCTTTGTCAGGGAGTTGTGAGAGAGCCCCCCCCATTCCTCCCCCAGTAAGCTGCCCATACCCCAGCTTTACCGGCACTGGTAGCTGCTGGGCGCGAGGAAGAGCAGGCACTTCCCGTTGGTGAGGCTCAGCCCAAGGCAGCTGTCCCGCTGAAGGCCCAGAGGGATGCGGGGCAGGTTGCAGATCTCGCTGCCTTCCAGAATGGCCTCGCAGCCGGTGCCCAGGGAAATGCCCTCCTCGGCTGGGGAGCTGGCATCCGGGCAGATGAGCAGGCGCCCGTCCAGCAGGAGGATGAGGAACTTCTCTTTCCATTGCTTAAAGAGCAGTCCGCCTGAAAAGAACCACGCGGTCAAAGCAGGAACAGGCCCCACCACACAAGGGGACTCTCTGGTGTGCACAGTCTGTCTTGCAGGGGGCCAGGGGCTTCCATGACAGTTAGGTCTAACGGTTAAGGAGCCAGGCCCTTACCTGGAAATACCGGGTTTGATGCTGCACTCCTACATGAAGCCATCTGGGTGGCCTTGGGCTAGTCACAGCTCTCTTCTGAGCTCTCATAGCCCCACCATATCACAGGGTGTTCTGTTATGGGGAAGGTTTGTCAGCCGCTTTGAGTCCCCTTAAGGTTGAGAACAGAAGGTTTGTCAGCCGCTTTGAGTCCCCTTAAATGGGTGAGGAAAGCAGGGTAGAAAAGTCAGCTCTTCTTCTTCTTCTGACAAACTGGTTCGGTGCAGGGAAGGGGCGTCTGCCTGCCACCCCCGCCACCCCCACACACATCCCCTTCCAGGGCAACCTGGCACTTGGAAGAAAAAGGGACAATTTGCCAGGAAGCTTCACTCCCTCAACAGTCCAGGGATTTCTTTGGACAAGCCTGGGAGCACCCTTTTACTGGTCACAGGAGCACCCTCGTGGGGAGCCCCAAGGGCAGTTGCTCTTCCCACTTGCTGAAAAGGCTCTTCCGCCCTGGACGGCCCAGATGACGCCTTTATCCCAAAGAGTAATTTGTGGCTAAAGCGCCTCTCTTTCTCCCAATCTGCCAGAGGCCTCAGGCAGGACAAACATTGCAGAGGATGACAGACAGATTAAAGCCATGATTAAATCCCTCTGTTTGCAGCCCTGGGATTAGGGCTCCATGTCAGGGCCGGCCGGCCGGCAGCTCTAATCCCACAAGGCCCAGGCGGGAGGGGAAGGGCAGAGGAGGAGCAGATGGGCAGGAGGGCCAGAGATGAGCCCGTGACCCACCACCCCCGCCAGGGCGTCAGGCAAAAGGAGGGTCGTCCAGAGGCATTAGTCACGGGGGCATGGCGAGGGTGGCACGGGCCCCTGGCACAGCAAGCAGAATGGGCACCCCGTGGCATGAACAATGAGAGGAGAAATAGGCCCGGGGGGGGGGGGCAAGAGTTAAAAGGAAGAGCAGCAACCAAAACTGTTCTTGTTTTTAGTGGGTGCATTTTCCGTCCTGCTTTGATTGCTGTAACCTGACCTCAGACCTTCCAGTACAGGGCTGGGTGGGTGGGGGTGCAAATAAATGAATGAAACTACCGTCTCAACGTCAACGGTAGATGCACCTCTGTATGTGATATTGACAGAGGTAGGTTGAGGACTAGCGTCCTTCTTTCTAGAAATCCTCAACTGGCAAACTCTCCTGTGTTGAGACATTTAAGCCACGGCCAAAAGCTATCAGAATTTCAACAGGAAAACACTGAGCAACACTGCAAGTCCCTTAGCCTGGTGAGGGAACGACAGCTGAGTACCACCTGTTGAACTGCTACCTGTTGCACAATGCTTGGAGAAACAAAGGCACTGACTTACTACCTGTCTGTTCCCTCCCCTTTGCTTAAGTTCTGGAAGAGCAAGATCTTTGCTATGCGGTTGCCAAACTCTCTACATGAATTGCCAAATCCTCCTTCAGGACCAGCCTTTTCCTATCAAAGCTGAGTCCCTAAATGCACTGAGAGTTTAACTTAAGACTCTAGAAGTGAGGGCTTTAAGCATGTGCAGAGTGTCATTCACTCGGCACTGTCAAAGGGTGCCACCAGGTTTGGAGAATGCAACAGGCGCTCCAAGAGAGAGCCTAAGAACCTAAGATGATCCCTGCTGGATTGGTCCACAGCCCATCCAGTCCGGCATCCTGACCCACACAGTGGCCACCAATTGCTTCTGGGCATCTCAAGCAGGAGACAAGGGCAAACCTTCACCTACTCTCGCATCCCTGGATGCGACCCTGGAAAGCATCCAAACCGATCTCTGCCTTTGGAAGAAAACCCCCACGGCTGCCTCCTCTTGAATCCTTCTGGAGAAGCAGCCAATGTAATCAATCCCCCTAGCCTGCTTTTCCTATAGGTTGACAGCAGCAGCAGCAGCCGGTTTCGCCTCAAAGGGTGTTTCTAATGGAGCCAGGCATTTAACCCCCTTCCCTGCCCTCTGTCAAGGCAGAAAAATAAGGAAGGACAGGGTGGGAGCAGGACCTTTCCGTACGACTCACCGTATTTTCGGAGGTAGCCCTGCTGGATTCCTGCGCAGCTCATGATGCCCAGATCTTTCCATTAGTCAGGGGCGCGAGCGGAAAACTGCTGGGAGGGAAGAGGGTGGCAGGTGGGCAAAGGAAAGCTGTGAGCAGCAGCCAGCAGATGTTCCCTAAGGCAGATCCAATCCTGCAGCAAGGCGGAGAGCACTGGGTGGGTAGCAGAAGCAGGGAGATGGACAGACAGCCTGGGGACAGGATCCCTTGGACCAATCAGGGCTGTGCAAGCAGCATCTTTCATAGTTTCTTTACTGGCAGAACCCCCCCCCCCCAATCCCCACCCTACTGCTGCTGCTGTTAAGCCGAGAGGAAGATTAGGGAGGCAGGTGACTATGGGAAAAGAACAACTCAACGCAAAACTCAGCCGGAATTTAGCTCCAGGATGGCTAGCAGCAGTGAGTGATACGACTCCTGGGTGTCCGCACAACTGACCCAGGGTGTTCTCATTGCTTGCTTCCAGGCAGACGCTGGGAATTGAACCCACAGCCTTCTCCTTCCCGGCTACTTGCTTGCATTACCACTGAGCAACCTACAAAGAGGTAATTCCCCATGAGTATTGCCTTTACCTTTCTGCACTTGGCCTTATTCTGTAATATATCGCAGGTTAGAGGTGAGGCTGGACCTACCTCTGTCTGGGATGGTTTAGGAAATCCTGCATTGAGCAGGGGTTGGACTGGATGACCTTGGAGGTCCCTCCGAACTCCAGGATTCATAGTCTGTTTTAGCATGCAAACAGCAGAGCCCTATCCTGCCTTATATTCCAGGAAAAGGCCAAGTGCAGAAAGGGCCCGTTCTGGAATTACCTGTTTCACTTACAGTGATTGAATACATTGTGGCAAATGGAAATGGAGAATAGCCTGAACGTGAGCGCAAAGTTATTTTAGTAATAATAAAAAAGGTCCACAAGTGGTTTATTGGGGCTGCGGTCACACCTAAGGCTTAAACCAGCTTCAGTCCACCTTCAGAGTGAGAGAACACACCAGCAAAGTAGTCACTAATTTTGTTTCCACATTCTCTGTCCCAAAGGTGAATTTTAACACAGAAGGAAAACAGCTCGTCACTTTGCTGCTGTATTCTCTCGTTCTGAAGGTGGACTGAAGCTGGATTAAACCTTAAGTGTGGCCACATCCCGGGTCATCCCAAAGGCCAATTCACAACCAGGGCCTCTTTCAGATATTATTGCTCTGGATGTAGGTTTCCTTGGCGGGTGGGGCTATGAGAGCTCAGAAGAGAGCTGTGACTCGCCCAAGGTCACCCAGCTAGCATCGTGGAGGAGTGGGGAATCAAGCCCGGTATTCCCAGACAGGAGTCCGGCTCCCTGACCCCTAGGCCAAACAGGGTGGGGTCGCCGCCCAGGCACCCCTCTCCACCACAGTTGCAAAGCACCGCACCCACGGTCGGCTCTGAACCGCAGCTGCCCCGCCTGTGCGGCGGAGTTAGGAAGCTGCCAGACCCCGCTGCCCTTCTGGGTGTGATCCTGAGCCAATGCTGCTCCCCCTTTTGCCTGCTGCCCCACGCGTGTGGACTGAAGAGTAGCAGAAGCGTCCTTCAACTGGACCAGAAGGCGCAACGACCGTCCCAGGCGGGCAGAACCGTCGGCTCCGAATCCTCGCGGTTTAATTCATCTGTTCGCGTTTTTACGCGGAAGGTCTCGGAGCGGGACTGATTTCGCCCTCGCTCGCGCAGCTCTTCGCTCAGGGAACACCCAGGGGCTTTGACGTTACAGGGAGGACACGGCGGGGCCGGCGAGGGAAAGACCCTGCACCTGAAGACTCCCCCTTGGCCGGTCTCCGAACGATCCTCCCCGCCTCGACCGCAGGGAGCTGACAGCGCGATCGAGTCCGGATCCAGCCCTCCACAGCGAGCAGCCCGGCCGCGCGTGACTCGCTCGCTCCCCGCCCACCGGCCCGCGCACGCCCCCCCCCAGCGGCCCGCCCCGCCCCCGCACGTGTCTCGGCGTTCTATGCCCGCCTCTCACATGGCCGCTCACCGGGCTGCCCGCTGAGCACGTGGCCGCCGGAGCCGCTCGCCCCGCCCGGGCACTCGCCCCGCCTGCCGCTCATTGGCCGCGGCGGACGTCGCTCCGAGCGAGGGGGCGGTGCTCCGGGGGGCTGTGGCTCGGCTGCTGCTGGCTACTTTGTTGCATCGGGGAGGAAGGGCCGGCCGGCCGGAGGAGCTCGCGGGTAAGGAGGGATCGTGCATATCGGGGAGGGGGGGCTTTCCTGCTGAAGATGCCACCTGCTCCTTCCTGCGGACTAGTCACTAGGATCCGCGCGGCCTCGTGAGGAGGTGGGGCGGAGATTCCCCCCCCCCAGTTCGCTTCCACGTAAACCCGGTGGGCTCCTTAACGGGGTCAAGAGCGCCTCCAGCCCAAGGGAGCCCCCCTCCCGCGGCCCGTCGCCAGCACTGACAGAGCCCTGTCCGGATGCCCCCCACTTCTCCCTGCCCACGAAGGAAGTTTAAACCCTGTTAGTGTTTGGATCGGCGAGGGCTGGCGGGTTCCTGTTGGCAGAGCCTTTTTCGCGTTGGCTCCTGACTCCCACCCTTCCCTTTGCACTTCTGCCAGATGCCCAGGCTGCCCTCTCTTCCCTTCCTCTGCGAATCCCACCCGATTCTGCCTCTCCGCCCACCCTCCGGGCGCCTCAGATCATAGCGGCACCTGCTGGCCAGGTGGGCACTTTGCAAAGGACGCTGCCTCTGGCTGCCTTCTGCCGCGCTGGGGGGTCCCTGGCCGGTTTCCTTGTGGGGAGAGAGCGCCGCCCTTGTGTAAGGACCTGAGATGCACCCCGTTGGATCAGACCTGAGGCCCCAAGGAAGCCCACCGGCATGAGCCCAGCCCTTGCCCTGCTCACAGGTCTCCCCATGGCCGGCCTTGGGGGTCCCGTTGCCCCTCTAGGGTCCCTCTTGCGTTGGCCTGCAGTGCACGTCCCTCTTTGCCAGCCTCGATGCCACCGGGCTTGGCACACAAAGACCTTGGCCCCCTCTGTCTGCCCCCCTTGCCAAGCTGGCCTAGAGAGGGCGCACAGACGGGTGCCAGCTGGAGAAACGGTGGGGCTTGGGTGGCTTGCCCTGGGTCTGCGTCTGGGCATCTGGGTTGGATGTCGGCTTTGAAACCGACGCCTCTTCTGCAGATGACGCCTCTCGGCTGGTTCCTCCCCGTCAGTGAGAGCTGGGTGCTGCATTGCCAATGGGGTGATGTGCACTGGTGGTGGGGGGAGCAGGAAAGAAAGCCCAGGGAGCTGAAGGAAGGCAGAGGCACAGGGGCCAGTGGTTGCCCTGGCCTTCCCCATCCCTGTTCCAGCCCTCTCTCGCATAGTATGGGGGGGGGGCACAGGTTCCTCAGCCCGTGCAGGGGATGCGGTGCTTCAGCCTTGGCACATGTCTGTCACAGTTGGCTGGTTCAGGAGAGCCATGTGCCAGCCAGCGAAGGGAGGGCCTCTGGTGCGTCGGCTGCTTGCAGAGTGCCTTTTGAAGGGCTGATGCTCAGAATCCAGCAGCTTCCTGCCTCGCAAAGGCTCCTGGGCCCCTTGGGGCTCTGAGATGGCAGGGGGAGCACCTGGCACTTGCGCATCCTCTACCTCTTGTCAAAGTTCACAGATTCTGGAAGTGCCTGGAGCTCAGGGAGGAGGGAACAACAACACCCCATGCAGATGAACGAGAGGACCGAGCCCCACCGCCCTTGCGTGGTGTTGTGCCACGGCCACTCCTTCCGGAGCAGGTGGAGAGCCGTGTGGCTCGCAGCTAGGCAGGCTGTAGCATGCAGGCCTCCATGCGTCCGTGCTGGCGGTGCGCACGTGGGCCTGTGCCAAGCACTGGCCCTCCAAGGGCAGTGAGGGGGTGGTGTCCAAAGGACCCAGCTTGCCATAGGGCCTCCAAGAGGGAACGGAGGACGAACCCTTGGACAGGGGTGACATCCGCCCTGCTTAAGGTGGGATGGAGGTTGTTGCCTCCTCCGACCTGGACCTGGAAGGGCTGCAGAGGCTCCAGCCACGGCTCAGCTCCTGACGCCTCCGCCGCCTCTTGGAGCCGTGGGATTGATGCCCTGGGAACCAGCCCAACCGGAAAGCTTTTTGGGTGGCGGATCAAGGCGAAAGGGAGAAAGTGCTGGGAAGCTCATGCCTTTGCCCGGGGCGGCTGAGCTTCCCTGCTGCTGCCTCCGTGCTTCGCTCGGGGCACCAGAGTGGCTTTTCCGGTTTGGGGAGTCAGTGTGGGCGGCCGGGGCCAGATTGCAAACAGCCTGGCTCAGCAGAGGTGCTGCCGTGGGGCGAGACGCTACTCCTCTCCTTTCCTCTTCTGCCCCCCCCGCCTCCATTGCCCCGTCTCCATGCCCCAGGGTGCCCTTCCACTTCTCTCCCAGGTGTGAATGGGGGAGGGGTCTCTTTGGGGGAGTTGTGGCTGCACGCTTCCATGCGTCCCGCAGAAACAGAGTGCCTGTATGGTGTGGTCACCTGGTGCCATTTGCAGGTAATTTCCATCACTAGTTATACAGGTTTGCACAGAATGTGGACCTTCCCAGGTTGCACTTTTGCAGAGTTTGGTTCCGCTTGGTGCAGACTTTGCGCAGAAGAATCAGGATCTCGGTTGGGGAGCGTCTTGAATGGTGCTGGTGGAGCACATGTGGCCAGAGACCCACTACGAACCATATCTTCTAAGCCTTTATGGAACAGCAAGAGGTCTCCATGGTGACTGGCTTGCTCTGTTCTTCCTTTGACCCAGGAAGGGTTCCTCTTCTTGGGTCGAGAACATCTGGGGGCCAAGATGACATCTTTGGTGAAATCCCTCTGCAGAACCCGGTGCCCAAATCTCAGCTCTTCTGAATTTATTAGGGCCTAGGCTAGAGAGTGGGGTTTGGCCAGGGAGAGCAGTTTGGTCTAGTGGTTAGGGAGCTGGACTCCTATCTCGGAATACTGGGTTTGATTCTGCACTTCCCCATGAAGCCAGCTGGGTGACCTTGGGCTAGTCACAGCTCTCTTATGAGTTCTCACAGCCCCACCTACCTCACAGGGTGGCTGTTGTGGGGAGAAGAACAGAAGGTTTGTCAGCCACTTTTGAGTCCCCTTAAGGGAGAAGAACAGATTTGTCAACTGCTTTGAGTCCTCTTAAATGGGTGAGAAAGGTGGGGTAGAAATCATTACTGACAACAGCCAAAGCTGAAATAGCTTTACTTTGGAAGGCTCGGGAACAACTATCAATGACTCGTGGGCATTGCGTTGAAAGAACTTACAGCTGCCCAACAGTATAAAATGCAGGCTATGGAAAACCAGCTTGTTTTGTAGACAAATGGTCCCCCTTTATCAAAAAGGCCCAGGATCCCCCTCCTTGTGCCTCTCCTCCTCCCATTCCACAAAATACATGAGAGGAAAACTGACAGTTTTGTTTCCTAATATGGAGATTTGATGGTTGAGTAACTGGTAATACGTAGATATGTATAGTTGTTTGTATGTCATTTGTGTTAAGTTGTTGAGTATCTTGTAATTTATGTGTGCATTTCATTGATAAATAAGTAAGAAAAGAAAGGCGGGGTAGAAAAGCCAACTCTTTTTCTTCCTCCACAAAGCCAGCTGGGTGACCTTGGGCTCATTGCAGCTCTCTTCTGAGCTCTCACCCACCTCACAGGGTGTCTGTTGTGGGGAGAACAGAAGGTTTGTCAGCAGCTTTGAGTCTCCTTAAATGGGTGAGAAAAGCAGGGTAGAAAACCCAACTCTTCTTCCTCTTCGATGTGACCCAGGGATCGATCCTCCTGTCTGTCATAAGTTGGTACCGCAGCCTTTTCCAAGTTTTAGTTTTGCAGCCAAAGCTTCTCACCTATTTTTATTCATTTCTATTTCAACCCCACCCTGTACCTGAAGGTCTCAGGGCGGCTCACCTAGAGGATGGGAACAGAAGAAACAAGGGCCATAAGAATGCCTTGCGCTGCCAGTTAAAAGTGCCCGAAGCCCAGTAAAAGGTTGAATTAGGCTTTGGGTTTCTGCTTTCTAGTTTCTCTCTCTTTCCCTGCAATCTCCCGGCGTCTGGGTTCCGCAGCATCACGGCCAGGAAAAGGGTCCCTCTGTTGTGCCTGTCTGGACGCCTTTGCCTGCTGGGGTCAAAGGTTGGCCAGAAGAGCGAAGCGAGGCCTTGGAAGTTCAGGTGCTTAGCAGAAGGTCACCCTGGCTGGAATCCTTTCCCGCCCTGCTAAGAGTCTGGCATTAGCAAGGGCCGTTCAGTACGTGGTTCTTTTTCCTCCTAGGGAAACAAAAGGCCAGAGACCAGGAGGGCAGCGGCGGCATTGCAGGGCTCCAAGTGCTGCCGCAGCAGAATGAGATCGTCGCTGATGATCCTCTTGGGCCTGAGCCAGGGGCAGTTTTGCCTTTCACTGAAGACTGAACCCCCTTTGAAGCCGCCTGGTTTCTCTCCTTTCTCCCAGGGTGACCTCAGGTGTTTGCTGTGTGTGTAATCCCTTTGGCGCCCCCACTTTTTCTCCCAGAGTTTTCCAGGAGGTTTCCTGGTGCTGCTGGAAGGGAAGCAGGATTCTGCCCTCTTCCTGCTGCCACCCACAAACCAGGAAATCGCCCGGAAGCCCCCTGCCCCCCCCGCCTGCCTCCCTGCCCTTCTTTACAGGGCATCTCCAGGCCAGCATGCCTTGCTGGGACTTTGGTTCTCCTGCCTACCCGGAGGCTAGCTGGGTTTTGGTCTGGCTGCCACCTCCAGAAGAGCCTGTCCCCTACTCCGGTCATGCGCTGCCTTGGGGAGGAGACAGCTGCCTGCTCTCGAGCTCATCTGGTGGGCAGCAGCATCCATGTTGCACTGGGCTGGGCAAAGGGTCACCAGTTACCTCCATGGCCAACTCCTCCCGTGCCCCTTCCACTGGGCCGAAGTTTGAACCAGAACAGGATTTGCCACAGCGGCTTAGCCAGAGGCAACTGGGATGTGGCTTTCTTCTGGAGCAAGACCCAGAGAGCCAGGGGGGCTTCTATCTGCCCTCCTGTTTCTCGTGGGGCGGGAGTCCTTCTCTTGGATGCCCGAACCAGATCAGATCCGGATTTAGCCCTGCCGCCGCCGCCTTGTCTCTCTCGGCGTCCTTCCCCGCGGCTGGACGGACGTGGCTGATGAATGGACCTTCCTCCTCCTCCTCCTCCTCCTCCAGTCCGCCCCGCGCGCGCTTGCCTTGTGTCGCTCCATGTGACGCGGCGGCGGCGGCGGCGGCGGCGGCGGCGCTGCTTCTAATCCAGACTTGGCTCCTGGGAGCGATCCTGAGCATCGTGAGGGGGGGGGGACTGGGGTCGGGGGCGTGGCGCCTCGCTCGCTCGCTCAGCGCAGCATTTCCTGCAGCAGGAGCAGCAATTCGGCTTCAGCTCCAGCCGCGCCGCCCCTTCTGCCTCCAGCCAGGGTGGGAAGGCCGTCCTTGGCCTTGCCCCTCTCCGGGCTCCTTGCTGCCGAGCGGCCGCGGATGGGGAAGCCTTCTTGAGCCGGCGGAGGCCGATCGCCTGCAGCCCCGCCGCCGGGAAGGTATGGGAGGCTCCGGAGCCCGTAGGAAGGGGCGGCGGGGGCGGCGCGATCCGCCGGGACCAGTTGGGACCACCGGGGGAGCCCCTCCCTCCCTCCCGGCTTTCCCCTTTTCCTGCTGAGGCGCCTGGGAATTGGGGGTCAGATGCGCTGCCTGCCTGCCCGCCTCTCGCTAGTGGGGGGGG
>MTQE01003491.1:1121195-1131330 GCA_014337955.1 Aspidoscelis marmoratus
GGGGGGGGGCAAGTCTCCTTTCTGGCTGGCCCTGTAAGGCAATTGGAGGAGGCTCTCTAGAAAGCCTCAAAATCTTTGTATTGTAATCTTATCCTGTAGCTTCATCCCAATGTTTTTTACATTTTATACAGTTATTTTTTTATTATTTTAATGTGAAGGTTGGATTTAACAGAAACCAACGGATCCCAGAAGTGTTTTTTTTTTTAATCACCACCTTAGATCGGTGATACAGAATCATTTGGGTGCAATCCCAGGACGATTGCATTTTGTGCAGTTTTGTGTGTTTTGACTTTGTAAGCAACCCTGAGCGTCATCGGGCGATCCTGCGGGCTCCAGAGGCAAATAAATGAACAAATTAGTAGTATCCCTGCTACACTGCCGTGAGGTTGTGTTGGCACAGAGGGTAGTGACTGGTGCAAGCTCACCCAGAAAGCTCTCGCTGCCCGTGGGAGGGCCGGGTCAGGCCAGAGTGGCCAGCCTCCCGCCCGGCGCCCTGGCAGTTTCGTCATGGAGTGGCAGGTGGAGACAGGTTTCCCAGGCGCCACTTTGCGGGCGCATTTAGGAAGCACTGAAATAAAAAATGGTTGTGCCAGAAAACGAGATGGCAAGAAAGTCCAGATGCCTTCCGGCGTGCCCTTTTAGACTCCATTGCTCCTGTTCCTTTCCTCTGGGCTGCCCCTATTTCCTTCGTGCTCTTCCTGCTTGCTTCCAGAGTGGCACAGCTGGAGAGCAGGAGGAATGCCTACCTCTGCGGTGCCCACCTCAGGGTTTTGCAGTTTGGGGTGGGGAAACGCTGCCCCCTCCTCCAGTGCCAGTCACTGGCCTGAGAGAGAGTTGTGGCAGCTGCCATCATGGAGGTGAAAGAACTTCCCGGAGGCATCTTGGAGGCCCAGAGGCCTTTCCTGTTTACCCTGACTGTGTTAAGGGCCACACCGGAAGCCTGGTTGGCTACCAGAGACCTGGACATGTGCAAGAATACTCGAGATATTCGTTATTTGATGGAATTTGGCTGAATTTGGACATTCAAACTCAAATCGGACGTCCAGACATTTTTTTTAGTATTCGAACGAACATGAATCTTTTGAATTATTCATATGAATAATTCAGACATTCATATGCTTACAGATACGTATCCCTATGCATCTTATTCGTATCAATACATATCCGTACAGATACGTATGGGATGAAAACCGGACGCATACAGGATAAAAACATGAATGTGTACAAGATTTGTATCATCAAATAAGTATTGAATATTCATACAAATAGATACGAGTGTATTCAGGTTGGTTCAAATTTCAATACATTTGTTTTTTCTCTTTTCGTTCAAGTTCGGATATTTGAATATTCAGTTCAAATGCCAAAAAACATTTGTGCATATTTATTTTATTTATTTACATTTACATAAATAAATAAATTTGTGCATATCCCTATAGAAAACACCTTATAATTCTCCTGCTAATGGTGGTGGAATACTTTCCTTTCCAGTTGCACCACATTATTTGGCATCTTCATGTGTCTGCATTCTAGACCCAGGAGAAGCCAGCATTATATAGTGGATAGAGGTAGCCGAAGTGACTTGTGCGTATCTGTGGGACGGCGCAATTGTGCACAGTCCTAAAGAGCTACCGCAAAGCAAGCAGGCTTGAAATGTTCAAGGCCTTCAGTATTAGCGCGTCAGGCATGACTGATGGGGCTCCATATTCAGACGACTGCAAGTGCTAAAATTAGGAGGCCCCTGGGAAGAAATTCCCAGCGTGACTTGGACTCGCACTGGTGTTTCTGCAGCTTCTCTGAGGGTTCTGGTGTCACAAATGGGAAACTGAGGCAGGTGCAAAATCAGGCTCCCAGTTTGGTCTCATGGTTAGAGAGTCGGACTCTAATCTGGGAATAACGGGTTTGATTTCGCCCTCCTCCATGAAGCCAGCTGGGTGACCCTGGGCAAGTCACAGCTCTCTTCTGAGCTCTCACAGCCCCATCCGCCTCACAGAGTATCTGTTGTGGGGGTTGTTCTGTTAGTTGGGGGGTTCCTCTTCCAGGAAGCAAGAAGGCTGTTTGTCCCACCTGTGCGCCCTGCCTTTTAAGCGTCTCAGTATTGGGGCCTGGTCAGAAGGTGCTGCTGAGAAGTCAGACAAAAACCTTGCATGGAGGCAAACGGAGCAGATCCGTGGGCTCGGGTGATGGGTGGGTGTGGATGGGGGGGAGATGAGCTTACCCATGGCAGTGGAGCGTCAGTGTGAGACCGGAAGGAGCTCTGGGTTTGCATTTCTCAGTGTGTGGGAGGGAGGAGGGAACTGTGACCTCTGTGGGGAGGGTGTGATGAGGAACAAGGGGAATTCTACGAGTGAGTGAAAGAGAAAGAGAGTTTGGGGGGGGGAAGCATGTAGTAAATGCAGATGGGTGGGCAGGCTTGTGAGGCAGACATGACACAGCCTGCTGCTTCACTGCCTTTTTCTACTGGGGGACTTAACAGCCTGTGTGTGAGCCAGTGCTGTAGAGGGAGGGGCTTTTGCCTGCAGCCCCCTCTCTGTGCTGGTTGCTGCCCCCTCCTCTGCCCAAAGCCTCTCTCAAAGACCCCCCCCCAATCTGGAGATGGGCAGTTCTGATGGTCTGGCCGTGGAACTGCCCCTTCCTGGGAGAAACTGTGGGGTTGGGGCCTGGACCTCTCTGTTCCATGTGCCGCCCATGTGCTGGTGCGGCGCAGAGCAGGAGCATGCAGGTGACAGAATGCTTGGCAACCTGATGCTCACATGTAGAACGGGGAGAGATTTTTTTAAAGAGGCAAAACGTGTTCTTTTGTGACAGCCCACCGGCAGAGGCTGCCAGAGTTTTTTCCGGTCTTTTGCGCCTTCCCTTGGCTAGATGGAATGTTCCTTCCCTTCTAGGAATATGTCAGGTTCTGACTTTGTGCCCAAACTGCTGGGCAGCCCTCCTCGGACCACCTGCTTCCTCCCCCACCGGCGAGGATGGACAATGGGCCCCTGGCCTCGCCTGCCTGCCTAGTGGCCTTGATGGCCAGTGTCCGCTTCCTCCCAGCTGCCCCTCCCGTGAGAGCAGCCTGGATTGGCTACCTCCCTGTTATGTAAGGAAGCCTCCTGGGTTCCCAGGCCGCCTTGCCAGGGTCGGAGATGTGCGGAGGGGAGGAGCTGACCCAGGCAAACAGCTGCCTGCCGTCTCCACGCTGTGCCAGGCCCTTCGAACTCACTTATCCATGCGGAGGCTGGTGACACATTGCGGGCCATGTGCTCGTCTGTCCCTCCCTCCCTGCTCTCTGTGCAGAGACATGTGTCCTGTACTGGCAGGAGCGCAGCTGCTGTGTTCTTCTTGTGGCCATGCAGAGAAGAGGGCTGGGCGTGCTCCTCTCCTTCCCGGATGGGGTGGACACAGGAAGACTGCAGAGGGGACAAGACTGCAGGCAGCTTGGCTTTTCCTGCAGATGCCTCTCAGGCTGCAAGGGGCCACATCCGTTAGCATGCCCATCTGTCGCCAGTCTTTGGGTTACTTCCTTTCCTCGTCACCTGCACTGGTGCCTTCTGTACCAAAGGTCTCAGCTGGAGCCCCTTGGCAGTTTGGTTTATGGTTAGGGAGCCGGGAATACCAAGTTTGATTCCACCCTCCCCATGAAACAAGCTGGGTGACCTTGGGCTAGTCACAGCACTCTTTTTGAGCTCACAGCCTCAACTGCCTCACGGGGTGTCTGTTGTGGGGAGAAGAACAGAAGGTTTGTCAGCCTCTTTGAGTCCCCTTAAATGGCTGAGAAAAGCAGGGTAGAAAAACCAAGTCTTCTTCTTCTTCAAAAGGTTCCAAGGCTACGTTAAGCATACAGGTTTCACTCGGATAGCTTGCTTATGGTGAGCTTGCAAGGGACCACCTGCGGTGCTCCTCCTGGTCTTTTCTCTGCCAACAGGGTGGAAGGAGTTGCAGGTCCTCCTCAAGAGCAAAGGACAAATGTGGATGTCTGCAAGGCAGCCCTGATCTGAATGCTTTTGCCACAACCTACGCTGAGGCAGACATCTGTAGCTGAGCAGGCCAGTGGCCACACCCTCAGAGCCAGAGGGTCAGACACGGGCTAGATGGACAGGAGAGCCATACCCTATCGCCGTGTCAGCTTGGCCCATTTGGACATCAACTACCCTGTCATTTGAGAAGTTCCTGTCCTGTCCTTTATCTGGCTTTCACAGGGTTGGGCTGAATGGCTTCCAACTCATGCATGGGCCTGTGATGGCTGCCGTAGATACCTGATCAAAGTTGCTCTGCTTGCTCAAGCAGTATAGCGTAATATGACTGTGTGGGTTTTGTTTCCCCCCTGCCTGGCACCGCAGAGACTTTACTCAGCTGGAATCCAATGCAGGTGCACCCCCCAAGTGCCCCAGAGAGCAGCGCCCACAGCGCTACGTGTGCAGGAGGCAGACCTAGTGAGCCGCCCCTTGGCCGGGGGGAACAGCCCACTTAGTGTTCACAAAAGGATGGGCGGTGTGATGGGGTTTCTTTGGACAATCAAGTCATCTTCCCAAGAGCATTTTGTGGGTCTTTTTTTACACTTGGGTCTTTCTGTGGTCACTGAATATGCTGGTCCTTTAAAATCATCAAGCAGTTCCCATCTTCCTGGTCTTTGTCTTCTAGGAGTGGAGCAGTGTGACCGCTATGCCTTCAGATAAGGCTTCTCCACTTGGTCACCTGTCCAAGTCCGGCCAAGAGGCAGCCAATCCAGTCCAGCCCTCGAAGGCAGATGGCTCCTGCCTGGACGGCCAAAAGGGCCACACCGGAAAGATGGCCAGAGGCAGTGATGCTGGGCGGAAATCCCGTAAGCCAGCCAGCGAAGGAGAGAAGGACTCTGGATTTTCAGGTAAAGAGCCTGCATTCCTTTCAGGGCTGGCCTCTTGGCAGGGATGCTGGTTGGGGCACCATGGGAGGTCAGGCTGAAAGAGTAAGAAGGCCCTCCTGTCTCCCAGTTTGGTATAGTGATTAGGGAGCTGGGCTTATATCTGGGAATACCGGGTTTGATTCTGCACTCCATCACAAAGCCAGCTGTGTGACCTTGGGCTAGTCACAGCTCTCTTCTGAGCTCTCACAGACCCACCCACCTCACAGGGTGTCTGTGGTGGGGAGAAGAACAGAAGGCTTGTCAGCTGCCTTGAGTCCCCTTAAACGGATGAGAAAAGCTGGGTGGCAAAGCCAACTCTTCTTCTTCTCCCTGTGCCAGTTTCCTGGCTTCCTGGCTGATTCCTCCAGCCTTGGGCCAACCTGCTTGGCCCAACTGCTTGGAGCTGCAGTTTCAGAGCCCAGCTGTGCTTTGGGTGCAAAGAGGGGCAGCCAGTGGTGGTCAAGCGCCTTGTGAATTTCTCCCCCCTCCGCCATTTTCACCCTGGCAATGGGGACTGTAGGCATGAGAGGCCAAGACTTCTTCTGAAGAGAGGAGGGGGAATATTTGGGGGCAAAGAGGTCAGTGCTAGATGAACTTGGATTCACGTTGCCCCATGACTGCGTGCGCCCTGGCCACGTTCCCATGGGGAGGGGGCCGCAAGCAGGAGACACTCAGGCTGACCTCTGGCTAGTGTTTGGGGGAGCGCTGGTAGTCGGCTGCCCAGGGGAGTTCAGCGCGTTCCCGGGAAATGCTGGGGACTGGACCTAAGGCCTTTGGGCTGCAAGATGGAGGAGAGGCTGTGGCTGTCAGTATAAAGCCATAGAAAGAGCAAAGCCAGTAGGGCATATTTTTGCAACACTGCTGGGCCACAGGCTCTGGAGAGGGTTCAAGTCCTCACTGACCATCCAGGCAAGCTGCCTTTCATAGGCCCTCTTAGCCAGAACATTGTTGTAAAAGCAATGGTCTCCTGGTATGGATCTGCAGGTATACAAGTGTGTTTCTTCACGAGCAGCGAGGGAGTGTGGCAGACAGGTGGGTTTCAAGCTTTGCAACTGTCACTAAAAATGTAGGAAGCCCAAACAGTAAGAACAGGAGAGGAGAGCCCCTCTGTCCTTGTCCTCAGCAATGACAAAGACGCCATTTCTCTGTCTGCAATGCTGTTCCTCCCAAGAAAGGGTGTGGAGCCTTTGGTTGTCTTTTGGTGGCGCTAGAAAGCCACGGATGTCCCAGCCACAGCTGCACCTTGCTGAGAGGCTCACCTTTTTCAAAGCACTCAGGAATGATCTGTGCGGATTGCTAACCGCAAGCACTGGGGCAGGCGGGAAAGGATTTTGCTCTCTCCCTGGGCTGTGGAGTGAAGGGAGGGAGGGAGGGAGTCCTTGGGCCGCCCACAAGTGAGCGGCTGCACACTGGGTCGGGGTGCCCGCCAGCCTCTAATGTTACAAGGTGCAAATCGTGCTACTTCCTCTCCCTGCTGCCATGAGAAAAGCTCTGTGGCTAATCAGTCACCAACTGGGCATGTATCAATGCATCAGGCGAGGCTGACGTTTTGCCCGGTGGCCCAGGAATGCCCTATGCGGCCGCCGGCTGTCACGGTTTGCCTGGCGGTGGGGCTTGGCATTTTCGACTTGGAGCTATCTGCATATGTTTTGGTCTCCGTCTCCATCCGGGGGGTGCCTTTCTTGCTTCCTCCCAGGGAACTGGAGGCTGCCTGCCATTTCCTTCCTGTCCTTCCTTGTTTCCTGACTCCCGTACCCCTCTTTCTTTTCGTACCTCTGTGTGCAGACGAGAGCTCAGAGTACCTGAGCACCGTGGAGCAGACGGACGCGGAGGACCAGGCTACCTTCCCGCTGCGCCAGCAGGCCGAGTTGCAGAAGGCGCCACAGAAGGCACCGGGGGGTCTTTCAGGCAGCGCCTTCCCTGGCCTCGCCCCTGTATTCATTGTCAAAAACGTTATCCTCAAACAGGTAGCCCTTACCACATCCAGGGGCCGCCCACATCACCTGGGGGCCCCTGCCCGCCTGCCTGCCTTTCCCCAGAGAGGGTCCCGCGCTCTGCTTGCATGGACGCATCAGTGTGGGCCTTGCCTTATGAAAGAGAACAGTCCCTGCCCCGAGGAGGGTGCAAGTGCTATGAAGAGCCCCTTTCCCCTTTGGGGAGTGGGGAGGAGCAGGGAGGGGGGGTGCTTGTGGGGGGCCTTCTCAGGCCATGGTCTGTTTGCTGCTGATTTCTCATCCTGGCTCTCTTCCCTTCGCAGCCCTTGGGGACGTCTCCCGCCACGCAGTTCCTGGCCTGGAGCAGTCCGCACACGCTTGATGGAACCCAAGGCTCCCCCGCCCGCATCCTCTTCATCCAGCCCCCGGTGGCCACCACCTTGAGGCCCCCGCATCCTGCCCAGAAGGCCTCCTCCTCCACAGAGACCCGCCTTCCCGTCCTCAACACCTACCCCAAGATTGCTCCTCACCCGGGCCATAACCTCCACCCCAAGGGGGCACCTGGGGAGACATTTGCGCCTGCTCCCCCAAGCGGCGCCAGTAAGAACAAGCGCTTCTGCCTGGAGGAGGCCTGGGTGTCGTCCTCTGAGCCGGCCACACCAAAGGACAGCAGAGAGGGGCAGCGAGAGAAGCAACCTAGCAGTCCCTCCGCTCAGCTGGCGACGGCTCTTCTGGGCCCAGAGGCCGTCTCCCAGAACACAGTGAGCTCTTCTACCGGACTGGACCAGGCGGAGGGGAGGGCGCTTTCCAGAGCTTCTAAGAAACTGGGCTGCAGCAGCCTGGGAAAGCAGCGCCGGTTCCACAATACCGTGGAGATCTTGCGCAGGTCGGGGCTGCTGGGCATCACGTTGCGGACCAAGGAGCTTCTCCGGCAGAACAGCAGCACCCAGCGAGATCTCACGGAGCTGCGGGAGCAGGCTCAGCTCCTGTGTGAGGCTGTCCAGAATAATGACGCGGAGGCCTGGACTCGGCTCCGGGAGGCCATGGACCGCTCTGCCGCCTACTGGGCCAACAAAGGGGCTGGCGGCTCTTGCTCCCAGCGGGGGCGGCAAAGCTTGGAGGTGGAAGCTCCTGATGCAGCCAGGGAGTCGCCCATGAGCCTGTCCCTCACGCCGGACACTTCGGCCCAGGCGTCCCTGCCTTCACACCTACCTGCTGCTCTGTGACGATGAGTGAGAAGAAACCTCTTCCGAGGAGTTTGGTTTCCCCTGGTTGTGAGGGGCTGAGCGGCGCCCTTCGAACAGGAACTGCTGGCTCTTGGTGGCCGCCGTGGGGCGGGCAGAGACTCCATGGTATCTCTGATCCCAGAGGGTGCCCAGATGCAGTGCAGGGGGTTAGGCCAGGCCTTGCTCAGCCTGACTGGAGTTTGGCAGGGAAGAAGATGCAATCATAGAGGCAAGAAGGGTGTGAGCGAGGGGCGTGTGCGTATGTGTGCACTGTCCGCGTGCCCCAAAATAGCTTTTCGTATTGTATTGCATTGGGTCCGCAGCCAGGAGCTTGGAACGAGAGGCATTGCCTGTAAGAGCAGCCAGTCCCGGAAGAAAGAAGCTTGTCCAAGGAAGGACTGACCTGAATCCAGGCCTGCGTGTTGGAAAAGCCGCTTAGCGGCTCTTTGCTGGCTCAGTCTGCCCGGGAAGGGTCAGGCAGGTGACGTGCTACCTACTGGAGCTTTCAGCACTGAGTTCCTCTGCTGAGACAAAAGGTGGCCTGGTTAAAAAAGGGGACGGTGCTCACCTGGGATTAACTATTTGATTGCTGCGTTGCAAAAGAAGGCTGGGCAGCATGTTCTGTGGGAGGGCCCCTGTTCAGAGGCAGGCAGGGCATGGAGGCCCTCTGTGGCTCTGCCCCATTCCAGCCCTCGATCTGGGGGTTTGAGTAGGTGGTAATTGTTTTTTTAAATTAAAACCTTTCCACATTAAACACCTGGTGGTCATTTGTGTGCTCCTTAGCTTCCTTTATTCAAGGATGTGTTTCCCCACCATGGTGTCTCAAGCAGAGAATGGAAGCTCCAGGCATCCAGAGGGAGGGCACTTGGGGGGGGGGGAGGCAAGCTGTGCACAGCAGACACCACCCTGATTGCCCTCGGTTTTGCCCTCTAAAAGCTCCTTTAATTCCCCCAACAAGGTGAAAGAGTGAAAGCAACATGCCTCTGAAAGGCGCAGCAGAGAACACGGCCGCTTCCCCAGCTTCTCCTCACATTCTTTGCATAAAGGAGCAGAGATTGTGTCTCTCCCAAGGCAGATCAAGGCATGAGGCACAACGGTTCCTTCTGAACACTTGAGGAGGCTGAAGACTTGAGGGTTTTGTACAAGCTGCCACCTACCAGGGTCTCTTCCTATGTCCAACAAAATTTGTTCTGGGATTTGAACTTTGCCCTTGGCCTGAAGGTCATGCAAAGCAACAGTACCAGATCAGCTAGAAATGCATCATGGCTTGAGGATGGAGGGCTCCTTCCTTTCCTTGAACCAAGGGGGTTCTGGCCCAGCTGAACTCTGCACATTCCTAGCTTCAATGACTACAAAATAAAATCTAAAAGGTTGGGACAAAAGCTCAGGAGTGGTTCTGGTAAACCTCTGGTATTAGAAATGAAACTTCAGGGGCCCTGTCCTATTCTGAGTTCTTTAGAGACCTTCACAGAGTAGGGATCAAACAAGCCAGACCAAAATATCAGATGCTAACTTCATAAGCAGAGAACAGCAAGGGGCGCTCTGCTGACAGCGCCATCAACCGCTGGTGTTGGGGTCACGCTATGGCCTGAGAGCTGAGGACCTTCTCCATGGTGGCCCCCAGCTACAGAATGGTCTCTCGTTGGAGATGCACCAGGTTCCTTCAGGATCTGTCTTCAAGTGGACCTTTTCTCCCTGGCCTTTGTTGGCATCCTGCCTTGTAGATCTGTAAACTCTTGCCACTGGCCCCTTTTCCAAAGTCAGGACTGGGCAGATGCCAAGAACAAGGCTTATCTGAAATGCAGGGGAGAGCAAGTGCAGAGGCGTGCAGAGGAGGCCATGGAGAACTGGGGGCATTATAGTGGCCACTGGGACAAAGTCTGTTCCAGTAGGGAAATCATTCACAGCAAAGCAAAGAAAGGGGAATCTCTTCTGACACATGCACAGAAAAGCTCCTGGCTTTGCCCACCCAGTTAAAAGAGCACAGGTAGAGGCGATGAGGTGCCAGCAGCCCTCAGGTGAGACAAAAGGAGGGTCCTGCACCCAGGAGCTGTGGTTTGCCAAAGAGAATGTACCTGCACAGGAAGCATTCATTTCAAGGATTGCTACTG
>MTQE01003491.1:1151491-1166454 GCA_014337955.1 Aspidoscelis marmoratus
TTATTATTATTATTATTATTATTATTATTATTATTATTATTAAGCAACCACGAAGGAAATTAATCTCCAGAACTGAGGCCTCTAAACTAGGTTCCGTGTCTTAGAGTGTCCCAAAGTTTATGCCTTCTGAGGGCAGAGATGGGATTGTTGGTGGTACCATGGCACTTCCCTTGGCCCCTCAGTGCAGTTTTTCTGGCAGAGATACAGAAGTGGTTTGCCACGAACTCCTTCTAGGTAAAGCTTGGGGATGGAACTGGCCACCTTCTGTTTTCCAGGCAGTTGGCTGAGCCATTGGGCCTTAAATGCCCAGGCTGCTGCCCAGCAACCCCTTGCTGTCCATCGCTGCATAGCATAGAGGGCCAGATCTGAGACCACACAATGGGAACACTGGTTTAGGGTGCCAAATTGGAGGGCTCTAGAGGGGGCAGAAAGCTGGCATCCACAAGGGCAGAGGGAGCAAACACAGCAGAGTCTGAAGTCCCTTCCAGACTAGCAGATTAAATCCACAGTTAGAATAAAAATTTGCAGCTTACCTGCTGCAAATTAACAACTCGCCAGCCTCACTAAAAACAGCCTCCATAGCTTCCTGCTTGGAGGTGTGCACGGTCACATGGAAGAGGCGTGCATCGCGTGGGATGGGGCAGACAATGGGAGCTGAGCTGCCGTCCCAGCTCTTGTTGGCTGTTCTCACCATCCTGTCCAGACTGGCGAGAGCTTCAAATTTACTTAATACCGTGCAGTGAGTGCTTCTATATCAGCATTAAGTAAATTCACAGTAGCATCGCTATAAAGTGATGCCCCTGCAAAATATTGGCCCTCATGTATGACCGTTCAATATTGGCTGTGCATTCCGATGTGCAGCATCAGGAAGTCTGGACGCAGCCTGATTGTTTCACCTGCACGTCTTTATCGGTTTGTGTCTCTTCCTTTCAGGTCTGGGCATAGAAGGCATTTTCTAGGCAACAGTTCCACAACCTGAACAGGTCCCTGAGTGTCTGTGTGGCACAATGTCATTAGAGAGACCAAAGTGCATTCAAAGTCATGCAGGGAAGGTTACACTTTAACAGTGGAGGGGGGCTCGTTGGAAAGGGGAAGGCAGCTGCCTAATGATTAGTGATGCTACAGAATCCACACCAACAGGCCTATCCCATAAAAGATTAGAGGGGCCCCAGCATGCTGCACCTGCAGCCAGGCGGGCTTCCCAGGAGCAAGCCTCCAGGATCCACTGTTCACTCCCCTCCCTGCCCCCAGAAGGCACCGCGATCCAACCCCTGCGATCTGAGACGCCCTTTTTTGCTTCCCTTGCAAAAGGGAAAACAAAGTCCCACCCATCCGGCAGACATTCAGCAGCTCTTCCGAACAGGCAGAGAGCAGCTCTTAGAGGAAAGCTTTAACTCCACTTTGCCCAAGGCAGCTCTGCCTGAGCTCCAAAATGATCCCCCTGGGATGGCCAACCCTGGCCCTGCTCGCCTGCACCAGCCTCCTGCTCCTCCTGCTGTGGAGGGGAAAGGGCACGAAGGGGAAAGCCCCCCCTGGCCCCACCCCACTCCCCCTGCTAGGCAACATGCTTCAGATAGACATCAGGAACCTCCCTGCATCTTTCCTAAAGGTGGGTATCACTCCTTGGTTAGGGGGAGATGGTGGAACCAGCCCCCATCTCCTTCACCCTTAATGGTCCTTCTGCCAAGTGCAGTTGCCCAGATCTCAGCACTGGCAGCCAGTGGTCACAAGGCAGACAGGGTGGGCAAACGATTGAGCAACAGTGTTTTCCTTGTTCAGCCACTCTGGGGCCTCAGAGTCCAGAGTGGCAATAAAATATGAATAATAAATCAATAAAGGCTCCCTCTCTGTTTGCGGGAGGGGGGTTGACTTTGGACAAGTATGGAAGCCACTCTGCCTCCTGCCACTAACTCCATGGTAGGTAAGGGTGCTAGAACTGTAGGGGGGGGGCTCAGGACCCCCTCAGCAATTAGGTCTTAGGCACTTATGGGAAAGAGGGGAGACTGGGCATGGGTGGAACAGGACACGACTCCCAGGCCGTTCAGTAGCTGCTGCCTTCTCCCTCCGATGGAATTTTTCCTCCTCAGTACACAAACCAGGGGCCAGGCTGTCTCCCGCTTAGACATGCATTCTCATAGTGCCACCATTGGCCCTGGAAAGTCCCCCCAACCCCAACCCTCATTCCACGGCTTCCGCCAGGCTCCCACTGCCTGTGCCACACCCTTAGGGGCGGGATGCTTCCCCCGATGGGCACCCGCCAGGCACCTGGCTTCTGTTATCCAGCAACAAGGGCTTCTGGGTTGGTGCACAATGGTAGCATCTTCTTTGCCTCAGTGAAGGGCGTCTCTTTGGTTCCAGTCTGAGTCCACTGACTGCTGGAAGACGACAACTCTAACCCATCTCCCATCTTCCTTCAGACTGGCAGAATGCAGTCATTCCTTACGGTTGGCAAGGCCAATGGTGTCCCACTGAGTCATGTTCTTTGTCCCTTGGCAGCTCCAGGAGAAGTACGGCCCAGTTTTCACCGTCCACTTGGGTCTCCAGCCAACTCTGGTGCTGTGTGGTTATGAAGCCGTAAAAGAAGCGCTTGTGGATCACGCAGAGGCTTTTGGGGCCCGGGCCTTCATGCCTACCCTTGATAAGAACATCCGAGAGTATGGTGAGCAGCTGCAGGATACTTAAGGCAGTTTCCTGTAAAATTATTTTCCACTCCACACCCTAATTTGCAGTATATCCCTTCTCTTCTAGGAGTGTTTTCGACCAATGGGGAACGATGGAAGCAGCTCCGTCGGTTTGCCATTTCTACCCTGAGGGACTTTGGGATGGGGAAGAGATCCATCGAAGAGCGGATCCAGGAGGAGGCCAGGTGCCTGGTGGCGGCGCTGCACAAAACAGAAGGCAAGTTGCCTCCCGTCTCCCTGTTTGTCTTTAACAGAGTTCAACCAATTAGTCAAAAAGGAAAAATGTATTCTGAAAATTCAAATGGAATCCTGCATTTGTGAAAAGGAAAAAAATATCTAACCAGTTCAAGGCTCCTTTCTGTACTGATCTGTAAGAAAAGACATTTGTATTACGGAAGGTATTTCCCAACTAAACCTGCTGTACACAATCCAGGCAGGTATACAAACAAGATGACCACTGGAGTGATCTAGCAGATTTCTTCTGACCATCTGTTGAAGTATTAGCCCCCTGTCTCCTGCTTAATTACATATATACAGATAAAGTTTATCTACAAGCAACCTACAAATTCCACCTCTTACCTCTTGAAGGTAAAGCTCTCCATTTGTGCTCTTCTCTCATGTTGCAGGACGCCCATTTGACCCAACCAGACAACTCAGTCACAGTGTTTCTAACGTCATCTGCTCTCTGGTTTTTGGACATCGGTTTGAATATGACGACAAGGAATTCATTGCTTTACTCAGCTTGCTGAACAAAATGATGCAGCTCATCTTTAGCCCCTGGGTGCAGGTGAGTGAAAGGGAAAAGTGGGATTCGGTTGTCAGAATTAATCCAGCAGTGGAGAAAATACTTATAAAGGGAAATGCTCTTTATTTCTTGTTTATTCAAAGAAGAGGTTCCATTTGTTGCTTTTAGCAATGCCAAGTGGTTTTTAAATATTAAAGCAGCAAATCTATGCAAATTGCATTCCAGTGCCCTTATTTTCAGAGCCAAGGCTGATTAGAAATGGAAAATATGTGATTAGGAATAGCCTGCAGACAGTGGAATATTTATCAGTGGCAAACAGGTACTCGACAGAAGCGCTTGCTGTCTACCCAGGAGGAATCACCCAGTAAGTTTTTCAGAGAGCTTAAGTGAAAAGGTGATTTTCAGCTGGTAACTGGAATATATTTTCCTTTTCTTCAAAGCTGAGGAATTTTTTCCCAAGCCTGATGAATGTCCTGCCAGGGCCCCACCAGAAGATGTCATGGTATGTGAATCAGTTCATGGATGTGATGAATGAGGACATCCAAAGGCACCAGGAATCCCTGGATCCAAATTCTCCTCGAGATTTCATTGACTGTTTTCTCATCAAAATGGAACAGGTATGGACTGAGATTTGGGTGGTTTTATGAGCACCAATCCAAAGGTTTCAGCAGTGCTTGAGATTTTGCCATTCTGGAATTCTCCCTCATCATACATACAGGACAACACAAATCTAAGTACAAGACTTCTTGCCAGCTTTCCCAAGATATCCTGACCACCAGGCTGAGTCACCTTGACCATTTGCTGTGTTTTGCTTCTCTTTGTCAGGAGCGAGAGAACTCAGCTTCAGAATTCCATCAGAGGAATTTGGCCGTTACGGTTTTCAATCTGTTCTTGGCTGGTACGGAGACAGTGAGCACCACCCTCCGATATGGACTGCTCCTCCTCCTTCGACATCCAGAGGTGGAAGGTGAAAACCAAACTCGTTAAACTTCCCAATTTGTCAGATTAGTCAGGGATCCTGCTAGAAGGTGGGCTGATGGGTTGGACTCAAACAGGTCTTGGCCATAGGTGGTGATCTTCCTTCAGGTTTCTCTAGTTCAATCCTCTGGTCAGTGAAGGACTCTGCTTTAAGCATCTCCAGAGAAGTATTTGATTCTCAGCTGGACCCTGACAATAGATAATGGTCTTCCAGGAGAGCTCCCACACCTTCATTTGACCTCAAGGATGCGTCCCTCTGTCCTGTAAAGTAGCGAAGCTGTGAGAACACAACATAAGTTGATTATGAACATTGTCAATAATTATCCTTTATCTGTTTGGTGTATTTTTTTGGTGTGTTTGTAAAGCTTAAATAATTTTTTAAATATTTTTTTAAAAAATAGAAGTCAGGCTTGGCAGAGGGACCTCCCAGAAGAATAGTCTTTGGCTTGTGTGTCCATGGATCTGCCTAGCATCCCTAACTCAAATCTCTATTCTGTTTGGACTCAAAGAATAATTATTACCTGTTCTTCAATTCTGGGAGTACATTTTCTAACAGTTCTATCAGGGAGGTGATACAGGCCCCTCATCCTTTTAGAACATGCAAGATGAAAGTAGGAATGCTTCAACCCAAAATATGTACCTCCAAAAGGTGGCACATTCATGAACACAGCCTGGTGGGCACTGTCTGGTTGGGAGCCCCAAGAAAATCTGTTTTCCCTCCATCATCCCCTAGGCCCAGCAGTGAGGCTGATCTAAGCTTATAGTGTTGACATAATGTGTTTTCATCTGTTTCATCATGGAAATACTGAAGCCAACTGAGTCTACACTCTGTCTCTGGTGTCTAGAGCATGTGTGTCTTATTCTGTGTACTCACTCGTCTACAGCAAAAGTCCAAGAGGAGATTGACAGGGTCATTGGGAGGAACCGCAGCCCCCGCATGGAAGACCGAAATAAGATGCCCTTCACAGTTGCCGTCGTCCATGAGATCCAGCGGTTTGCAGATGTTTTCCCATTGGGTCCTCCTCATTCAGTAGCTACCGACACAGAATTTCGAGGATTCACCATTCCCCAGGTGGTTATGGCTAGCAGAATTATGAGTAGGCTGTAGGACACGTGGGTGGTTTGGATCTAGAGTGTAAAGCAGGATGGAAGCTCAGAGGCAAGCAGGATCATCTCCTTCTCTAACCTTTGTTTCTGGGGCCTCACTCTTTCCCCCTTAGGGCACCTTGGTATTCCCTTTCCTGTCATCTGTCCTCAATGCTCCTCAGCACTTTGAGACACCTATGAAATTCAATCCTGGCCATTTTCTGGATGAACATGGGGCATTCAAGAGGAGCGAGGCCTTCCTGCCCTTTTCAGCAGGTGACGTACACCCTGGTTTTGCTCTTGATATTGCAGGAGGACGGGAATGGCGTGGCAAAGGCTGGGCTTTACGGGTGCAGGGTCCCAAGTGCACCCTCCAGACGTTCCTGCACTACATCCCCCATCATTCCATGCCAGCCCTGTTTTCTAGCTTAGGAACAACTGTAGGAACTGTTCTCAGCCTCACTGACTCGTTTATTCAGAGGCCCTGCCTCCAGGTTTGTAAACGGGCTTTAAAGGTATCCCAACTCTTGTCCCCCTCCTCAGGAAAGCGGGTATGTCTAGGGGAAAGCTTGGCCCGCATGGAGCTCTTCTTGTTCCTGACAACCATCCTGCAGAACTTCCACCTGAAGTCACTCCAGGACCGGAAGGAAATCGACATATTCCCAGAAGTGTACAGTGGAGGAAAACGTCCCCGGCAGTACCAGCTTTGTGTGGTTCCACGCTAAGCAAGGCCCTGAAGAGGAACACTGGAGATGTGGGGCGAACATGGGTGCGTTTGCTGGGGTTGGACATTTATCTGACACTTTCTAAATCCTTCCTGCCAATCTCCTTGAGTTATTTTAAGAAAGGTGATTAATTTATTGTGACAGCTGTAACAATGGAGATGGCGATTACAGCAGCACTCAAAGTTGGGCAAGGAAACCAACTATCTGGGCGTCAACCTGTCCCATGCCCCCAAGTGTTGTACATGGATCAGTTCAATGTTTCTAGTTTCATGGAGCAGCAGGATTTTGCTCTCTTTCCTGACACAAAGTGGACTTGTCACCCAGGGCTTTAGACTCGCTTCTCTTGCATTCCCGTCTTTCCATTACATGAAAATGTTTAGTGCATCAGAGTTTTCACATGCTGGAGGCCAATACAGTGGTGTGAAAGGGAGGTGGGACTCTAGGCCAAAGCCTTGTCTGGAAACACAGGCTTGGTGGGGCCTGAAGCTTGTCAGGTTCCACATTCTGCCAAAGGACATGGATTTTCTGCCCTATCTATGTCCCTATATGATAGTGGGAATGTACAGGCCTTTACAGGATGGATGCAAGAGGAAAAGAAGTTGGGCGTTTCTCTCCTCCCTCCCCCCAATATATTTTCTGAAATAATGTGGCTCCTTCTACGGTGAATAAACTGCATGTTTGACCCAAAACATTCTAGACTTCTCACATTTCCTCATTAAACATCTCCTTAGTAATACATAAGGCACCTTCATCAAAAAAGTTCTTTCCCCTTTTATTTTCTGGAAAAGGGAAAAGTGGCTTTAGCAGTGATATAATGTTTGGAAAGGGAGCTCTGCTGTTGCCTCCATCTCCTAGTTTTCTTGGCTACCTCTGACAAACACAAGAATGGGATCTGTAGGGTGACTTTCCTTTCCCCCTCACCTTCTGGTCTTGCCATGACTTGGACAGGAGGGCGGTTCTGGGGGCACACAGGCTAAACCTTTAGGTCCCTGTACAAAAGATGGCAGGAGCGCAGACCAAGCACACAGTAGGGATGGCTTCCAGGGGAAACAGTAGAATAAGCTTCAGTTGCTCCATCTTGGTTTTCTAAAATTGTGATATTCTTTATTTACATTTACGTATATACTTCTCGGACACCTGAAAACCCAACAACCCCTATGTAATGTATATCATTTAAAGAAAATAAGCAGCGTATAGAATAAACCAAATTATTATAAGTTTTTTCAAGTTCAGGGTTTGATTCTTACATTTTGGAAAACCACCCAAAAGCTCACCTTTCTGTCCTTTTCACCAGGTGAGCAGCTCAGTCCTGTACCTTTCCCCAGCCAGCAGTGCACAGACACCCATCTGAGGCCCCAAGTGATTGAACTCTAAATGTGTCCTTGAAATTCTTTGGATCATTGCACCCAGTTCTTCCCGTCTCCCCCACAGAATCACCAGTTATGTTTAGTGCACCCAAAACATCTAAGCAAATGCACTGGCCCCTGTTTCCTCAGCGAGGAGAGGCACAGAGCCGGTAGGTAGGAGGGATGTTTGCAAAGCCGCTCACAGGGGGCGTGAGATCAAGGTCTCCAGGATCAGTGGAGGAGGCCAGGGTGAAACGCTGAAGGATAGCCGTCAGGAAGATGAAGAGCTCCATCCTGGCCAGGCCTTCTCCAGCACAAATTCTTTTCCCTACAGAGAAAAAAAGAGCAATTCAAAGCTTTCAAGGTGTCAGCTGCAAAGGTAGCTTTTGTTCCATATGGAAATCAAGATGGCCAGACTTCTCATTCCTGAACACACCTGCTACAGCTTTGCTTAAGGCTGTTTGTCACCATCAGGAATAAGCGCTAACATTCAATAAAGTTCAGGCTTCGTTCTTGAACTTTGTTCCATAAAAAAGATAGCCTTGGCCCACAGTCCAAGCCATTCTGCACGGAGACTTCCGCAAAGGGAGAGTCATACTTATGTGAAGTTCCATTCTGGATGGCTCCAAACGTCCCTCCCTCCTTTTTTGAAATTTGTCTTGCCACTGAACATCCCATCATGGACGAAAGATGCCTGCATTACGTTTTATCGAAGCTTCCTCAGATGAGTTTAGGGGCGCTGCTGGAGGGCTTCAGCCTTTCTTGGATAGGGGTAATATGGCCCCAGCCATCCACACTCTGGTAACCTCCAGGTTAGACTCCTATAATGCACTTCATGCAGAACTGTTCCTGAAGATGGTCTGGAAGCTCGACTGCTGATGGGAGTCTCTGGCTGGATGTACATCATGCTGGTTCTAAAAGATCTGCACTGGTTGCCTATTTGTTACCAAGCCCGATACAAGGGGCTGGTGTTAACCTACAAAGCCCTAAATGGCTTGGGCCCATTATCTGATGGAACATCATCCCCCATATAGTTCTGGCCAAGCCCTGAGATCTTAAGGAGAGAGCCTTCTTGGAGTTCCTCCTCTCTCAGAGCTGCAAGGGGCAGGGGCAGGCAAGAGACTGGCCAGCAAATATGTTTTAATAATGTATATAATTTATCTTTTTATTATTGTGACCTGTCCTGAGACCTTTTAGTGAAGGTTGAGTGGTGGTCTCTCTGCTGGACTGGCTGCTGTTCTGCCACCCCTGCCCGCTCCTGTTCACATGGACCTTCCTCTAGTCCCCTCCATTTGATACCTGCAGAGAAGGGCATGAAGGCCTCGCTCTTCTTAAAGCGACCCTCTTCATCCAGGAAGTGGCTTGGGTTGAAACGATCAGGGTCATGGAAGCACTCAGGGTCCTTCAATACAGATGTCAGCAAGGGAATGACATCTATCCCCTAGGGGCAGGAAAGAGGAGGAGGAAGTCAGAACCTGCCCCAAAGAGTGTCCAGCCATTGGGTCCTCCACCATCCTAGGGTGCCTCATCAGCTCCCTTTGGGAAGTCAGAGAGGGCAAACAGCCACCTTCCTTGCGATGCATCACCTTAGGCAAGGTGTAACCCCTGAACTGTGTCGTCCGCGTCAAGGCATGAGGGAGGTTCATGGGAATGACGTCTGCAAATCTCTGGACCTCATGAATCACGGCCTCCGTGTAGGGCATGTGGGCCCGGTTTTCCACGGATGGCAGACGGTCCCTCCCGATCACGTCGTCAATCTCTTTGGTGACTTTGGCTGCAGTGGGACATGAAAAAACATCTACAGATGGAGACTGGTTTCCAGCTAGCATAACCCCTGCCAAAAATCCCAATGGGGTTTCCAAGAATTAGCAGTCTCCACCAACTACCCGCCTAAAATCAGCAATTCCTGGAATGGGCCCTATGTAGAATTCAGGGTTGCTGTTTACAAATGCGGAGCTGCTTCGTTTAGAAGCTGAGATAAGAATTTTAATTCCCCCCTGCAGATTTGTTTGTGTGGGGGTTCTTCTCAAGGCACTCCTCCTCCCACCATTTTGACTCTTTCCATAAATCCATTGCTTTGTCTGTTTTTAATATGGTTTTTCTATTTACTGATTTCTTTTACCTCAGGAACCCATCTGGAATTCCAAATAGGGAGTGATATAAAAATGCACCCTAGTTAGAAGGGCAGCCTATGCCAATCGGGACACTTTCCTTCCTCCTTCAGCCTCCTCAATTACCTTGTACCTCTGGGTATTTCATCAGAATCAGAAGTGCAAACCGGAGCGTGGTGCTCACTGTCTCAGTCCCGGCGATGAACAGGTTGAGAACGGTCATGATCATGGTCTTGAGGTGAAATTCACTTGATGGATCTTCCCTCTCCTTTGACAACAAAATAGCCCTCTTCAGAAGGCAAGCTGGAAGCAAATATCAAGCTTTGCGGGGCATAAACCCAGGGCGGTCTAGTTCACACCAGCTCAGCCATGGGGGCTCCTGTCTTCTACCCTTGCCTGCTGCTTGCCCATGTGGGACCTGAGCCCTTCACCCTGCAAAGTCCACTCATCAACCAAGGGAAGGAGCACCACTTACCCCAAATAATTAAAGTCCTCTAGAGGACCTACAAAACATACACCCATTCAAATGCACAACACATCAGTTTGTATAAAAGACAAAGTGAAGCAAAGCAAAGAAAGCATCATTTTGGTTTTACAGAATGCTTCCAGGTGTGGCTAAAACCCGTGATTTTCCCGGCACTGTATTGGGAAGGCCAGATGTATATGGCATTCCCAATACCATCCCAGGTCAGCGGAGCAACGACCCATAATACCACTGTTACGGGAAATATGTCAGTTATGCCAGGTTTCCTGCAATAGTGATGATTGCTTACACGTCTGCCTGCTTATCTCATCATAACTGCACTTGTAACAATCCTATAAGTCAGCTAGCTGTGTGAAAACAATGAAAGAAGTGGGCAGGCGCTTGGCTGGCCAAAGAATGGAATTATAGTGAAATGAGCTGACAGGTGCCAGGTGAGCCCATGACTGCCTCCCATGTTTGCCATGGGTGACAAGAGGCACCAACGCTGTCCTTCCTGGCAGGCCAAGATCCAGGATAGGCAAAGCCGATCAACAAGGATTTGTGGTCACTGGAAGTCAGGGCTCCCAGGCCATAGGACAAAGGTCCAAACTCCACTTTCTTCTTCCTGCAGGAAATATGATTCACCCCTCAGAACCCCTGAAGGAGAGCAGCTTTCAGTCTTCTTAAGCCCCGTAATATGCTCTCTCCACTAGGTCTCTAGAAAAGTACCTTCTCCATTTGAATGAGGAAGCAGTCAATGAAGTCCCGCGGATTTTGAGGGTCAAGTGATGCTTCATTCACCTTTATCCTCTCAGCTACAAAAGCATATATGTCATCAAGGTTCTGGAACATTTTCCTGTGGGGTCCAGGCAGGAACCTCATGGCCCATGAAAACATCTCATAGAGCTTAAGGGAAACAGAGATTCAATGTAAGTTCCTTTGCTGGAGCCCAAGCAGCTGCTGGGGCCCAGAGTGTCTTCTATCAGCTGCATCCTCATCTGGGTGGGAATAACCTGGCCGCCATTACCCATGCTCTGGTAACTCTTCATTGAGATTAGAACAATGCATTTTATGTGGGGCTCTCTTTAAAATGGTTCGGAAACTCCTGCTGGTCCAGAATAAGCCCACCAGGTGGCCAAGAGGGCCTAGATGTTTAGAACATGGAAGCCAAATTCTATGCCAATTGCACCGGTTCCTAGTTCATTTCCAGGCTGCTTTTAAAGTGCTGATTTTAACCTTAAAGCCTTAATTGGCCTGGGATCAGGATACCCAAAGGTTACCTACTCATTCTGCCTTCTGGTCCCCCCACAAATGGAAGTCATGTGAATGGCCACACTCAATGGGGCCTTCTCAGCATTGGCACCAGCAGTTTGGCACAGCCTTTCCAGAGAGGTGCACCTGGCACCAACTTTTTATGACTTTTGGTGCCGGGCGAAGGCCGCCTTCCTTATTCACTCAGACGTTTTAGAGTTAATTTTATTTTTTCATTACACTGTTTTCATTATGTTGCTTTTATATGTAGAGTGGATGGTATATTGTAATTTACATTTTGTTCCCTCTCTCATCCACTTGTCCTCACCTGCCCCCAGGTGGCACTCATAACCACAAAGTTCTCATTTATCTTCGCCAGCAGGGACAGGAAGTCTTCGTCTTCATAATCAAAGCGTCGGCCAAAGACAACAGAGCAGATGACGTTGGAGACCGAACGACTGAGGAAGAACGT
Source organism: Aspidoscelis marmoratus (assembly GCA_014337955.1). NCBI lineage: Eukaryota > Metazoa > Chordata > Lepidosauria > Squamata > Teiidae > Aspidoscelis > Aspidoscelis marmoratus. The sequence continues at coordinate 1,163,350 of MTQE01003491.1, forward strand.
GGGGTCAAAGGGGGAACCTACAGAAAGGAAGAGCATGGAGACAGTGGGAAGCCACAGACTTTGCAGCCCGGCAATCTTGCTTGGCAGCCTGGGCAACCTTAGTCCTCAGGCCTGCTTTGAATGCTGATCTCCAAAGCATTCAGGGCTTGGCACAGCATCTGGGATGGACATGAGATCTGACATGAAGCATTCGTGACATCAGGGCCCTTGGACAAGCACAGTCTGGGAGTGCTGGTAGCAGAGAATTCCAGCTCGTGGGAACAGAAATAGTTCTGATCTGTCCTGCACTGGTTAACCGTGATGGAGCACATGTACAGATGGGCCCGACAGGGATGAGTTTTGTGTTCCTGATATCAAGAAGAGCTATATGACTTGGGGCAGATTCAGAGAAAAGGCTAAAAGGTTTGCAGGGAGAAGTGTACCTTTTGTTTTCTTAAACTCTTCCACTAGGAAAAGGGTCTCTTCCTGGATGCGCTCTTCGATGGACCGCTTCCCCATCCCAAAATTCCGCAAGGTGCTGAGTGTGAAGCGGCGCAGTTGCTTCCAGCGTTCGCCGTTGGCGAGAGCAATCCCTGGGGATTCAGACAAAAGCCTCACCAGCAAGGACAATGAGGCTTCAGGAACGGCAGGGGCTTTCCGAAGACAAGCCCCTTTGATTCGCTTGACCTCCTGCAGCTTTTGACAACCAATCTGCCAGCATTTGGTTTGAGGAATTTTCAGACTTGAACCACCATGCCCAATTCTGTCCCTACACTGCTGTTTTTTAGTTCAACGTTAACCTTCAGAGGTTGGTAAGCAAAAATATTAAGAAATGTTAACAAAGTTTCCCGGATGGTTGGGGTTTCAGGAAGTTTGAACTTCAGGACAAGGAAATGCCTTATTTGAAGACCTAGTTCCCTTAATGTGGAAGACGAGAGCCTTCAATCCAGCTTCAGTCTACCTTCAGAGTGAAGAGAACACATCAGAAAAGCGAGAAGCGGTTTTCTTCCACACGACCTAGCTTTTTAAAAAAGTGAATAAAATTCAGTTGAAAAGCGATTTTACCCACAAAACAAGTTAGTCTTTAATGTGCTTTCAAACGCATTTTGGACAAAAAGCAAAACAAGAAAGGGCATGGGGCCTTGCTTAGTGGTGGACCAAACTGGATGGAGGGCAGAGGGTTTCCAGTTGGACCCTCAACCTCTCCACCGAAGTGGGCAATGGCAAAATACTTCTGTATCTCTGCCAATAAAACTGCAAAGCTGCCTCTGGAGATGCCCGTGCAGTCAAATCAGAAAACTGCCAATAAAACTACACAGAACTGCCCCTGGAGGTGTCCATGCGGTCAGTCAATCAGGAGTCAGACCAAGCTCTGTGGTGCCCAACAATGTCAAGAACAACTTGGGACAAACTGGCGCATGAGACAGAATGTGCGTCCTGGACAGGGATGGAAAACAGGAGAGCTGAAGGCAGGCAGACAGGTGTGGATGTAAACACACCTGAAGTGTCACAAGCCATTTTCCTGGCCTCAGAGTGCTTGCAGACACTGTGTGTGGCTGTGCTGGGAGGATTACTGAACAGAGGATCTTGTGCTGTAGGGTCAAACCACCCTTTGCAACTCACCGTAGCCCTGTACAAAGTCGTCCACTGTGGCCAAGTACCCTCTCCCACTGAACTCCTCAGCGTGGTCCACCAGGGCCTCCTTGATGGCCTTGTAGCCGTACAGGACCACCACGCGCCGGGGACCCAAATGGATGGTGAATACAGGCCCATACTGGTCACTCAGCTTCAAGAAAAGGAGAGGGGAAAGGAGGCCATTAGCGGTCTGTCCTTTGGGAAGTTACTTCATGCACATGACGCATCTAGGCCTGGGCCACTCAGAGCAGTCTGCCAAGGGGCTCCCTAGTGCTGAGAACAAGCACTGAACCCAGCAAAGGAGCAGGCCAGACGGAGGACTTGTTTCCTTCACTCTCTGCTCAAAGCGGCTATTTTTTCACAGTTTCCCCTTGCAGGAGGTTTGGCCCCAGCAGGAGGTTCCCCCCTACTCCTTCCTCACTTGCAGCCAGAGGCTCCCTTTCCATCCAAATCTCATGCTCCTTCCCCATTGGCCAGCAAGCACTGGAGACCCCTGAAGCATCACAACTGAGACCTCTATGAGTCAATCCTGCACCCTGTCCCTAAGCCACGACCGAGGATTAGGGTTATGTTTAGCAGAAGGATCTAGGAATGTTCAGCCTGCAGAAGAGAATACTGAGAGGAGACATGATCATGGTCTTCAAGTCTCTGAAGGGCTATAACAGTGCAGAGAGATTGTCCCTATTCTCACTTGCACAAGATGGGAGGACTAGAAACAAGGGGGTCAATACAGATTAGATATTAGAGAAAACTTCCTGACAGTGAGGGAGATCAGTCAGCGGAATAGGTTGCCACCGGAGGTAGTGGGTTCTCCTTTGCTGCAGGTCTTCAAGCAGAAGCTGGACAGACATCTGTCTGGGATGGTTAGGAATCCTGCATTGAGCAGGGGGTTGAACTGTATGACCCTAGAGGTCCCTACTAGTTCTATGATTCTGTGCTTCATCCAAAGGACAAGGGAGCCAGCACTGGGCCCTTCATTTTGCAGCAGTGCGTCTGCTAATCCGCTCTGCTGGTGGTGATTATACAAGTGCCTCTGCTCAGCTCAGGGGCTGGCCCTAAGCCCAGAGTCCTAAGAGACAAACAGCTCTGCCTTGGCCTTTGCCACAGTAGCCCAACCCAAAGAGCTAATGCTTCTCTGCCACAGAGGGAACTATGCCCAACCTTGCACATGGCACACCTTGCAAATCCCTAGGGAGGAAACCTGATAACCTTTCAAAGAACTGCACCCCTTGAGAAGGGCTGTGCCCAGGGAACTTAATACCCACTTCACCTTGGCCCTCCTCTTGGACAGACTGCCACTCCCTCACCAGGAGAGGACCTATTATATTGTCAGCCTCTTTTCCGTTAAAAAAATACATATTGACCTTTGGTGGGCAGTAAGGTTTGTTTTTCTTTTTCCACACTTATGGGAGGAGGAGGGGAATGAAGAGATCCTTGAGCAAAGCTAGAAGGAAGGAAGGAAGGAAGGAAGGAAGGAAGGAAGGAAGGAAG
>MTQE01003491.1:1186307-1221483 GCA_014337955.1 Aspidoscelis marmoratus
GGACGAAAGTGGACGCTTCAAGAAGAATGACGCCTTTGTGCCTTTCTCCTTAGGTAGACCTTCCATACTTTCAGTGCTGTCTCCTGCTCCCTTCCCTGCCTTCCGTGGCCCTTTTGAGCGTGGGAATGTATATCTCCCACAAGGGCGGCTCTTCCAATGCAGTTCGTGGCAGCAGTTTGTTTACGTCACGCCATTTAGAGCCTGCTTTTCCTGTTGTGGTTAGAACAGAAGATTTGTTAGCCCCCTTGAGTCCCCTTAAGGGGCAGAAAAAGGAGCTTTTCTTCTTCTTCTTCTTCTTCTTCTTCTTCTTCTTCTTCTTCTTCTTCTTCTTCTTCTTCTTCTTCTTCTTCTTCTTCTTCTTCTTCTTCTTCTTCTTCTTCTTCTTCTTCTTCTTCTTCTTCTTCTTCTTCTTCTTCTTCTTCTTCTTCTTCACTCTTCTCTTTGTCCTCACAATCGCCTTATAAGACAGGCCAGGTGAAGAGGCGAGAGACTGCCCCAATGCCCCCCAGGCAGCATCAATGAGGGGAGGCTGGACCCAGAGACTCTGCAGGGCTTAGACCCAGATGGCGGCAGCAGTACAAGGCAGAGGGGCTCTAGGTCTCTGTGGGCATCAGGCGCAGCTGAGCTTAGGCGGCAGGGCCAGGGACTGACTGGAGCAGTAGCACTGGCAGCCAGCAGCGCCCACAACGTTTTCTGCCCATCCCTCTTACTGTCCCTCTCCCCCGACAGGGAAGCGGATCTGCCCGGGGGAGGCCTTGGCCCGCATGGAGCTTTTCCTCTTCTTCACCACCGTCCTTCAGAAGTTCCAGCTGAAGCCCCTGGTGGCCCCCAAGGACATCAACATCACGCCTCAGGAGAGCGGCTTCGCCAACATCCCGCCTCAGTATCAGTTACACATCGTCCCCCGCTGAGTGCAACAGGAGGAGCCGCTCACACCCCTTCTTCCTGGCCCATGGTGCCCTTGCCCGGGGGGCTCATGGGGTGGGGTGCTCTTCTTACCTTCTGCCTGCACCCTTACACAAAAAGGGCCTTTTGAGGCAGCACCTTCCAGATTTCACTATCCAACAAGGCCAGTGGGCAGCTGGGCTGCTGGCCACCTTGTGAGGGAGGTGCCTTTCCTCTTCCTGCACAAACCAAAGGACTTTCAGGGGTGCATGCCTTGGCAAGTGCCTTCTGCTTCCAACCGTTGTAATAAACTTGACAAGGAAGATATGGAAGAAAATGTGTGCATATCTCTTTTCCTTTTCCCTTTGTTAATGTTCAGATTTTCAATGGAGAAAGAAGGAAAGCAGGGTTCACAGGTACAGGATGGGCAGACGGGCACATGGGTAGAGGGGCACACATGGGTCAGGCTGGGCCCTGCAATCTCACCATTCAGTCAGTCAAGAGGACCAGTTCAAGTGCCAGGATATGATGGTAAAGTTTTAGCAAAGGATGGAAGCCAGCGACAGTCAGTTTCAAGGATGGAAAATGGCCATATTTGAGGTGGCCTTAGTTCATCAGTAGAGCGAGCATTGAGAAAAGTAAAGAGCCCCTGGTTCCGTGTCCCCAGAAGGGAGAAATGGCAAACTATATCTGTTCACTTTTTAAGAAATATAAAATTCCTAGTGGATAAATAACAATTTTATGTTTGATATGTTCTTGGCTCCCTACCACACAGGAGTCTGTTGGGGCATGAATGCCATCAGCAGGCGGACAGACATGTGAGCAGCCACTGTCCAGCTCCTAAAGAGAGTGAGGGAAAGGCTCCCTAAAGCCTTCCTTCCCCAAAGGGACTTGGAAATATTCCTTGGACTGTTCTGCGCCTTTTTGTGATCAGACGGGTCATTGGAATGATTATCTGCAGGAAACAGGAGGGCTGGGGTTGGCCCACTTGCCATCCAGTCGTGCAGATTCTGGTCCCATTCTTTCCAGATCAATTGCCCAGAGGCAAACCCAGTTAACTACTCCTGGGTGATTTTTTGCATTGACGTTTCTTGCAAGAAGGTCACTATATCCTTCCGCAAATGGATCCTAGGAACAATGAATTGATCATTTATTTACTTCTGCAATCCCTCCCCATCCCTGAATTTGAGACCTCTGGGCCATTTCTGACCCATCAAGCAGCTCCAGGCTCCCTCCCATCTGCCCCTCACAGTCCTTGGCCCAAACTGACCACCATCTCCCCCCACCCCCTGCAAAACTAGCTTGCAACATTGCGACATTCTCTCACGTGGCTTCAGCTTCCAAGACACTTTAGGGAGGACAACTTGTCCATGCTCAGGAATGTAGCTTTTACATAATCTGACTAAAAATCCTTTCCCTTTTGTTTGGGAGTTGGCTTTGAGGGTTGCTTTGAGAGTTCTTTGCTAGCCTGAGGTGGATTCTCAAACATTAATCCTGCCTTTCTGTGGCCCTTTGTTTTGTAGGGCAATATTCTGGCTGGCTGGCTTTGGGGGTGGAGTTGCTGGCTGCCTTCTCAGAGGCCTTTGGCAGGAAGGAGCCCAAAGGTGCCAGTAAACACGTGAAGCCTCTGGGGCAACTCAGGATTGCCCATCTCAAGCAGGGATCATGGCCTGTGGAAACAGCAAATGTTGGAGTATCTACCAGAAAAAGCTCAACCCCCCTGAGAAATTGGTTTTAAATAATTAACTTTTTAATTACCAACAGAGCAGCACTTCCTCTCGCATTCAGCAAAGAAAGAAGATCTCTAAGTCTCAATCTGAGGTTTCTGTCTCAAAATTGCCAGGGTTCAAACTGCCTCCATCAGGACCCAAGTCTCATTAACAATTACCAAAAGGCCACAGTGTAGCATCCCAGGTCAGCCCTAGTAGGAACCTGGACCTGAAAACTCTCAACTCTGAGTCAACAGACAAAGGCCCAAAAACTATTCTGATAACTGCAGAGCTTCATCATCATATGAATAAAGACAGCTCTGCCCCAGCCTGATCACATATCCTCAGATCCAGGCAGCCCTCCTATTTGTACTCTTCATCTCAATCAGGTTTTAAAGAAGTCTGTAGGATGATTGCATCGCACCCTGAGAACTGTCATTTCACATAATTTGTATACAGCTAATAAAATGTTTAGTCTAGTGGTTAAGGAGCTGGACTCTTATCTGGGAGTACTGGGTTTGATTCCAAACTCCAGTACGAAGCCAGCTGGGTGACCTTAGGCTAGTCACAGCTTTCTTCTGAGCCCCCACAGCCCCACCTACCTCACAGGGTGTCTTTTTGCCTTGTCAGCCACTCTGAGTCCCCTTAAACATGTGAGAAAAGTGGGGTAGAAAAGCCAACTCTTCTTTGTCTTATTCTTCTTAAGAAATCTCTTAGTCTGGTGCAAATTCTGCATTTACACACAAATTTAACTTTAGCTCTGGACGACTAGTCAGTATGGAGAACATAAACTCATAAAGCTGCCAAGAGTGTGCTACAAACTGTTTTAAGTCACCAGAAAACCCACTTTGGACTTAGGTAATGTGGAAATAAAATGGTTTGTCAGTTTGCTGATGTGATCTCTCACTCTGAAAGCAGACTGAAGATGGATTAAAACTGAAGGTGTGAACAGGTATGCCTTCACGTAGTTCTACAACATTGTCCCATAGTGCAGAACTGCCTGTGTGCAGACCAATGGCATGAACCTGCCTCTGGAGCAGGTTGGTGTGACAGTAACTATGAGGGATATTTCACAGCCCTTTTGAGCAAAGCTGAATGACTGCAGCTCAGCAGAAGAACTTCCGTTTTGATTACCTCAAGTCCAGAATTCAGTCTCCAACACTGTCACAGTGGAATGGTGAATTGCTGTCCTATAGCGAAAGAGTGCACCGTGAGTGTCTCAATGCCACACTTCACCCAAGGCTTCAGACTCACTGCCCAGTATCTGCCCAGAAAAAGAAAAAGAGGAAAAACATTTGCATATAACTTTTATACTGCACAGGCAAGAGTTTGTGGCCACCAAGACCCAAATATGACTCAAGGGCACTTTTCATTTATATTTTTTTCTGTATAGGTGGGAAAATAATATTACTAGCAGGACAGGACATACATTTTACTCAAGCCTTCCCTGCAAGAATAAATTCCTTTTCTTATTTCACTTTTCCTATCTCATGTTTTAATTATATTTTAGGCTTTTTTGGTGTACAAAACAGATGAAACAAACAAACAAACAAAAAAGCAACAATTAAAAGGGCAAGAAGAGACACAAAAGAGATTGACGTTCACAAAGAAGGAACCAGCTAGGGAGGAGACACCATTTTCACAAGGCAGATTAATTTTGCTTTCAGCTCAACACAGGCAGAGAAAAAGGCCCAGCTGAAATTTTTAGTCTCTATAGCAGGTGTTTTGAACAGAACAGCAAAATCTACAGTGAGGCTGGGATTTTTAAATGAGGCATTTTATTTATTTAAATGTTGAAACTTAAACATTCATTAAATAACAACCACTAACCCAGTGCAAAAACTACGGATTAATTATGCTGTTTTTGAGAATGCACCAGCAAAATTACTGTGAACTCATAACAACCATTATTCAACCAAGAGTATTTGCATGGCAGGAATACATGCCTCATCTTATACAAATAATTCCAGAAATACACATTTAAAGTCCTTTATACAGTACTTTGCTTTTGGTTTTGTTCCTATAGTTACATAAGGGTCATATTCTAAAACAAGGCACTATTTTAACTCTTTCAAACTTCTTCCCAGTTTGGGACCCAAAGTGAAAATCTCAGTTTTGTCCTGAATTGGGGGAGGGGGGCACCTTGAGTCATTTGTGGTCTTAGGGCGCTATCTAGTGCCTGTATTAGAAAGAGCATTCTAGTAGGCTCAGGGACTAAGGCCACATCCCCATGCAAGCTGTTTGGGTCTGACTGGGCACGCATTGGACCAGGTGCAGGACTGGGATTGAATCATGCCCGTCCTCATGGCATTCCCAGTAATGTGGGCTGAGTGTGGATTCAGCCATCCCCAGGCATACTGTGCCAAACGCCAGCATGGGAGAGCAGCGCCATCTCCTCTCTGCCCCCTCTCCACTCACTGGAAGCCAGACTGATGTCACCCCAACCCTGTTCTGCCCACTGTGAATGCTGCATCCCCCCTCCTTAGCAGGACTGAATGGAATTTTTAAAAACCAAAGCCGCTATGAGGTTTGGATGCAGCTGAGCAGTTTTGTGTACCTTTGCTCCACCTGGAACCACAAGAACACCCGGCAAGCTTAAAATAGAGAAAAATAAAACCATTATCATATCTGCCTTGGCAATCGGGAAACAGGTGTGGAATATTTTCCGTGTAAAAGGGATTAAAATCAAACCATTATCCTGCAATCAGGAAACGGGGGTGGGGTGGAATACTTGTATAAAAGAGTCTCGTGGTGCAGCAAAAGTCATTCGACTACCTCATCATTTTGACTTTAACACCATTTATCCCCCAAAATTCTCAGTGGTTGTGCTCTCCAATGCACAGTGCAGGAACGGGTGTTCCCAGGTGAGAACAGATCTTAAATCTGAAGCCAATCATGCACATTCCAGAACAAGACACAAGGATGCTTTTAGTCTTTAAAGCAGGTGTTCTGATCAGAGTAGCAAGATCTGGACAGAGGCTGTGATATTTATTTGGATTTTAACTACACATTAAACAGCAGCCAATAACCAGTATAGAAATGGAAGATCAATACCTTTAGTTTTCCAGAATGCACTAGCAAAATTACTGTTGACCCATTACCAACTATTATGTGACCAACAACATCTTTTATTAATAATACATATTTGAAGACATTCATTCATTATCCTGCCCTATATCCAAAGCCGGGCAGGTAGCAACATCTAGGGTGTTTTTCCACTGTCACTAGAAGTACCCATTAATGGGTACTTAATGGGTATTTCTAGTGACAGTGGAAAAACACCCCCTAAATCAAACATTATTAAAACAACAGTATGTATACTTTGCTTTTGATGGTAAGGAGTTTATTATATAGATCCCCATTTTTAAAACAAGGTGCTGTTTTAACTTTCACATATCTTCCCTTTTTGGAGTGAAATTCTCTTTTGTTCCTGAATGTCTACTTTTTTATTTTATTGTGGTCTTAAGCATTTGGGGACAACATGGCCCCTCATTATTTATATTTTTCTCCCACCCTATACCCAAAGGTCTCAGAGCAGGTAACTACATTTCAAATCAAACATGTATTAAAAAAATGACAGTGCCTATCAAAACAGTAACAGTGCCTGCAAAGTGGGAAGAGAAAGTATATTCCCATTTAACCAAAGGCCAGGGTAAAGAGGTGTGTCTTCACTGCCTTCCTGAACATACATATTGAAGGTCCATGGCGCACCTCAAGGGGAAGGCTATTCCATAGCCTGGGGGGCCACCATTGAGAAGGCCCTCTCCTGGGTACCCAGCCCTTCCACTACTGAGGGTAACAGGACAACCAGGAGGGCCTCCCGTCCAGATCTTAAAGCATATGCAGGTCGATGTGGAGCCAGGTAGCTCTGAAAAGCAATCCAGGGACCTTTCTGCACTTGGCATTATTCTGGAATATATCCCATAATAAGGAACTAAAACCTGCACACTCGTGCAGACTAGGAAAAGCCCCAAATGAGGTCTGCAATAGTCTGCATTAGCTTGTGGCCAGCACACTGTTATCCTGACACATACTGCAGAATATTCCAGAATAAGGCCATGTGCAGAAAGGACCCAGGTGTGCCCAGTAAAGTCATCAGAGAGGTAAAAAGCCCCTGCCTGCTGCCTGGGTGATTTCAAACTACCTTGATATGCATTGGGTCAGCGGATGCGTTTCTGTTTTGCAAACCCCATTGTCCTGGGGATTTCTGGCCTCTTTTTCCTGCTTAACCATTTAGCCAGGCCCTGATGCCACCCAGCTTGTGGGCTCTCTCCTCCAGTTTGCATATCCAGGGTTTTCAAGGGTGAGGGAGCGAGCGTGTGGCTATTTTTCCTTCCCTCGTCATTAGGACTTCACTTTGCAGGCATGAGGAGGGCATTGGATTGCTGCTGCTGCTCTCTTAGGGTTTGGTTTTGCTCAAATTTTGCCTTCCTGTATTTTCTTCCTGGCCATGTTCCCAGCCAAAGCCTTAGTTATACTGCATCTATATGGGCTGTTTTAAATAATTTTAAATAAGATTAATCAGTTCCAACCTCTAAGCTGTAAATTCATAACTGCATCATTGAAATTATAACCTTAAAAAAAAGAAGCACTAGCATAACCAACAATAAGAACAGGAAGGGTTGATAAGAGGCTTTAAACACTGGTCTGTGGCCAATTTTGGGGAGCTTTTCTCCCTTCCGTGGGAGTCCAAAGCGGCCTCTTGCTGTCACCTCACAGGAAGGGAGGGCCTGGCCTGGCCTGGCCTGGCCGCACTTGGCCTTACTGTGGGATGTATCCCAGAAAAGGGACCTGCTATCGCGAGCTAGTGCAGACTATTGGAGGCCCCAGGTGAGCCCTGCCATGGCCTGCATTAGCTTGTGGCCAGCAGGGATACGTTCCACATACGGCCAAGCGCAGAAAGGGGCCTGGCCTGGCGGTCACTTCTGCACAGGGACGCCTTCCCCCGCGCCGCCGCCGCCGCCATTACCTGAGGCAGTTGTGCTAGTTCGGTGTACCGTGCCGGCGGCCAGGCCAGCGGGCCGACTGCTGGTTCCCTCCCCCCTTCGTCGTCGGTTGGGCTGCTCCGGACACCAATCAGGGCTTGGCAGGCAGGCGGGTGGAGGGGGCGGCTTGAATCTGCGGGGGTTTAAAATAATTTTGGGGAGTCCTGCTGCTCACAAAATGGCGGCGGCAGGTGAGGGAGGCCTTTGCCGGGGCTGAGGGGGCACAGGGTAGTCCCCGCCCGCCCGCCCGCCTATACTCGGAGGAGCTCCGCCTTCCCCCTCACAGGGACTCCTTGGCGCCGGCGCGAAGTAAGTTGCGGGGGGACGTTTTTTGTGACCCCCGCTCCCACATCTCCCGAGGGCGACAACAACGGGACGGGTCTCCGTCGGCCATTTTGGAGGGGGAAACTGTCAGTCACGGGCGCGCGCGGGAGTAGCTGTAACGGTCGAGAGACGCGTGTCGCTGTCGTAACCGCAGCCTTTCAGTCCTCTCAAGAGTTACGGTTCGGTATGTCCTTTGTGGTTCCTGGTTTTTATTTGTTCGTTCGTTTGCATTTCTATCCTGCCCTATACCCTAGGACTCAGGGCGGGTAACAACATTTAAAATGAAAGAATATAATAAAGCAATAACAGTATGTATCCAAACAATAGCAGTGGCTGAAAGTGGAAAGAGAAATATATCCCCATTTAACCAAAGTCCAGGGCAAAGAGGTGTGTCTTCACTGCCTTCCTAAACATATACAGTGAAGAAGCCAGACGCACCTCAAGGGGATGTTGTACCACAGCCTAGGGGCCAACACTGAGAAGGCTCTCTTCTATGTGCCCACCCTTTTTGTTACTGAAGGTGCTGGTACAACCAGGAGGGCCTCCCCTCCAGATCTTAAGGCACAGGCAGGTTGGTATGGAAGAAGGCACTCCTTTAGATATTTGGGGCCCCAAGTCATTTAGGGTTCTATAAGTTAAAGTTAACACCCTGAATTGGGCTCCGTAGTGAATTGGCAGCCAGAGCAACTCTTTTAAAATCAGTGTGATGTGTGTCCAGCTGGCTGTCCTGTTCAGCAATCTAGCAGCTGCATTCTTCCGAACTGTCTTCAAGGGCAGCCCCAAGTAGAGCACATTACAATAGTCCAGTAGTAGTCATTACATTTCTTTCTCTCTTTTCCAGATATCCGCAGTTAACTTTTGGAGATCATCAAACGTAAGAGAATGGCCTTCTTTTCCTTTGGTCATTGATTTGGTCCACCTGACAGACATGGTTTCCCTGCTGACTGGTGGGCTGAATCTCTATACTAAACCCTTGAGCGTTAGAAAAGCACCAGTGGATTTGTTGGTAAGCTTTGGCACTTAAGACACGGCAGAGCTCGCATTGGTGGGGCCACCTGTTGGTCACCATGTCTGCTGTTCTGCAGAAAGGGTCTGCAGATGTCGTGCCCTTGAGGGATGCAGTATGAGGTCTGGTGTTGAGATTTGGTGCTTGAGCAGTGTTGCTGACAGGCAGGCTAAGCCTGGCGCTTGGGGGAGGATGCAGCTGTGGTTCACATCATACAGGGACAAACATGACATTCCTGGAAACTCCCTGTGTCTCTAAGAGTGCTCCCAGATCAGGAGAGGAAATTGCAGGATAAGGAATAGCCGACTGAAGCTGGATTTTCCGTAATTCTGATTCAGACCTTGGGCTCCTTGTCTGCTGCTTCTTTGTGCAATCATAGCACTTGCAAAAGAACCCAGAGGCAGGAATGGCCCATCTACTTCCCTTCATCTTTTTTGCACTTTTCCGGCATTGGGGAATTTTTTGCAAGCACAGAGATTGTGTGAAAAAGCAGCAGACAAGTAAGAGCCCAGGATCCATTTTGGAATTGCAGAAAATCTGGTACCTGAGTTACTTGGCCTACCTGTAGCTATACAAAATAACAGAGAAGGACTCAGGCTGCAGGTATACAGAATAACAGATGCATCTGCTAGAACCCTTAAGGATCTGCACTTGGCATTTTCATGGTGCCACCATCTATCTGGTCTCATAGCGTTTGAGATGCTTTGCCCCTAACCTGGAAGAAGGTGACATCATGTATCAACTCATCATTCTCAGTGACGGAGGCAGCAGAGAATGTGGGGAAAGTCTTCTGATCTATTTTCTTCACTGAAGATTTTAGTATCATTATGGGCAAGTCCCTTGTTTTTCTGATGTTTTGTCCTGGCAGTTAAAAAAGGTGTCCTTTGTGAGTTTTGGTGCATACTTTTTTCACATCTTACCTGGCTCTCTCCAAGCCTCTGCCCAAATACTGTTTCCAGCCTGCAAGCCCTGCAGGTTATCTTAACTGTGGTGAATATACTGTTTACTGTTTGAAATGGTTGTGAGAGTTTATCCCATTGGTAGGAATCCTGAAGTGAAGAATCTACTCAATTAAGTACATTTCAGTTGTGAGCAAGAAGGCGGGGAGGGGGCACTTGAACCACATTTACAAACTGGACAGCAAAAAGTCAGCCTGCCAGTCACTAATCTCTGCTTCTGATCCAAATGATACATCTTCACAGCCACAGGACATACCCTATACAGTTCAAACCCTCCCACTCAGTCCCTTCATAAATCAAAACCATTTCATATAATGGGAATTCTACTTCCATTTCCATCATCTCCTTTTTGCTGTACAGGGTTCCACATGGCCCAAATGTATTTGTTGTTTATTTAACAAATAAAACTGCACTGCATCCATGACATATCAAACCCAGTTTTGCATTTCTCTTTAACCTAATCTCACCAAGCAACTAAAATATTTATTTAATTTAAGAAATGTATATCACGCCCTTCACCAAAAGGTCTCAGGCTGAGTCATGATAATAACGCATTTAAAATATTAAAATGTATTTAAAAATGTAACCAACCAGCCCTCCCTCGCAAGACGGCACCCTAAGGAAACTATTGTACAATATTAGGAGTCTCCTCTGTCAGAGGGAGGCACGTTCCAGAGTACAGGTGCTTCCACAGAAGAGGCCTAGGTGTAGATAACTGCAAGATGACATTCAAAACAATTTTTTCCACTTTTTCCCTTCTTTGCAAGCATGCACCAAGAACTCTGTGAAAGCAAGAAATGCATTTTTCATCCAGCCATCCTGTGAAGCTGAGATAACATGCACATCAGCAACAGAGAACCACTGATATTGTGCATTGCTTGAGTGTTTTTGAGAAGTACTCTTTTGGCTGCTGTGGGAAATAAAACGTTTGACAAGATGAATTATTAGTCTGATTATTTCTTTAACTCAGGATATAGCTTGACCTGAAAAGCACAAAAGAAGTGTCCCGCTGGACCAAACCTCTGTCCCATATCCCAAGATCTCTGGGCAGCTTCCAATAAAAGAGCCATATACAAACATTAAAACACATACCTCGATAAAACAGCATAGCCAGGTCCTTCTTTGTTGCCAGAGGATATGCACGAATATTTGTAATTCGGCCAAATCTGGACTTTCAAACTTGAAGCGAAAGTCCCCATAGTCAATACTACGAGAACGTTCAAATGAATACAAATGTCTCTGGACGTTCGTACAAAGAGCTTGGATGTTTCTTCAACTGGGGAAACCTATCGGATACGTATCCATTCATATCAGATACACATATTAAATGTTCGCACGAATGTGTGTGAATAGATTCGTATTTGTACGAATACAGATTTTCAAACATTCCATTTGTTCCGAATCAAATGCCCCCCAAAATTTGTGCACATCCCTACTTGGCGCCCAAAAGTTAGAAGAGATGGTGCTAATTGGGCCTGCTCATGTTTTTCTAGTAGCTGCAATTTTATATGATTAGTAATAATTCTCACTCTCCACGTGGGCAGCCATGTGCCTATCATTTTGAGGCCAAATAGGGTTGTTCAAAAATGAGGTGGGTAGAAGTCTATAACCATTTAAATAAATGCAGTAATTTGCAAGATTTGTTTCAAAAATAAGAGAACATATATGTTAAAAATTAAACAATCTGCTTAAGTTATTTTACTTGTATTTTACTTGTTTGCTATGTACAGGGAGCTACCCAAAGAATCAGCGCTTTCCTTTTGTTGCATTTTTGGTGAGGTGATGTATTGCTTTTTTTTGTTGCAAGAAGGTCACTATATCCTTCCATAACTGATTAGCAAATTGATCCTGGGAACAGTGTCTTGATCTTTCTTTCTTTTTTCTTTTTTTTTTTGCAATCCCTCCCCAAAGCAGCTCCAGGCTCCTTCCCATCTGCCCCTCACAGTCCTTGGCCCACATGGCCCACCTTCTGCCCCAGCGCAACTAGCTTGCGCCTTTGCTCTCACGTGGCTTCAGCTTCCAGGACACCTTAGGGAGGACAACTTGTCCATGCTCAGGAATGTACCTTTTACATAATCTGATTAAAAATCCTTTTCCTTTTGTGTGGGAGTTGGCTTTGAGGGTTGATGATCTGGGGTGGATTCTCCAACATTAATCCTGCCTTTTTGTGGTCCTTTGTTGTGTAGAGCGACACTCAGGCTTTCTTACTTGCTTTGGGGGTGGAGTTGCTGGCTGCCTTCTCAGAGGCCTTTGTCAGGACGGAGCCCAAAGGCATCAGTAACAACCATCTGAAGGAACTCAGGCTGCCCATCTCAAGCAGGGCTCCTGGCCTGTGGAAGCAGCTAACACTCTTGCTAACATACAACTAGGTTGGTGACCCTAAATAAAGTAGGGGTGGAAACAAATATCCTAACAGCAAGGAAAGCGTGTTTGTTAGAAACTGAGAACATTTATAAGTCTTTGCATACACAAAGTCCCTGGAGCCTGACTTATTTCTTGCCCATTTGGACTGAAGATCTATTCCAAAGCTTCTCGTACCACAGCTGTCCAGGTGTTCTGGGAGATGAAGTTCCAGAACATTTGGGGGGGGGGCACCAGTTGCTCTCTTGGGAAGGCACCCTCTTTTTTTGCCCTCTGTTGGAAAGAATTTTCATTCCTAGTGCAGTTGAGAGATAAGGAGCCAAAGACAACGTTAATCAGTGTGTGAAGAAAACTGAATGTTCTTTAAGGTGGATTTGAACAGAAGAGCTTGTACAAGGGTAAGCACAGGGCTTCACATGGCTGCGCCCTGGAAGGCAGTCTTCCCCACAATTAAAATTCTAATTTAAGTACAAGATGGGCATGTTAAAGGCAGAGCAGTACCCTCTCTGGCACTATTCCTTGGCAGTCGTTTCAGAAAGGTGCATTTTGGTCCGTCACACAAAGTCCTTTCTTTGCTCACACTGCAAGCCTTCTGGCATCATTCCAATCCAGAAGAAGCATGAGAACATGGACCTTGCTGCTGAGTCATGATGACAACTCCCACAAATGCCCCAGCCAGCCTCTACCTCGTATTGATTTCTGTCCACCTGGTTAAACCTCTGTGATGAAAACCACAAATCTCTTCACACTCTGGTGAAAATGCTGAGTCCGTTGAGGCCACAGGTATTCAACACTGATCGGCTATCAATGAGCTTTCTTCTCATCTAGATTTTGTCCACAAGCAACTGAGTGCTGATGGGTGGATAAATATATGCTCAAGGGTAAAGCTGAAAATCACAAAGGACCGTGGCTGGCTTGGGTTTTATTGAGAACAGGTTTGTGTAATCTCAGCTGTTTTGAGAAGAAATATAGTCTTCTGTTACCTAACTGCAGACACAAAGCTACACCCTCCCCTGTTTCCTTGGTTCCATAACTAATACTCCAGTTCTGGACCATTTATGCCCTGGGTCTTACTCTGGAATATATCTCAGAATAGGGACCTGTTAAGTGCATACTAATGCAGACTCTGAAAGGCCCCAAGTGAGGCCTGCCATGGTCTGCATTAGCTTGTAGCCTGCAGACTGCTATCCCAAGATATATTCCAGAATAAGGCCAAGTGCAGAAAGGGCCCCAGTTTGAAATGGAGCTCTTCTTGCCTGCTTGTCTAGCACTTCCCATTCACCTGTTGCTACTAATATTCAGAAATTGTTCTTGGGCCCGTTCCCATTATGATTTAAAACTGTTTAAAAATGATTTCAAAACGGTTTGGATCCTCGTTCCCATTGACAATCAGTTTTAGGGCTATCTTGAGGATTATTTGGCTTTAAAACGGAATTAAATAAAAACCTGATTTTTCAGGTGGTTTCCCAGTTTTGCTTTTAAAATGTTTCTTATTGCTGTGGGAACACTACAGCATTATCGGGGCAAATCCGTCATGAAATGGGTGGGATTTCTCCCAGCAGGACAGGGCAGCCCATGGCCAGATTTTTAAAGTGCAGGCAGGGCTTCTTCAGCAGTTTCCTTCTCAGGCAGCCTCTCCCTGATCACAAAGTAACAGTTCAGGCAATGCTCCTTCACACTCACATACACAAATAACAATGTTGCCACATTGCCAGCAGATTTTGGCTTCCCTGAAAGGCAAGAGGAAGGAGCTGCCGCCGCAGCCACAGCATGTGTGTGTGTGGAGGGGGGAGGAGATCAGAAGATTCTGCCTTTCAAGTTTCTCTTTTGCCTAGGACAGTGGTGGCGAACCTTTTGAGCTCGGTGTGTCAAAATTCGCAAGAAAACCTAGCTTAACTCGGGTGCTGTGTCACATCTAGAAATATCCATAATTTTGTGATATTTGTGGCTCTGGTAAAAAAGTTATATTTTTGGTATATGTATTTTATTAAAAGCAAAAACAAATAATTCTTTACATTAGTGACTTTTGTTGCTAAATCTTCAATTGAAAGTTGGTATTTCGTACACTTCAAGAACAAGCAAGCATTACATGCCCAGGTGCCAGGGTGGCCATATGTGTCATAGGTTGGCCATCACCGGCCTAGGACAACGAGCTGCTCTCTCTCTGTGCTTGAAGGATCTTACATTGCTATGGCCTTTTTCAAAAGTAAAGGAAGGCGAGGAGACTGAACTGATTGTTTTAAAAAATACTTCTCTCTGCAATAGGGGCTGCATTGCCTTGCCTTGACAAACAAGCTTTCCCCTTTCAAATGGGCAGGAAAAGGACGGGGAGGGGGCTGGGTTTCCCCACATCATCAGATCAAAGCCAATGAGGAGAGAGGGGTGGGGAAAGGCTCAGGAGGGGGAAGAATGCTTTCCCCAACCCGTTTTTGGAAGCGTTTTAAATGGTAGGACAGTGGGGACAGAAAATCAGGGTTGAATCTGATTGCCAGATGCTGTTTGCTTCCTTTTAACGCACTTTACATATTGATGCAAATCCCGATGTAAATCTTGATGTATATTCCATTTTATTCCTTAAATGGGAACTCACCCATTCATTTTCTTTCTTTCTTTCTTTTTTTTTTTTTTTTTAGGGCCATGCAAGTAAATGAAGCAACCACATACAATCAAGAAGATGCCTGGGCAATGGAATTCAGGAATGACAGTTCTATATCCTGTCCCAAGATCCCCTTTCCTGGCTGATACCATAAGATAGAACACTTGGCTAAGATACGCATAGTGTGGGGGAGTTTCTGGATGGAAAATATGTTCCAGTGGAGGATCGTAAGAGGAGCCCTGATGGGTCCGGCCACAGCTTATCTAGTCCAAGCAGCCCATCTCACACAGTGGCCCAACAATGGTTTCTAGACATCTCAAGCAAAGGTCAAAGGCAAATCCTTCACCTGCTCTCTGCAAATCAGGTGTAAGACACCTGTGGCAGACTTCAACAATTATGCCATCTTCTCTAGCCCTGCCAGGACTTAGGGGTGGGAGGAAGATGGAGGGCAAAACCTCAGGCAGAACCTCAAACATTTCTCAGCAGTCCTTACATCAAGTCTGCCATCCCCTTCTGCTGGCTCCACGATCTTGGAAGTACTACACCTCTGACTAGGATCAGGTTGCACACCAGGAAGGGGGGATTAAGCAGGAAAAAAAATGGCAAGCCACAAATGAAAGAAAAAATGTCCATGTGATGTCCCTGCCTCCCCATACTCACCTGAAAGGTAATCCATCCCCTACCTCCCCACAGCCATAACCTAGGCAGGGAATACAGTACTGAAATCCAATCTTGTTTTCCTGAATAGTTCAGGTGAGCAAGAGAAAAAGCCAGTACGTTTCACTTGCCTGGCAAGCACATATAATGGTGTTGAGGTGGGTGTCCAGCGGCAGCTTCAGTCTTTCCATCATGGAGCTTGGAGACACACTGACCGTCTTCCTGAGCCTTGGTGCCGCTTGTTTGCTCATCACTTCTGCATGGAAATGGATGCACAGAGGAGGCAGGTTGCCCCCTGGGCCAACACCACTACCTTTCATTGGAAACTTGCTGCAAGTGAAAACCAAGGAACCCATCAAGTCTTTCCTGGCTGTAAGTTGTGTCCCCTTTCAAATAGGCTGTAGGGAGGGATGCACAGTTGGCTCAGAATCCAAACCATGGGGCACCTATAGCTGCCCAAAGAGCTGAGCCATTTTACCTGTATGTCTCCCTGAAGAGCTTTGTACCAATAAGTGAGGCTGTGCCAAAGTCTCTTCCAGTCCAGAAGGCATTAATGCATTCCATGGAGATGGATTTGTTTTCTACGCATTTCAGTGACTCTTGGTTCCATCAGTGTATTATACAGCATGAGGGCTTTGTTCTACTCACTTGTGCCCACATTGCATGGGCTTTTCTGCCAGGTTCTTCCTTTGGTTCCTCCTACAGCTGAGGGACAAGTACGGCCCCATTTTCACAGTGTACCTGGGCCCCCGACGGGTTGTAGTTCTGTGTGGACATGAGATGGTGAAGGAAGCTCTCGTGGATCAAGGCGAGGAGTTCAGTGGACGCGGTGAACTGGCATCCATTGATCGGAATTTCAATGGCTTTGGTAAGTAAGCTGGAGGCATCTTATCTTGCCAGTAGTACCAATGGGCACATTGGATGGGGCAACCGCGAAGGCCTCTTTCACCTGGTTCAATGATGCTGCATGGTCCACAGTGGGTCTTAAGGGCTGGTGTGAGGATGGATCTGGGTTCTGAAAGAGAAAAATCTTCCCAGCAAATGAAATGCCAACTTTCTTTCCAGGAGTTGCTTTTGCCAACGGAGAGCGTTGGAAGCAACTCCGCCGTTTCTCTCTCACTACATTGAGGAACTTTGGGATGGGGAAACGGTCCATAGAGGAACGGATCCAGGAGGAGGCGCAGTATCTTCTGGAGGAATTTCGGAAGACCAAAGGTTGGTATTTGCCTTTTAGTTATGATATGGAGAAGGTGCTTGTGGCTTGGGTATTTGGAACCAGGACAGAACCAAATCCTCTTCTTTTTTAACTGGCCAGGAATGCCCTTTGACCCCACGTTCTTCTTAAGTCGGACCGTCTCCAATGTCATCAGTTCTGTTGTCTTTGGCCAACGCTTTGACTATGAAGACAAGACCTTCCTGTCCTTGCTGCGTATGATCAATGAGAGTTTCATAGAGATGAGCACACCTTGGGCCCAGGTAAGCAACCTGTGGGGGAGCTTCCCTTTCAAACAGAGCTCAGTGGCTCAGGAAATCAGGATGTGAAAGCAGCAGATGTGTCCTGTGGGACTCAATGGCTGTCCTGAAAGCCGCGGCTCTTTGTGTTTATCCGTCCCAATTACTTCTTCCAATACCAGCTCTATGACATGTACTCCTGCATCATGAAATATTTGCCTGGGAGGCACAATCGCATCTATTACCTTATCGAAGACTTAAAGGATTTTATTGCTGAGAAGGTCAAAGCCAACCAAGCCACACTTGACACCAACAACCCCCGGGACTTCATCGATTGCTTCCTCATCCAGATGGAGAAGGTATCAAAACGAAGCCCTGAAGAATCAGAGTAACAAAGGCTAAAGTACATGGCTGGCTTCTCCCAGCAGAGCCTTTCATTACTCTACCAGCATAGACAATGCTTCTGTGTGTGTGTGTTTTCATTCTCGTTAACTGATTTGAGATTTTGAATAAGCCCACAGTGCACAGGCAAAGTGCTTCACTTCCAACGTGCTTTGGTTGTACCTAAACGGACTCTGATCCGCTGTGGATCCGAAGCTGGTTAATGAAGCAAATGCATCATGCCAGTCTCCGTACTGCTCCTTTCCCACAGCCCCACTTCTTCTGGCCCTCTGGGTCAGTTTGGTCTAGTGGTTGAGGAGCTGGACTGTCATCTGGGAATGCCAGGTTTAATGCCACACTCCTCCACAAAGCCAGCTGGGTGACCTTGGGCTAGTCACAGTTGTAGGGAGAAGAACAGAATATTTGTCATCAGCTTTGAGTCCCCTTAAAAGGGTGAGAAAAGCAGCAATCCTGCACAGAGGTCTAGTGACAGTGCGACCTCCATTGTACCCATGCAAGCATACATGTGCCCACGCATTTGAGCACACACCATTGCTCCCTTGTGGCAACCTCTTTCTCTGCTCCCTCCTAGGAAAAGGGAAATCCCTCCAGTGAATTCAACATGAAGAATTTGGTCCTGACTGCGCTTAACTTGTTCTTTGCTGGGACAGAGACTGTCAGCTCCACGCTGAGACAGGGATTCCTCCTTTTGATGAAACACCCAGAGGTAGAAGGTACGTTGGTTTTCAGCTGGGAACCTTTTGACAGGAAGGACTGGGCACGTTGCAATGCCCCCTTCCACAAGGATGCTTGATTTTTAAAAGGGACATTCAGATGTGCAAGGGAGAGGAAAAAAGAGTTCAGCTCTCAAGCCTCTAGTAAAACAGGCCATGCATGCTTCATCTGGGAGAGGTGAACTGTTCCCTCCTTTCTAGGATTCTGGGGAAAACTGCTGTTTGCTCCACACCATTCTTTGCCCCAAAGGAAATCTTCAGAGTTGCACAGAGATACTTTTTCTGGGTCTGGCAGCAGTAGAATAACAGTTGTGAGGGAGGTATTGGGGGGGGGGGAGTGTTGCATCTTCCCCATTATACGCTGTAAGCCTGTTCTCGCTTTGATGGGAGTGTTCCGATTGTACTGCTTTTGTGCTGCAAAATATTTTGAGGTTTTCACGCTGATGTCAGATGAATGGATGACATAGAAGAGGGTCTCTCTGAAAAGCCCCCGAGGCAACTGTTCTGCACAGGGCAGTGGAAGACAAGCATCTCCAGTCCTGAAGGAGCCACCCTGCCTCTTCCAGGCTCTAGGGGAGATAGTCAGCAGTTCTGCTGGATCTTCCAGGTACAGTTTTTACACGCTAAGGCTGCGTGGCCTATTGGAAACCCAGGAAGGGTACAGAGGCATCAGCTGTGAATGCCAGGACTCGACACAAAGGGACCCATACATTTTTCTTTCTTTCCATTAAAAAAAACACCTTTTTATTAATTAATAAAACAAAAAACATAACAATAAATAGTAAACAGGAGCAGCATAAAATTACAAAACTGATAGCAGATTACAACAAGTGTGTGTGTGTGTGTGTGTGTGTGTGTGTGTGTGTGTGTGTGTGTGTGTGTGTGTGTGTGTGAAGACTACAATAAAGAACACGATAGTGGGGTTTAATACAACTGTAGGAAATTCTAACAACCATTTAACAAGCTGTCTCAATAACAAGTAATAAGGAATATAATCATGATAAAGAGGAATATTGTTCAATAAGTGTTGAAGGTAGGATTTATATTGAAGGCCTTCAGGGAGTCCAGGAAGGGGGTCCAGATTTACATGAATGTTTCCTTTGGCTCCACACCTCATAGTGATTTCAAGTAGGTGAATGATAATTCCATCAAGAGCAGGTCCCAAACCTTCTGGAGCCAACATCTTTCTTTCCACTTAAAGCTCAATGAAGAGTAGATGTGGCCAGCCAATCTTGTCATGCTGAGTGTCCAGCTGTGTCTAGGCAGGGATGTTCTTTCCCTGACAAAGTTTGGCTCCTTCTGGTTCCCTGGCAGAGAGAGTCCATCAGGAAATTGACCAGGTCATTGGCCGCAATCGTATCCCTGCCACGGAGGACAGGATAAACATGCCCTACACTGATGCCGTTATCCATGAGATCCAGAGGGTGACCGACATCGTACCACTAGGAGTGCCACACACAGTCATCCGGGACACCCTTTTCCAGGGGTATCTACTCCCCAAGGTGAGGCCGTTGCGCTGGCTTTAATTGTGGAAGAGTCCTGTGTGTGTAAGGAGGAGGACAGGGAGAAGAGAGTGAAGAAAGAGAAGAAGCAAAGCATTGGAAAATGGGCAAGTACGTCCAAGGAGTCCTCGGAGTCACCACCTGTTCCATTATCTGTCCTTTGCTTCCCCAGGGAACAAATGTCTTTCCGTTATTGGGCTCCATCCTTACTGACCCAAAATACTTCAGCAGCCCCAACAAATTCAACCCGGGGCACTTTCTTGATGAGAAGGGGCGCTTTAAGAAGAATGAGGCCTTTGTGCCTTTTTCCTCAGGTATGCCTCCATTCCCACTTCCTCTGGTTTCCACGAGGCCCAAGTTCCAAAGTCCTATTCCATGTTCTTTCAAACACAGGATCCGTTCAAGAGCAGCGCCTTTCCCACATGTGAGGACCGACATTTGTGGGTGCCAGCCAGAATGTCTGGGTCCCATGGCAGCTTGGCGTTTCCTGCACTGCGCCAACTGTAATAATCATGATGATGTGGAAAGAGATAAACAGGGATTGAGGACAGGAAGGGCCTTTCCTGGGCAAGAAGCCCTCTTTCAAGCTGCCTCTTCCTACACCGTGAGCATCTTCTCAGTTTCATTCTCTCCCACAGGGAAACGCGTTTGCCTCGGGGAGGCAATGGCCCGCATGGAACTCTTCCTGTATTTTACGACCATCCTACAAAGCTTTTCTCTGAAGCCCCTGGTGTCCCCAAAGGACATTGACATCTCCCCCAAGATCAGTGGCTTTGGGAACATCCCTCAGCCATATGAACTTTGCTTAATCGCTCGCTGAAACCTGCAGAAAGGGGGGAAATGGGGAGAAAGAGTTTGTTCTGGGGGCTGCCGTTTTCTGCTTCCTGTTCTTAATAAAAATTATGTTCTTTGAAAACAGGCCGGTCCTTTTATTCCCTGTGCACGGTCAGAAACAGCAGTTTACCAGTTTCCAGAGCATTTTCAGTTCTGGCTGTCCTGACAAAGTCACGCCTTTCCATTTTGGCTGCCAAAGGTTTGGAATCCTTGGTCAGAGACATTGCCAAGAGCTTTTCGAAAGACCAAGTAGGCAATGCCCGTGCCAAGTAGCTTGTGAAGGATGTCAAAGAACTCTCAGAATTATGCAAAACTCTGTAGATGCTCTGGTCTTCCATCTACTTGATAATTTTATTCTAATAAACAATTGCTTACCAGTTTCCCCAGCCCAGACAGCAAGCCATCAGCCTAAAAATATTTAGGTCCTCTGGAAACTTATTCATTCATTATTCATTCCCAGATTTTTATATTCTTGTTTTCAAAACTGAAAGTCTCAGATTGGGCAACATTGTTCAATAAAATCACTTAAAATAAAACATAGAAACAATAATAAAACAATATAAGACACAGAATGACATTAGGAGGAAGCCAAATATCAAATGGTTAAGAAGTGCATTTTAACTAGCCCTGAAAGCAGTATAATTTTGCTCCCTGAGTTATCACAGCTGGGAGGCATTCCAAAACTACTTCATAAAGGACTTTGACGTTCACTTCATATACATAAGCCCATTTCAGTAACAAGTTCAAGCTATTTAAAAGGCCCACGTTTTTGCCTAATGTTTATGTTCTTGCGTTACTCCTGAGTTGAGGCTTTCTAGAACAAAGTTTTCTTTATGGTTTCGTGTTGTTTTCTGTTTTGAACCTGCAGATTGTTCAGGCAGCCTTGGTTGATGTCAGAAAGCCAAGTTGGGTCAATTGTTACTAATTAACGTTTAAACGTTTGGTCTTTTAGTTATTTTTCAACCCACCTTTCTTAGGCAGTATCCAAGAGTAAGGGGAAAATAAAAGGCAACAGACATGCAAAAGAGCAAACCTATAAAACATGATTAAAGACTTACAGGTGGATACTGAAATCCTATGTTTGTAGCCTAGTCTGAAGAGGTAAAAACACATCCCAGGAGCAGCATTGCAGAAATGGCAAATTGCTTCCATATTATAACCAAGAAAGGTACATGGATACATGCTTGTATCCAGTGAGAGTGAATCTCCACTCAAGGGCCTTTCAATTTTCTATTACGGCTCGGCATATGTGATATGTTGTCATCATAGAAAGTTAGTTCCTGCTCAGCTGTAGAGACTAGTAACAATAATTTAGAACTTCCTATTTGTCTTTAGCACACCTTTGGTTCTCTAGTCATCCAAAGGTCAAACCACCATCCCAGACAGCTCATTTGCTTCTCTGAAAGAGAAACAATTGTCCAGGGGGAGAGAGTCTGAACTCATCCTTTCAGAAGGTAGCGAGACAGAAGATCTGCATAGACATTAAACTTGTCCTACCCCTCTGCTGAGAAAGCAATCCCAGTAACAGCTCAGTTGGTGATCTGTAATGCACAAGAAATATGATGAATGATTTAGCATGTTTCATCATAGGAGGCTGTTTTCATTCATTCATTCATTCATTCATTCATTCATTCATTCATGTAGCACGTTTCTGGACAAAAGGGTGCCAAAGATTCTTTACCTCAAGGGAATGGAATAAAATACAATTACAATATTATTATTATTATTAGTTTATTTCTATAGCACTGTACATGTACTCAGCGCTTTACAAATAACCAAAGAAAAAAGTAAAAGCAAAACCTGCCAGAGGTGTGCAATCTAAAAGAGCAATAATAATAACAAATAAAAATGAAAATTTTTGACATGTTAAGCTTCAGGTGCCAATGGCACCTCCACCGTGGGACAGCAGTGAGACATGATGAAACTTGCTGATCAAGCCCTGCAGAAAGGTCAGGGGTGGAAGATACAACTGCGTGTTATCAGCGTACAGATGGTAAGAGAAGCCAAAGGAACTAATAAGTGATCCTGGAGACAGTGTAGAGAGAGAACAGGAGAGGACCCAAAACAGACAATATGTACAATACAGTAAGCAGTTATATAAGACTTCAATTTGATTGTGGTTTACCCAATTTAATAGTGAAAATCTAGCCAAACAAACTTGGATCCCATTGTCACACTTCTAAATCCAAGGTTCGTTTTTCTGCCTCTGGGGAAATACTGGGAGGAAAGTTCTGATGGTCTATATTGATTCTATTATCGGGTTTGATACTGTCACATAGGTTTAGCCTTTCAAGAAGACCTGTAATTGGAACCATTACAGGCTAAATGTAGGTGACAGCAGTTACATTGAGGAGCCCATCAGTACCATCATCTTAATTGGTATTATAATCAATTATATTAGATAAGCATATTGAAGGAGAAGGGTACAGGTAAGGGTTCCAGTATTTCCATAAAGTACTGTGTTTATGCAGGGGACCCACTTATGTGGGTCTTCCTGAAAGCACATTCCTAATATCTTTCTGCTTGAGGCGGAGAGCAGAATGGAACCTGCCCACCTCAGTGCTGAAGAAGAAGAGCTGGCTTTTCCACCCCGCTTTTCTCACCCATTCAAGGGGACTCAAAGTGACTAGCAAACCTTATGTTCTTCTCCCCCAGACAGATACCCCCTATGAGGTAGGTGGGGCTGTGAGAGCTCAGGAGAGAGCTGTGACTAGTCCAAGGTAACCCAGCTGACTTCATGGAGAAGTGCAGAATCAACCCCGGTATTCCCAAACTGGTTGACATCCATTACTGTGCAGAAGACAATCAGCCTCAGTGAAGGGGAAATGTGTTTTTCCACTTCTTGAGAGGAGGGTGAATCCCAAAGAACTCTCTCACACCACCAGTCTTTTACCAGGCCACCTTGCAAAGCCAGCCATGGGGGCAAAGTGCTGGGAAGGATCTTCCCGTGAACTACAAAGCAGGGACTCATTTAGGGGCAGAAGATGATTTGGCTGGTTCTTCAGATCCTGGCCCTACAAGATCCACAGGATCAGGTTGCTGACTGCTTTGGATGCGCTGTTGATGACCACCATTACAGGATTCAGGGCCAAGACCCTCCTCTGGGTCCCCACTGTGGCATCTGTTTTTGGCTCTGTGATGCTGGCTGCGTAGGAAATGCTGCTGGACCACTTCACTATTTGAGGAGGACCAGGGCTTCCTTGGCTCAGTACCAAGGCCCAGGGGCCACACATGTTCGATTTGGTTGGAATCATCAAAGTGGTTTAGGCAAGAACAGTCTCACTGAGCAGCTCCACTCATATAAAGGGACTCTGAACTTTCATCAGAGCCTTCTTGGCTTGAACAAAAGAGGCCATGTGAACAGTTGCGTAATTCGATTTGGGTGTCAGATTTACCCATGGAAAATTATATAACTATCCCCAATTCGTGCGGTAGAGACACTGTCTCTTCTTTGCAGTCTGGAGGTTCACAGTTGCAGGAGAGCTCTTCAACTAGTCTTCATCTCACCACCATGGACATCTTGGGAGCCACAACCGTTGCCCTGTTCATCTGCCTCTGCTGCCTGGCAGTCCTCTCAACCTGGAGGCAGATGCATCGAAAAAACAAGATGCCTCCAGGACCGATACCCCTGCCCTTCATTGGAAACCTGCTGCAGGTCAACCCAAATGATACGGGTCGCTCATTCATGAAGGTAACACCACCTGCCTGTATTTGCTCAGCCTAAAACCAGGCTCTGCAGATCTGTTTTGTCCTCCTTTCCCCCTTCACCCTCACCCACCTCAAATGCCTTTTGTGGGTGATTCCCATCATACGCTGTAACTGAGCTGTTGAGTCTCACTGCCCACCGATCACTCTAGCCCCTTGATATACTTTTAGCAAGGATTCCGCTGAAGAATGAAAGGAAGACTATATGGGAGGAAAAAAGGTAGCCAAGTCATTATGATGAATCTAAACTGGCTGCATGATCTGTTTATTTTGTTTATATAGTGCTTCCAATTTAAATATAAGCTCAAAGCAATTTGCACAACCTAAGGAAGTTTTTTTAAAAAAAATCTAAAATCATAATAGTTATATAAAAACATGTTTAAAGTCAAGGAAGAAGGAAACAAACACCAGGTGAAAAACCACAAGGTTACAGCTCCTCAGGTTTTGGCAAGCAGTATATACTACCACTTTGAATTTTATAAAGACCAAATGATCACCTCAGCTGCCGTACTATTCTGAGATTTACAATTGCTGCACATTTCAGGTAAATTGGATTGTACTCAGAATAGACCCTTAGCAATGATACTAAAACCATCTGCCATCGGTGCCTGCTTTGAGACATTTAAAACAAGAGAAGCATTTAAATAAAGGTTTTATAGTCCCTGGAGATCCAGCTGCCCAGATTTTTAGGACTAGCTAAAAGCCTGCATGCAGAACCAGTTCCTCTGCTTTGGCTGGAATATACTGGTTTGGTTGGTTTGAAAAAAAGCTCCTCTGGGCTGAGAGAAGGTGCCAAAGGATTGCCCTGGTGGCATCTCTTCCCTGCATGGGCTTTGTCTGGAGGCCTCTTGTTCTGCCCACCTGCCTTTCTCACCAAAGTTTAGGTTGTGTACAGCTATTTAGCCGATCTGTGGCACGATCAACCTGAAAGGTGAATTGCATTCAGCTTAGATGCAGCGTGTGACCAGTCTTCTCATAGCATCTTTCTGGGGTTGTCTCTCATGCCCAGAAATGAAGCATCTGGTTTCTGGCATATCTTTGAAGGTGCACGCGTACCTGCCTGCCTGTGTGCGAATGGTCAAAGCGTCCCGAAGTGAGTTAGCCGGGAAAGGCCCACCAGGGGCGGGAACACGTCCCGCAAGCCTGCCCACCATTGGGTGGGAACACCCAGGGGCGGGCAGCCCTGTCAGGCCGCTTCCCCCAGTTCCTGCTGGCTATACAAGACTCGATCGAAGCCACCCGGGCACCCACCCACCCCGGGGCCTGGGGCCAGCTGCCTATGGGGCAGCGGCTGTGGGACCCCTTGGTCAACCGGACTGCGTGGTTCCAGTCAACCAAGGCTCCCCCCGCCCGATCGCGACCCTAGGCCCCGCAGATGACCTTCCACCCCGGGTGCCACACATGCGGAAGGCTTAATGCATAATTCTCTCAGCTTGGAATCAGCAGGGGCCACAGGGAGCGCGCACCACGTGGGCACGCTGCGGCTCCTGATTGGGCAAGCAGCTCGCATGGCGTGCACTCCCGGCAGCCTCGGCTCATTCCAAGCTGAGACAGCAAGGAGGTAAGGCTTGCGGCGCATGGGGTGGGAGGATGGGGGGGTTGTATGTGGGGCCTAGGCACCTCGATCCAGGCACCTACGCCCTGCAGAGGGTCGCGATCGGGCGGGAGGGCCCTTGGTTGACTGGAACCACGCGGTCCGGTCGACCAAGGGGTCCCACAGCCCCTCGTCCATAGCCAGCCAGAGATCGGCCTCCTCCCACCCCGGAAAGGGGCGAGGGGAAGCCAATCTTGGTGACTCCCCGACTCTTGCAGCCCCAGCGGGGCTGCAGGGGCCAGGAGGGAACCACCTCCCCCCACGCGAGGCCGTCACTTACCTTGTTGGCGGGTGTTCCCATTGCGCAGGTGCGTGCGCTCCTGGTAGATGGGGGCCTGTGGGTCCCCTCTGTCGTCTATCGAAGTCAGCGCGCCTGCGCAATGGGAACACCAGCCCGGCAAGGTAAGTAATCAATGCAGGCCCCCATCACCTGTTTGGCCGATTTTCGGCCAGTGGTGGTGGTGGTGGTGTACCCGTGGCTGTCAGGGAGGGAAGCGTGTGCGAATGCTTCCCTCCCCAAACGGCTGGGGACGCTTTGAACGCGTAGGGGCTCTACATCTGGGAACGCGTGGAAAGCACTCAGGAGCGGGCTGGGACGCAAACCCAGCCCCGGCAGTGGTATGCTGCGTTCTCGAGTGTTTTCCATGCATTCCAAAACCCCAGGTGCGAAAAGGCCTCGGGTGCCAAAGCTCTGAATGGTTAGTTCAGCCTTGCAAGGTTGGTTACTTGCGCAGTCTCGTCTAGAAAAAGAAGAGAAATGCATGACTCTGTCTGGACAGTCAGAACTAAAGACAGCTCGTATACTGATGAAATGCTGTGTCTGATGGTGCATCTTCAAACAGCAAGGGCGGGGGGAGGAAAAACCATGTCAGTCTGCCTTCATGGGGAAAAGTCATTACGCACACAAGCCTGGTTTCATACGGGAAAAGTGGTTCCCTCTTGATCCTTAGGTAGGAATTTGTCTAACGTGCCTTGCAGACTTGCCAGCCTGATAAATCAATTAGTTCTTAACCTTTTCTTCACCACAGACCCATTTTATGTACGTCCTCATGAATAAGTGCAAAAAAGGAGGGGGGACACCCCTGGCTTCTGGGGAGCCACATGGTACACTTCCTGTGAACATAACAACCATCGGCTGACCAGTGAGGTTGTCCTCTTAGTGGCCGTTGTGGTTTCCACATGGTACCACCACCTCACACACACACCATACCACCCAATCTCTCTCTCTCTCCATCTGGCAGATCAGTGAGAAATATGGTCCTGTCTACACCATCCACCTGGGGCCGCGCAGAATCGTGGTGCTCTGTGGATATGATGCTGTGAAGGAGGCCCTGATGGATCAGGCTGATGATTTTGCTGGCCGTGGGGAGCACGCCACATTCGACTGGCTCTTCAGGGGCTATGGTCAGTCTCTCTGCTTGCCATTGGGACATATCATTTCTGGTTCTGAGTGGGCTCAGCATTTTGTGTTTCAGTCACCTTCTCAACAGTTCCACAAGGGGAGTCTATTCTTCTGCCCGCTGAATGGATGACAGAAGCAAAGCTGAGGGAAACAAAATCTCATCACCCTTTGTGTAATGTGTAGCTAGGGCAGGATGGGAAATCAGGGTTCCGTGGACAGGACCAGGAGACATCTGTCATTACCATGGGAAACCTTGCTAAAGGATCTACCTATGCCTTATAGCCGGATGCGTTGGGACTGTACATGGTCAAACTCTAGTCCTCCAGATGTTGCTGGGCTTAAACTCCCATCGTTCCCTACCACTGGACAGAATGGCCGCGAGAGGCTCATGGGTACTGCAGTTCAGCAACAACTGGTAGAGAGCCAGACTCTTGGAGTCAGAAACAACTCTCCTGCCTCAATGGCTTGGACAGAATGGCCATAACCAAGCTGCCTTTCCCTGGAGGTCATTGAGCAGAGGTTGGACATCCCCCTCTTGGATACTGGGGGGTGGGAAATCAGGTCCTGCCATTTCTTCATCAAGAATATACCCCATGGCCTAAAAACCCTGCCCATTTCTATGATGCTAATTCTTAAGTGGTTTGCAAGGACCAGAATGCTAAGATGTTTCATAGGTGTGGGGGGAGCACCCATGTTGTACCACTTTCATCTCCTGTTTTCTAGGAGTTGCCTTCAGTAATGGGGAGAGGGCCAAACAGTTGCGGCGATTTTCCCTCATGACCTTGCGGAATTTCGGGTTGGGGAGGAGGTCCATTGAAGAGCGGATCCTGGAAGAGGCACATTTTCTGCTGGAGTCTCTGAGAAGCACCAAAGGTGAGGAGAACCTGGAAACTGCCCTCTGATCTCCAGTATGGAGACTTTCACCTTACCTGGGGTACCATTTAGGTGATATTAGCAGTCTTAAGAGGGCGTGGCTGAGAGCACCAGGCCTGGAATATTATTAAGCAGGCTTTGGCCGTGATCACAGCCATAGTTCAAGATGCCCTCCAGCCATCTTCTCTTCCCATCGCTCACTTTATTTTCCCCACGGTCATCTTGGGGGCAGGCTGTGCTTCCTCAAGCTGGCACACACACAATTTTTTTGCACAGGTCCCCCTTTGTTGCAAGCCTTTGCACTACTGCTGAACTCCCAGGAGGTTCATATTTGCGAGCAAGAGGAGGCTTGGCAGAAAGCTGTGATCACAGGGTAGTTTCTTCTTTGCTTGTCACCATTCCTAGAATCGTCCCCTCTCCCATCCTCCCCCCCCATTCCCCTTTGTTCCAATCACACGCTTGCAGACTCTGTCCGTCATTTTTTAAAAACTATAAATCTACTTTGCGCTTGACTGATAATGCAGTAGATCATATTTCTTTAATTGCTCTCTAGCAATTTTATGGGAAACAGGGAGAAATGGCCAGAAAAGCACTGATGGGAGGGGGAGTGAGAGAAAGAGTGGAGCAAGAGTATAAATGATACAGTTCTAAGGACAATGTATCTTCTATTTTCTTTGAGCAGAGTGCAAGGGAAACAATGTTTTGTTTCAGTAAAAAGTAAAACTGGGGCTTTTACTGAGAAGTGAAAGTGTTTTGGCAGCTTTAGGGCAAACGGCACATTAGAGCCTCTCGTTAGTCCAAGCTGAGGACGATCTGAGGACTGACTATCAGGAATTGGGTGTAAGCAGCATTAGGACGGCTTCACTTAAGTTTCTTAACAAGATGGACTATCGCAGCCTTTAAGATTCCTACTTTTTGCATCTGTAAAATCTGGCATGAACAGGGAAAGAGGACAGGAAGATCCCAGAACCTCCTTCACGAAGTTAGAGTCACTTGTAACCGAGCCAATGGGCTGTTCTGCCCTGGGCAGTGTTGAATCCTCCCAAGCTTGGAGCCCCACGCCCATCATTTTATTGGCCTCTCCACACAGGTGAACCCTTTGACCCCACATACATGCTGAGCCGCACAGTGTCCAATGTCATCAGTTCCGTTACCTTTGGGAACCGCTTTGACTATGAAGACCCCAACTTCCTCTCCTTGCTGAACATGATGCTGGAGAGCTTCCGGTTCACAGCCACTTATTGGGGGCAGGTAAGCTCCAGGGCATGGTAGAAAAAGAATTGTTGGCTTTTTTACCCCTCTTTTCCCACCCATTCAAGGGGACTCAAAGCTGCTGACAAACTTTCTGTTCTTCTCCCCACAACAGACACCCTATGAAGTAGGTGGGGCTGTGAGAGCTCAGAAAGAGAGCTGTGACTAGCCCAAGTTCACCCAGCTGGCTTCATAGAGGAGTGTGGAATCAAACCCTGTATCTCCTGATAGGAGTCCTGCTCCCTAACCACTAAACCAAAACCAAACTGGTAGCATTTCAGTTTGAGATGCAGCATCCCACAGAAGTTGTTCATGCAGGGATGCCATGCTAACAGCTGAGGACCTCGTGTCAGACTGCGGTGGGAGCACCCATTGTTCAGGGGAGGGAGAGCCTGGATGCAGCAGATTGCAGGTTCAACTCCCGGAATCTCCCCAGAAGGAAGTCAGGGTAAACCATTTGTCAAAAAAACTGCAAGGTAGCATCCATGGAGTCAGCAGATGTCAACCCCAACTTGATGGCATAAGATAAGAATGACTGCAGCCATTAGGTTCCAGCACAGCATAAATTGGGGTGGGGTGGGGTAGGGGAGAGAGCCTTTACTTTGGCTAAGGCCTCTCAGCTGGCTCAGCGGCCACTGACTCCCACAGTAGGAAGGAGATGGGCTTCTGGTGGATCTTAAGCCTTGCAGCCCCCAAGGAACTCAAGCTAGACTGGTATGGGCAGAATGGCCTCCTCTGGGGTGGCGCCAACTGCTGTGCCTAACACCTTTGCTCTTCCCTTTGCCCAGCTCCAAAGCCTCATCCCCAGAGAGAGTTCTGACCTGATGGGATCAGACAGATATAATTCAACCTGGAACAGCGATGGAGAAACCTACCCTTCTCCACATCCTTTATTTATGTTTCATTGGCACCTTGGGCGAACCAGCCTCCAATAATAATATTTAAAAGTCCAGGGCTGGTCACAAGCAAACATCACAACAGAAATGTAATCCTGGCATCCCGAAAAAGATACACAGCCTTGGACACCGTCGTATCTTTGTCTTCTCACACAGCTGTACGACATGTTCTCAGATGTCATGGAGCACTTGCCAGGCCCACATCACAAAGCCTTCAAGCACCTCTTGGGCCTAGAGGAGTTCGTCACAAGGAAGGTGAAGGCCAACCAGGAGACATTGGACCCCAACTCCCCGCGGGATTTCATTGACTGCTTCCTGGTGAAAATGGAGCAGGTACCATCACAGAGTAAGATAATCGCGGCTTCCTAGCATAGGAAGAGGGCAGTGAGGCTGTCGAACCCAAACCCTGAAATGGATGCATCTTCTGACTTGCAAATAAATGCCTTAAGAATTGCCAAGGGGGCCCTTTTGGCTGAGCCACCACCCTCAGCAGTTATGGTGGGCGAAGGAGAGGGCTTTCTCAGTCATCTCTGGACAAATGGGACAGTCTCCCCTACTAGGTGCCGTCTGTTGCCTCGTAAGGCCTCGCTGATTTATCTTTTGGCTGAAAGAACAGCTTCCCTTACTGTTGCTTTTTTACTGAGTTTATTTTTAATGGTGCCACATCTTTATATACTTCATGTTGGTTTTGTTGTAATCCACCTTGAGAGCAGCAGGAGGGAGGGATAGATGGATGGGCGGGTGGATGACTGAACTGGAAGGGGTTTTTGCACTGATATTCAGCAGCTGTCTGCCCTCTTGTGACTAATACCCATTCCTGCATCTAGTTAATAGCTGGGCTGCCTTCAGGTGGCTGGGTAACAGCAGGGAGCAAGCAAAAGGACTTACCTGTCTATACACTGTTCCCATGATGGCATGACGTGCCCATCCGGGCATTATGCCTGTGCGAAATACCCAAAAGTGCTCAGTCTCCACCTTGCACGCATGCATGGCTGCCATTTTAGGCCTCCCACATCCCTAAAATGGTGGATTGCGCAAGCAGGTGTCCAGACCATGGAAGTCTTTCAATTTTTGGTTAAAACCTGAGTTGGGAGTTGATTACCCCACGATAATGTGATTGCAGGATATCATCCCAATGCCACAGACATTTCCTGGGGTAATCCTGGGTTTTACATCCAGGCTGGAAGGGGTGGATGTGACCAGAAGGCTTTTACCTCACAGCTTGGCCATGAGGTTGTTGGATGGTCAAGCAACCCCTCCAAGATTAGAGGGGCCTAACTTTGGACCTTGGGAAGCCACTCGGCTGTATCCTCCCTTGGCTGCCAATCCCACATTGCACGGTCCACAGAATCTGGACCACTGAAATTTTGCCAGTCCCGACCAAAGGTCAGCTGCACCACACTCTCTTCCAGGAATCCTAGGATGGCTTATGGAGAACAGAACAGCTAGCCAGCAGGAACCCAATGCCATTTATGTTCTGTGAGACAAATAAGGCTGTGTCCAGAAGTGCCTCCACAGGCAACGTTTCAGAATTCAAAAAACATCCTGCCCAATGTAAACTTTGATCAGCTCTTTGAGACCCTCCTAGCTGTATCCAGATACAAAGTGATTCAGATTTCCATGCCTGCCCCACAGGCTGTTTTGGCCGTGTTCCCATGCCTGGTGGCCACCTTCTCCTCCTGGATCCTTCTTTTCTGCAACACATGCAGCCTACAAACGTAATCTGTTTCTCCAGCCCAACATGTAAACAATTTGATTCCACCTAGGCAAAATGGAGGCGTTCATTTCCCTCTTGTCATTTTCTCCTCCCAAGGAAAAGGAAAACCCCAATTCTGAGTTCTTCTTGAAGAACGTGGTTTTGACCACACTCAACGTCTTCTTTGCTGGTACAGAGACTGTTAGCACCACCATGCGCTACGGCTTCCTCATTCTGCTGAAGAACCCCGAGATTGAAGGTGACTTTGGAAGGCTGGTGGGTAGGAGCAGGGATGTTCATTTGGATGCCTCACCATCCAGGTATCCTGAAATGGCTAGGAAAAGGAATAGGAATAGGAAAAGCAAGGGGCTGCCCACATGCCATGGCTTGGCAAAAGGGGCGCTTCTCATTGTATGCCCAAACAGCTTCAAGAGGGCTTAACCTTCTGCACAAGTGTCTGTGCACACTTGCTTCCCATAAACAGGCCAGGGCAAATGCAACGAGCAGCTTTGCAACCTTCTGATTACTCAACAGAGAAGATGCACGAGGAGATTGACCGTGTGATTGGCAGGAATCGCATTCCCAGCATGGACGACCGGGCACAGATGCCTTACACAGAGGCCGTGATCCATGAGATCCAGCGGTACGCTGACGTGCTCCCTAGAGGACTGGCAAGGCGGGTGACTCGGGACACACAATTCCGGGGATACACAATTCCCAAGGTACAATGCCTTTCACTGGTCCCTGGATGTATACCAGTACCTCACAGCCACTTCAGCCTCCCAACACACCTCCACTACAGGTGGGGTAAAGACCAGAATAAAACCTCTGGGCCTTCTAAGTAGATTGGGCCAGTGGGCATCCATGCCAAGCCGCCTTTTCTGACAGCTTTTTTTGGGAGAACCCTAGAAGGTGCCACCTGCCGTGTCCAGAGCAGGCAGCAGTAGCAAAGCACACACACGGTTATCAGTAACAAGGAGCCAAGTCAGGTCCAAGGGTTAGTTGGGATATAGAGTCAAACGAAGTCAGACAAAGCCAGGGGTTAGGTTACCAGATATTTGTCGTTTGTCAATCAAGGTTCAGGAGTCAGAGGTTAGCACAAGCCGGGGATTTCCAGGAAAATCCTTTGTTTGCAATGCGGTGGCTGGGTGGGACTTCCTTATGAAGGGCTCAGGCTGGGGGCATGGAGGCATGCGGAACATCACAGGTGTTTTCTCTCTTTCCAGAGACAAGTCTGCTCTGGGCATGGCTCAGTGTCAGAGGCTGAGTTCTCCCCTTCTGGGGAGACAGAATCCATTTCCAAGGCATCCCTGAGGTGCAGGTCCGCTACCTTGGCGGGCAGGGGCAGGGACCTCCCCATCCGAAGAGTCAGTGAAGGCATGAGGTGTGACGCCCCCTCTCCGTGGGCCAATCAACTTGCACCCTGGCATTATATTCCCTCTCTCCTACTCTCAGGGAGGCTAAAGGGCAGTCTCCAGGTTGCATCACCTTGCTTGGGCAATCTGTGGACCTACAGAGTCAGTGACCCTTGCAACTTTTGCAAGCGGAGGTGAATAACTGTGGCAGTGAGAAAGATGGGGGGAGGGGAGAGAGGCTGCGTCCCCATGCTGGCCATCTGGCACACTTTGGGCGCTGTTTGGGCATGCAGGGGCTGGGCGCGGGACCCGGCACACAGTTCGGGTGTCCCCATGACATTCCCAGCAGTGCGGGACAGGCACAGGTTGGGCGCGGATGGTGGCATCCCCATGCAAAGCGTGATGAAGCCTGGTATGGGGGAGCCACACCACCTCCTCTCTGTCACCTCTCTCCTCATTGGACGCCAGATTTACATCAGCCAGATTCCCCCCCCCTCCCTTAGCGGCACTGGCAGCCAGGACTGGGGTGGGAGGCATGGAAACAAATAAAAACAAAGCTCCATGCATAAAACTAACTTTAATTTTTTTAAAAAAATGCCAAAAGCCACAACAAGGTTTAGCAGCAGTAGGCGCTTGAGCAGTTTTATGCTCCTCCGCTCCACCGGGGACCGCGTGAGCACCGGTCAACTCTATGCTTGCCTTGACAATTGGGGGAATGGGGGTTGCACATGCAACAAAAATCAAGTCATTATGCAGGGTACCTTGGCATTCTGAAACAGCGTTAGAATTATTTCCGTGGAAATGGCAGAAAATTTAAAAAACCTAGCCGTTCCCCAGTCTGCCTTTGCGACTGGTATTTTAAAAAGTCAGCGGCTGTGATCTTCAGTGGACAGGACAGGGACAGCAAGCGCAGCCCTCCTCCCAATGACGTGAGTGCAAGTCTCCTCCCCGTTAGCCCGCAAGCGTCCCCATGTGCGTTCCTGGCTCACTGAGCAATGCGTGCCAGCTCCCCAAACCATGCCGAGACTTGTCTTAACAGGCATCAAATCTGGCACTCTTGTGGCACAGTTTGGGGGGATTTGGTACGCTTTTTGCATGGCAAATCCAAAGCCCATGGGGATGGACCACGCCGATCCCCACTCGGAACCATGCCAAAGTTGCATGGGGACACGGCCAGAAGGAATATAGCAAGCAAAAGTGCTCAGATGGGGACAGCAGCCAAAGGATCAGGATGATTTCAGAGAACCCACAATGCGTTGTCTAATCTAACTGCTGGTCATCTGCCAAGCTGACTAGAGGGCGCCACCTGCTGCAGCTACTTTGCATCTGCGTGAGTGACAAATGAGGCTGTTCGTTCTAGCCTCTCCACCTGATCCAAACTGTTTCATTGATGGGTTGTGTCACTTCCTGGTTTTAGGCCAGCAAGGAAGCTGCAGATGCAGCATTTTAGGGGCTGGAACCGGTTTTCAGACCAAAGAAACCAACCTTTGAGTACTGGGCTATTAATAGTGGGTTATGTTAATTTCAACTGACTTTTCTCAGCCAGCTACAAAACGTTTCATGCTTGGCTACATTGAAGCCTCCAGTTCCAAAGTTACACTCAATCAGTATTTTTAGTCTTTTTTGAAACAAATATCTTTGTTTACACAATGCCTCTTCTCCAGTGAAACTCTTGTGCTTTCCTTCCACCTTGCCCCCTTTTCTTCACCAGGGGACGGAGGTTTTCCCCATATTGGGATCTGTCCTGAGAGACCCCAGGTATTTTGCAAGGCCAGAGGTCTTCGACCCCCAGCATTTCCTAGATGCAGACGGGAAGTTCAAGAAGAATGAAGCTTTCATGCCCTTTTCCATTGGTGAGTTCCCTTTCCTGTGTCTGGGATGAGAGGCATTTGCTGCTGGGAAAGGCGGGGGGCGGGGAGAGGAAGGGTTAGACAAATTTATGGATGACAGATGTATCATTTGTGGGCAGTTGGTGGGCCACTGTATGGGACAGGATGCTGGGCTAGATGGGCTGTGGCC
>MTQE01003491.1:1222280-1241052 GCA_014337955.1 Aspidoscelis marmoratus
GATGGGCTGTGGCCTGATCCAGCAGGGCTCCTCTTAGATTCTTATGGGCCAGATGGACTGTGGCCTGATGCAGCAGGGTTCCTCTTAGGTCCTTATGGGCCAGATGGGCTGTGGCCTGATCCAGCAGGGCTCCTCTGAGGTTCTTATGTTTTGATCCCATTAAATTATATTCCACTCTGCACTGGTTCAAAATGGGGTCTGAGCATATCAAAATGTCAAAACCAGGCCCTATGGGTGTCCCAGAAACAACACAAAGAGCCATGCTTCTTCCTTCATCTTTCTCTTTTCATATATTGACACCACCACCCTTCACCATCCCTTCTGGGGGAGGGACGTCCGTCTTTTCTTTCTGTCCTGGGGTGGAGGCGCTGTGGTGAGCCAGCTGACCCTGCATGAGAAGAATCGGCCATCCTCCAGGCGCTGTTGCCAGACATCCCCCAAGGGACACCACCCAAACCCCCAAGTGTTTTCCACACCTCTTTGCTGCCTTATGCTGTGGGAGTAGGAGGGAATTGAGGGAGTCTAGAGCTGCATCCAAACTGGACCTAAAATGTGGGATTATCCCGGGCCTATGTTGGGATGGTTACGTGTATTTGTGGCAATCCCAGCACAGCACTGAGAGAAAGGGATGCCACTCCATGTTGTCCCTGTTCAGGGGAAATCAACTGCCGCTGGGAATTTTCTCCCAAATAGTGATGTGAATCTATCTTTCTGGATGCCTGATCCCATAATAGTCAGCCTTGAATGTGTCGGACCAGCACTGGCCCAGACATGTCCTTTGTGCATGCTGACAATCACATGCTTCTAGCCCTGCACAATTTTGCAAGAGGCCGTCGTGGGGTGAAATGAGTTCCTGCATTTTGCTCCTGCTGTCCAGAGGCAGCCTTGCTCTGGAAAGACAGAGCTATGGACCCCCATCTTTGTCTTCCCCCTTCTCCTAGGGAAGCGGTATTGCTTTGGGGAGCGTCTGGCCCGCATGGAGCTCTTCCTCTTCTTCACAAGCATCCTACAGAACTTCCGCTTCAGATCCCTCGTTCCTCCTGAGCAAATCGACATCTCCCCCATGCTGGCTGGATTTGGGTCCATCCCCCACTTCTATAAGATGTGTGCCATCCCCCGCTGATGTAAGGTCCAGGGATGGGTGCATAAAGCCTTATGTTCTTATGTTGAGGAAAGGACTCTCTTTCCCACGTACCCCTTCCCAATCTGTTGGTTTTAGAAGTCAAAGGTCATTTTCCCTTGGTCACATTTTCATTCTTCATAGAGGAATAAAACAATTCTGGCATGTCTTTGCTTCTCAACCTAATGTTTCCACTCTGTCCTCCTTTTCTATAGGGATGAAATTGGGGTCCTGTCTAAATGTATATACTAGAGATGTGCATGAATATTCATAACATTCAAAATTCGTACAGATTCAGACTTTTGAATTCGAATAGAATGTTGGTACATTTGAAGATTTAAATTAACATTTGAAATGAATGTTTCAATACATTTGTATGGGACTGAACATTTGTATAGAAATTGAATCTTATGGCTTCTGGTTTTGAGGAGCGAAGGGGTGAGACATGGAGAGCTTCAGCTCCACGACACTCCAGCTATTTATTCCTGGAGGGGGGAACTGGGCTACCCCCACAGTTGATTATGTCTCTTGAGTTAACAAGTGACCTAAGGGATTCTCCTATCTGAGCATCATAGCTCTTCTACGACAGTTGAGTCACAGGCGGGGGAACTAAAACATAATCTCGACACTGGAGAAGTGTTCAAGCTCCTTCTGCTCCTCCACAGTGACTGCTAAAATCTATGGATTCAAAGGGAGTCTGAATCAACATCTTGAATACATAAATATTCAAACTTATTTTAAAACTTGAAGAAGAAGAATGAACAGGAGAGCTGAGAAAATTTTCGGCCAAACTGAGCTGTCCTTTTAAGAAACATATTTGACAAGAATTGGCATGATGAAGATCTTCAAGGACCAGATTAAATGAGGACCAGATATAAAAAATCTGGATCTTCTAAATCCAGATTAATGGAGGTACGTGCAAAAACAGCCAGTACCTCTTTTAATCAGTGGATCTTGGATATTATGTAAATACGGCGGGGGGGGGGCTGTAGGAAGGGGGATGCTGTGACTCCCCCAGGCATCTAGACAGAACTAGGAAAGGGTGTAAGGTAGATTATGGTGCTGAGTGCACGCAGGAGATCCCAGAGGCTTCTGGACAAGCTGCTTAGTTAGTCATGGATGTTTCTCAAAGTTAGATTGGCCGGTACACTGCACATTTACACACATGACACTCAGGTCATTAGGTATCGCCTTTGCTCCCCTAGCCCCCAACTTCACCTGCGTTCTGCCCTCCCCCCATATTGTTTGTGTGGACTGGCATGACCTTGGGCTAGTCACGGCTGTTTTCTGAGCTCTCACAGCTGCACCCACTCACAGAGTGTTCTACTGTGGGGAGAAAAACAGAAGGTTTGTCAGCCGCTGTGGGTCCCTTTAAATGGGTGAGAAAAGTAGGGTAGAAAAGCCAACTCTTCTTCTTCTCCTTTTTATTCTTTAATTAGGCTGCTTTTGAGTTTTTGAATAATACAGTACAGGCACTTGAGTATCATCAGAAAAGCAGGGCAGGAAAATTCAGAATTAACATGGAGTTTGCACTCCTGAGCGACTGTGCATTGATGCCAGTTCTGGTCAGTTACGTAGAAGCCCAGTGCTTCCCATGCACACTAGGGAGGAAACTGTCAAGTAGCCTCTCTTCCCACCCACATGTCGGAAACTGGACGGGGATGCCTGTGCCCAGTGAAGGTGCATTCTTCAACCAAGAATGTGCCCCTGCAGTGAAGGCATGTGCCCAGGGTGTCAGGAGTGTAAACGTGTTCCGCAAGGAAGGGTGGTAAAAGGAGGGTTTGGGGCTTGTCAAGGTTGGCGTGCGATCATTGAGAGCTGGTATCGTCTGGGCACCTTGCCAATGCCAACTGCAGCTGGAGCAACACTGATATCGTCCGGAGGGCTGAGAGGCGTGAGAGTGAAGCTCTGTAGGACGGTGGTGAGGAAGAGGAACAACTCCATCCTGGCCAGACCCTGGCCCAGGCACAAGCGCTTCCCTGTCAAGACAAGAGATTGGATCTCTAGATGGTGTGATGGATGGCCTGACCAGTCTGAGGACAACCAGGCAGGGATGGCATTGAGCATTTTGCGGACTGGGTCCAAGGCATGCTGGCTGGTACCATCACTCCCTCTCCAGTCCCATAAGGCAGGGGGGACCAGGCTGGCTTCTGAGCCTGCTTTCAACGCCAATGTTGGTTCAAGGGTAACAGCCCATGATATCTGTATCCTAAACTTTAGCCTACAGCTATCACGAGTACCACCTTTCAGCCTGGCAAAATAAGTGTCCGTCCTCCTGTGTCTGTGCTGACCCAATTAAGGTTAGAAGCTCCATTATAAAACCAATGATCAACAGGATCTCACTGGCCATCAGTCAAGAAAGCAAAGGACAGGCAGCTATGGAGATTGAGAAGTAATAATTAAGCCAAAAAGTAAATTTTAAATGGATACTTGACCCATTCAGAACACAGACAGAAGCAGTGGCCTCAGGCAGTATCTGCTGCGGCAGCCAAAGGTGGTGCGTTGCACACATTGGGTTCTGCCCACCAAACCCATGGCCGTTCCTCCCCAGTGCTCAGTGGGAGAACTGACCGTAGCAGCAACTGGAAACAGCAGGCGAGCGGGGAGCAGAGAGGTGTATTCCCCATTGCCAAACCTCTGTGGGGAGAAACACCCACTCTGGCCTCTGCCGACAACTGCCACAGCTCTTTGGGCCACGGAAGGCAAGCAGCCAATTCCCCTGCACTACGAGGGTGACAGAGGCTGGACCTACATCTGTCTGGGAGGGTTTAGGGAATCCTGCATTGAGCAGGGGGTTGGACTCGATGACCCTGGAGGTCCCTCCCAACTCTAGGATTCTGTGATTCTAAACCCAAAGTGTTGGTGACCTCTGGTCCAGCTCCCAGCCCCTGTGGGCAAAGTAGCTAAAGTTCCAAGGGACAGAGAAGGCCCCCCCAACCTACCTGCTGAGAAAGGCATGAAAGCGTCCACTTTCTTAAGGTTGCCCTGGCTGTCCAGAAACCTCCCTGGGTCAAAGGCCTCTGGGCGGACGTGTTGCTCGGGGTCGGCGTGCACCGTGCTGAGCAGAGGGTAGACGTAGGTCCCCTGGGAGAGAAGCACATGCAAAAAGCTGGCCTCTGCGCCTGACCACCTCCTCCAGCCAAAGAGGGCTCGGGGGGGGGGCTGCCTTACCTTGGGGATGAGGAATCCCCGGAAGTAGGTGTCCTGAGTGACAGCGTGTGGGAGGCTCATGGGGAGGATATCGGCCAGCCGCTGGACCTCCTGGATCACAGCCTCTGTGTACGGCATGTTGCTCCTGTCTTCAGAGGAAGGCGTCCGCATGGGGCCAATCACTCGATCAATTTCCTCATGGACTTTGGCTTTGGGAAGAGATGGTTCAGATGAAGCCACTTGCCCCATCAGGACAGCTTAAGCAAGAGTGTGGCTAAAATGGTGCAGGGAGAGTGGAGGGAGACCCTGTTGGGCTTCCCCTCTGCTGCCTGCTCCTAGGCTAGGCGGGGTGGGGTGGGGGGAGAATAAACCCCTGCCTGTCTCCTCACTAGGGTGCGAGAAGATGCCTTCTGCAGGCAGTCCTGAGTGGGGCTGAGCCCGCCTTGGGGGCAATTGTGAGGGTCTGTTAAGGTTAATCCTATTGGTGCCTCCTTGCAGGAAACCTCTTACCTTGCACCTCTGGATACTTCATCAGGAAGAGGAAGCAAAACCTCAGTGTGGTGCTGATGGTCTCTGTCCCAGCAAAGAACAAATTGAAGACGGCCATGACCAAATTGTCCATGTGGAACTCAGAGTCAGGATTGTTTTTTTCCTGTCAAGAGCCAAGCTGCTAGTGAAAGAGTCCAGTTTATTTCCCTTGGGAGTTTTAGAAAGCCCGGGACTAATGTATTACCTGCTCCATTTTGGCCAGGAAGCAGTCAATGAAGCTCTGGGGGTCGCAGTGGTCCATTGTGGCCTGGTGCATCTTTACCCTCTCCTCAATGAAGTGGATAATCTTCTGGGAACATTGGCTGCTTTCGAGGTGCGGACCAGGGATCTTCCCCATAATCTCCGGGAAGAAATTGTAGAGCTAAGTTTGTCAGGGGATGAGAGATAGAATTGGATCACCCATGTGGGAGCCTGTGAGGCTTTCACTGTCTGCATCTCTTGCAAAGATGACCCCTACCCTCTATGCTGGAAGGGGGCTGGAAAACCACAGTCCCCCTCATCCTTTGGACCTGGTCCATGCTGCATCCCCCTGTTGACTCAGTACTATGGATGTGCCCAAATGGGCTTCCTGACATTTGATCTGTAAGGAATCGAATGTTAGAAAATCCATATTCATACGAATAGACCTTTCAAATGTGGTAGAATTCTATTTGATATGAATGCATTCATATGAATATCTGATATAAACAAATACATATCGGATACGTATCTGATATGTATCCGACACAAACGCATACATATCCGATACATATCCTATAAGCATCATATCCAACCTGAATCCACTTTTAGTCCACTCTCAATCCATGTTGAGTGCACTCTGGATCCATTGCAGATGCAATTGGCACAGCCACTTTCCTGCCTCCCCGTTTAACAAATGTCTGAAATATTTGTATTTGTACAAATGTTAGCGTACAAATATTGTAACATTCAGT
Organism: Aspidoscelis marmoratus; assembly: GCA_014337955.1. Taxonomy (NCBI): domain Eukaryota; kingdom Metazoa; phylum Chordata; class Lepidosauria; order Squamata; family Teiidae; genus Aspidoscelis; species Aspidoscelis marmoratus. The sequence continues at coordinate 1,228,032 of MTQE01003491.1, forward strand.
TTGTGTACGAATGTCCAAATTCGTATGAATATTGGATGTTACGAATATCCTTAATAGGCAGAATGGCTCTTGCTCCCACCGTGGCCTCTGAAGAGCAGATGCTGAGGAACCTCAATCACTTGCAACATTACCATTTCCTGGCCTAATGGAGTGAGTTCTGCATCTCCAAGGTACAAGAAACCCCCAGCCCGGGACAGACCCACTTTCTGCCATGCTCACTTCAGCCTCAGGTGTGGTGGCACTCCGGAAACGTTCTGTCAACGGGTTGCTCAAAGACAAGAATTTTTCATCACTGTATTCAAACCGATTCCCAAACACAATGGAGCAGATGATGTTGGCAACAGCGTGGCTAAGGATGGCAGTAGGATCAAAGGGCATCCCTAGGGGAAGAGGAGGGAACTCATGAGAGGTGTCATGCTTGCATTGCCAGCCTACAGAGTTTTTGGTGGAGGAAACTGGGTGCCCCAGTAGTTATTTATTTATTTATTTATTATTTACATTTATATCCCGCCCCATACCCGAAGGTCTCTGGGCGGGTTACAACCTTCAAGCAACAGATAAAAACAAAGTGTACATTAAAAAACTTTAAAAGATAGTTACTTTAGTTACTATCTTGGCTAGCAAGAAGGCAAGGCAGTGAAATGCCAGCATGTTGATTGGCATCCACACTTTTGATCCAGCATCCTTCTGATTGCTACAAATCAAAACCGAGTTTGCCCCCACCGAGTGTCAAGCCTCGTGCCCTCTCTGACTCCTTGGGTCATGAGGCCCCCGCTATTTCAGGGACCTGCCTTGGAAATGGATTCTGTCCCCCTGGATGCGGACAGCTCAGACTCTGATGCTGAGCCATGCCCAGAGCCAAGTTCCCTCCAGAGAGAGAGAAAACACCTGTGGCGCTCCCTGTCCCTCCATGCCAAACAGCTGTGCCAGAGGAACGGACAGCCTGAGCCCTTCATAGGGAAGTCCCACCCAGACACCTCCATTGCAAACGAAGGACTTTCCCGGCAACCCCCGGCCTGTGTTAATCTCTGGACTCCTGAGCCTTGACCGACTGACTGACGACAAACATCTGGTAACGTGACGCCCAGCTTGTCTCTACCTTTGACTCTCTATCCTAACTGACTCTTGGAACTGACTTGGCTCCTTGCTACCACTAGCCATGCATGTACATGTGCAAGCGCACGTGCTTTGCTGCTGCTGCTGCTGCTGCTGCTGCTGCCTACTCCGGACACAACACTGGGTCTATTCATAAGATAGGTGTGCTCCCACCTCTCCAGAGCTGTTCCTCCTGCAGTCCCTGGGCAGACAGTACAGGGGGACAGTGGGAGATCTAGAGGAGAGTGGAGAATGACTGCTCTGGATCCTTGCCACGCTCAGGGCTCGCAGCACATCGAGAAGCGTGGCAGATGCTGGGGTGCCGCAGTCCAGTGTACCTTGCATTTTATGGAATTCGCCCACCAAGCAGCGGGCCTCCTCGTGCACTCGCTCCTCAAGGGATCGTTTCCCCATCCCAAAATTCCGCAGGGTGGTGAGGGAGAATCTGCGGAGCGTCTTCCACCGTTCCCCATTGGAAAACACAATCCCTGCCAAAAAGGAGATGCCATGAGAGATTTAAAAGTCCCCGTTGGACTAATGGGAAAGGGACGAAGGCCTGTTAAAGAGCCGTACTTCATTTTATCTAGGCAGAGTTAGCAGCTTGTTGCATTCAAACGATTTGCACGCATTAGCAAATTTACGTTTAGCCTGGCATTAGATCTCCCCAGACTACTTTAGACACACGCACCCAGTGGCCAAACATTCACACAGCCCATCATTCTGGTTGGAAGCCAGGTGAACGTGCACCATCAGTGGCTGGGAAATGTGTTTTCAGGGCTTTCCTCTTGGAGTGGCCCTCTGATTGCCTTTCAGCCATTGTCAGTTTCAGCAAGAACATAGTGCAGGATGGACTGGCCATTGTGGGGCGAAACAGAGGCCTTCCTGCAGGCCATCTTTCGGTCGTATTAGGAGATCATAGCCATATCCAAGACCTTCTATCCCCGCCCTGGACAGATCCTCACCGTACTCCCTGAAGTCCGTGGAGAATGCTGGCAGCTGTCCACGCCCACTGAATTCCTCTCCATGGTCCACCAGGGCTTCCTTCACCACTCTGTAGCTGCACAAGACAACCACCCGTCTGAAGCCCAGGTATACGGTGAACACTGGGCCATACTTCTTGCTCATCTGCAGGTGGGGAGAAGAAACTGGGGGCTTTGCTAGGTTTTCTTCCAGGGTGGGAGGACTGCCCTGCAGAAAGGCTTAGTTTGGGTTCCTGGGAAGGAAGGTTGTGGAGCAGAAAGGCTCAGGTGTCTTTCACCCATATAGCTGTTGTCGGTGCCAAAATGGAAGAGCCCTGGTTTCAGCTCACATGGTAGGCACCGCAATCACCTCCTTATGTAAGGAAACTTGCAGATGTCCATGTTCACAAATGCCTCCTCAGTCAGTCCCCAGTCCCAGTTAGGTGAGCTGGGTCTTCGTACCACCACCTATCTCAGTTTCCTGACCTCAAATATCGTAGGGTGGAAAACTGAGCCTTACCTTTTCTAAAGACTGGATCACGTTCTTTCTGCCTACTTGGAGGAAATTCCCAAGGATGGGCAATGGGATGGGCCCAGGGGGGAGGCGGCCTTTGCTGGTTTTGGTCTTCCATATCCAGAGAAGAAGGACGCAACAAATTCCCAAGAGCAAGAGAGAAGTAATGAACACAGACTCCATTGGGTCCTGGTCGGCTGCCCAATCATCAAGGGATCTCCAGGCGTCTCGAAGTCCAGTGAGATTTATAGAGATGATGTCAGCGTGGGTTATTTGGTAACTTGCTTCCAAGGTCTACCAGAGGGGACCACCCAAAAACTTTCAACCTTATTGGCTCATACAGACTCCATTAGGAGGCAAGAAATGAGGGCGGCTGCAGAAGCTCAAGGTAACTCTTGGGGTGGGTTTCTTGTGGCTGCCTCTTTCCAGCCCACGAGAGATCATCAATTATTCAAAAAAATTGCCAAAGGTTACACAGTAACTAAGCAGAGAACTTCTCATGTGGAACATTTAATCCTAATCCCAATATCACAAAAGTTACCAAGGTTAAGGGAAGGAAAAAGAAATCGCCTTAAAAGCCAATGAAAGAAAAATAATAAGTGAGTAGTTTGTTTCAAAGAACAAAGGTTGCACAATTTATTGTCCCATGTGCCCCTGCCAAGTGTCTGTCTGGAGCTCCCAGGGAAGGGGTATGTAGGTGAAAAGGGCCCCTTCACCACCACTGCCCTGATCTAAAAAGTGTTCTTCTCCTGATGTGCTGCCAGCTCTGGATCCGAACATTTCATGGCCACCAAGATGAGAGGACAGCTCTAAATCGGTGGCCTTTCCCTTCCTCCTGAAACGCCTCCATCAGAAGCACCAGGGTCAAAGGTGGACCAATGGGTGCAGCCCTGGGGCTGCTCACCACCCAGCCTTCCCCTGCTTCTCCCCCCCCCCCAGAGAGCAGGGAGCCTGGCACTTCAGGGAGGCAAGGGGTTCAGGTTGCCACTTCTGGCCCAGAGGCAAGGCAAGGGCATCTTTCTGTCCAATGTGCCTTTTAGAAAGGTCTTTATTTAAGAATGTATATCCCATCCTTCACCAAAACATCCCAGGGCTGGTCACAAAAACAATAGGAATGCATAAGCATATTCTTGAAGCGTCTTTCAAATATAACCCTCCCTGCCCCTCTCTCCCTAGCAGGACCGCAGCCAGACGAAGCTGGACATCAAAGACCTGGGCAAACAGGTGTGTTTTAACAGGTGCCCAAACCTTACAACGCAAGCCACATCACCTTGGGAGGATGCAGATCACTGCAAGCAAGCAGGCTAGGGGGGAAGAGTTTGGGGGTTACCTTCCTTCTCCTCATTGCTATAACCCAGGAGTAAATGTCCCTCTTGAAGGTCCTTCTTCACCATCCTGCATTTTTCCACACCCAGTATCCCTCGATGACCACTTTGGCTTCTAAAATGAAACACCTCACCTCTTGGGTTCTGTTCCGCGTGATGGTCAAACTCTGGGTGTCCAGGTGCTGCTGAATCAGAATTCACTTGGTGTTTGCCCACTGCCCAGCTCAAGAGAACTGCAGCTGACCTCTAGCGGGCCAAGTCAATGGTATGTGCCATGACAGGGATTCCAGGTGTGCCGTTTGGTCTATCACGGTGAGCCACTTTAGTCTAGTGGTTAGGGAACCTGACTCTTATCTGGGAATACCAGGTTTGATTCCACCCTCCTCCATGAAGTCAGCTGGGTGATCTTGGGCTAGTCACAGCTCTTTCTGAGCTCTCTCAGCCCCACTCATCTCACAGGATGTTCTGTTGTGCGGAGAAGAACAGAAGGTTTATCAGCTGCTTTGAGTCCCCTTCAATGGATGACAAAAGCAGGGTAGAAAAGCCAACTCTCCTCCTCCTCCTTCTTCACCCTTCATGAAGCCAGCTGGGTGACCTTGGGCTAGTCACAGCTCTCATAGCCCCACCTACTTCACATGGTGCCCTCTGGGTTCTGTTCTGGTTAAGTATGTCAAAAGATTTGGCTCCCTGGATTTTTCTTCCGCATATCTGTTCGACAAACTCTTTGTTGCCAGCACGGCACTTTAGGCTGATGAACATCAGTTCAGGGCCGAGTGTTTGCCAATGGGGGTAGGGCCCGGACGCTGGGAGCTCCTCTACTTGCTGGCTCTATATATAGGGAGCCGAAGCCATGCTCAGGGACACAGCCGCACAAGAGAGATGGAACTCTGGGCCAACAAGATGGACCTACCCTGGGCCCTGAGCACGGTTCTCGCCCTGGTTCTGTCGTGCCTCCTCTTCTTTCACTTCAACGTGAAAAAAAGGTTCAGGGGGCTGCCGCCTGGCCCCACCCCACTCCCCTTCATTGGGAACATGCTCCAGGTGGATGTAAAGGAACTGATTAGATCCTTGAGAAAGGTGAGCCAATGGGTAATAAGGGTCTAGAAGCCAGTTTGGTCTAGCGGTTAGGGAGCCGGACTCTTACTGGGTTTGATTCTGTCCTCCTCCACAAAGCCAGCTGGGTGACCTTGGACAAGTCACAGCTCTCTTCTGAGCTCTCACAGCCCCACCTACCTCACAGGGTGTTCTGCTGTGGGGAGAACAGAAGCTTTGTCAGCCACTTTGAGTCACCTTAAAAGTAGGGTAGAGAAGCCAACTCTTTTTCTTCTAGAGGTAGTGAGGGGAGGGAGGGATTAAAGGTGCCCCTGTACCTGCATGGTTTCATGGGGTTTTCTGAGGAGATGGAAAAGCAAAACTGTTGGCTTGGTCAGTTCAGATTATAGTTCTGAGCTGCAGCATTGTTGGTTTTGGCCAGCTATAAGTTCTGGAGGGTTTGGGGTCTTGGAAGTAACTTGCATCTGTTTGACCGCAATTCAGTAGTAGGAGCAAGTTACACTTGTCTCACAGGGTGTCTGTTTTGGGGAGAAGAACAGAAGGTTTGTCAGCCGCTTTGAGTCCCCTTAAATGCACAAGACAAGTGGGGTAGAAAAACCAACTCTTCTTCTTTCCAAAGTGTTTCCCCCGCTTTTTCCCCCTGTGGAGTTTTCAGGTGCAACCTTTCCTAATTCCCAGGTTCACAAAGGTAGAATAGCTTAACACTTACATATTTGACATTCATGAGGTTTTCTGGGAACTTAATTCCCTCAACCAATAAAGGGCAGCTGTAATCTTCCCTGTTATTTTGCTTTTATTTCTGCCACATACTGAGCTTTAAATGTATTCAACAAATTCCAAGCATTGTGCAGAACTCTACTGACACTCAATGGGGCGTCCGAATGCCCTTCCATGTGCCAGAGGCTTCTGTCTGGGGGCCATTGGCCAATTTGTCGGAGGGTCATGTGTGTACGCTGCCCGGGCACACGGGAGGTCAAACCTTCCTTAGAACGTAAGAGGAGGCCTGTTTCCCCAGGTCCAGGGTTGGCGTGAACAGGGTCCTATGGGGACAAGTTTGCTTTGGCCTCCCTGTCTATGGGAGGGTTGCAGAATCAAACCGGTATTCCCAGATACATTCCACAGAAGGTCTTGGGAAATCTTGGGAAGAGCAAAGCGGCTGGCTTCCTCCTGGAGCTAAGAAACCTGCGGCTCGTCTTGCAGGCAGGGATGCCATGACTGAACCTGCAACCTCTGCCCACGCAGCGGACACTTTGCTTCTTGCTTAGGGCAGAGCTGTAAAAGAATATATTCTGGCTTTGCTCACTACTAGAAGTGGAATATTTCCACTAAACTGGCCATTTCTTTTAAATTTCCTGTTGTCCTAAGAAGTCCAAAATTCAAGGACATACATCCTGTCCTAAATCAGCCCGTCGCTTCCTTTCTTTCTGGCAGCTCAGCAAGGTATACGGCCCCATGTACACCTTCTACCTTGGCTCCCGGCCCTGCGTGGTCCTCTCCGGATACCAAGTGCTCAAAGAGGCCTTGATCGACAAGGCGGAAGAGTTCAGTGGCCGAGGCGACTTCCCTGCCGTCCAGATGTGGAGCAAAGGAAATGGTGAGCCCCAGTTTTGTGGGGGACAGCTTTGAAACCAAAGGGCTTCTTGGGGCTCTCTTTTGGCAGCCATGAATGCTCGTCCCCTCCCAACCCCCTGGATCTGTTGCAAGTCCAGCTGTAAAGGAAACACCTTGTAGGATCTTCTACCACAGCTTTGCCTTCTTTCGGGGTTGACCACTTCAGAATGTGATCCACACACACACTCAGATGGAGCTCCAAATTCAAGATTGGAGTGAGATGCAATCAGAATCAGTGTCCCTTCTCTGCCCACTGCCCACTCCCTTTCTGAGCATGTCTTACCTCCCTCCTTTTTTCTCAAACCCTTTATAATCTGGATTTCACCTACTGGGAAAACTCAAAGATAGGTTAATGGAAGCAAATTAGGCGCTTGAAGGGCCTGCTCTGCAAATGTTTTCCTTAATGCCTGAGTCCTGATTCACAAGCCCGGAGGATAACCTTTGGGCAAACTACCTGTGCCATGTCATGCTGCCCACAGAAACAGGATGCTCTGGAGGCATTTCTGCACCATTTCCCAAGATCAGCAGCACTTGTGATGTGGGGCAGCATTATGTAATTTCGTTCTTCAGGAAAACAGTAGCAGCAAGACCTCTATTCTACCACGGTCAGACCTCATCTAGGGTGTTTTTCCACTGTCACTAGAAGTACCCTTTCATGGGTACTTAATGGCATTTTTGTACCCATTAATGGGTACTTAATGGGTACTTCTAGTGACAGTGGAAAAACACCCTTAGAGTCCTGTGTCCAGTTCTGGGCATCCCGATTTAAAAGCACATTGACAAACTAGAGCAAGTTGAAAGGAGGACTACCAAAAATTGTTAGTGGCCTGGAAAACATGCTCTGTGAGAAAAGGTTGAAGGATCTAGGGATGTTTCGCCTACAGAAGACTGAGAGGAGATGTAATAGTGGTCTTCTTGTATCTGAATGGTTGTCACAGTGCAGAGGGATCGTTCCTATTCTCACTTGCACAAGATGGGGGGACTAGAAACAACGGGATGAAACTTCAAGGGAGTCAATGCAGATTAGATATCAGGAAAACCTTCCGGACAGTGAGGTAGTGGGTTCTCCTTCGCTGAGGCCTTCAAGCAGAGGCTGGGTTTAGGGAATCCTGCATTGAGCAGGGGGTTGGGCTGGAGGTCCCTTCCAACTCTAGGATTCTAGGATTCCACCACCCACCAGCAATGAACCTCACCAAGTCCCAAAACCCAGAGAGGACACCTCTGGGTTTATTCAAGGAAGGAGCTACTTGGAAGCATCTGTGTGCCTTCTGTCACACATGCCAACAGAGCCCTAACTGGTTGTTGTGCCAGCCCCCCACAGTTGGGCATCAAGCCCGGTGCAAAATCCTGTCTTAAGCATTTTGGGACCCTGATCTAGGCCTGGTTTGCTCCTTAACCCCCTGCTCTTTCCTCAGGCATCGTGTACGGCACAGGTGAATGCTGGAGGCAGCTGCGCAGGTTTGCCATCAGCACCTTGAAAAACTTTGGGATGGGGAAGAGATCCATGGAAGAACGAATTAAGGAAGAAGCCCAGTTCCTAGTGGCTGAATTTCACAAAACCCAAGGTTGGTTTTCTTGCCCGGAGTTGGTCCAAGCAGGAGATTGTGGGTGCCATCTTCACTTGGCTCACCTGCAGCATCTCTGCCTTGCAATGGGCACCTTTGATAGGAACACCAATTATGTGCCAGATTCCTGTATCTGGAGCTGTGTGCCTGAGAACTGTGCTGCTGTGTGATGCTGGGGGCAGTGAGGGGCTTGTCCATGGGCCCATAAGCAAAATGGAGTCAAGTGTTAAAGGCACCAAAACACTGCAAGGGAAAATAACCGAACGGCCGCGTCCATGCCGAAATCCTGCTGTATTTCCATCTTTGCTTGCGGCTGCAGTGGTGTAATTTTGCCCACACGAAAGGCGAGCAGGGAAATTATTTTAGCTCCTCGGCACAAGATTGTCTATACTACCGCTGGGAGAAGGATACTGATAATGGTAATTTATTTGGCACATGGATGGCTGGAGATTTGGTGTTATCAATGCTGTAGTTGTTATTCAGAGACACCTGCCAGCTTGTGTCTCGATTCGGCATTGATTAAAAGGTGTGGAAACAGAAGAGCAATTCTTTCGCCTTGGATATTTGTCATGCAGAACTTGGTGACTCTGGTTGAGGGACTGGTAGCATGAGACCAGAGAAAAGGGAAAGAGACCATATGGTTTATGTTTTGGATATTCAGGACAAAGAAGTATTAATGTGCATTACTACAAGCAAGTGAAACTTGCTTAGTGCTTATTTTAAAACCTGGTCTCGCCACCCTCCCTACCCCTCCAACTCACAGGCAAGCCCTTCGACCCAACCTTCTTCCTGAGCTGCGCAGGGTCCAACATCATTTGCACCCTTGTCTTTGGAGAACGCTTTGAGTATACAGACAGGAAGTTCCTCACATTGCTGGACCTCATCAACAGCAACTGGAAGCTCATGAGTTCCACTTGGGGGCAGGTAAGCTCACACAGGACCGGGGTGAGGCTGGCAGAGGGAGAATATCTTTTGACAAATCCTGTCTCTTGGTCGAAAACTGCCACAGAAGGAAAGAAGGAGCAGAAAGAACGGGAAGCATTGTGGAACTCTCCGGTATCTATTTCTAGGCAGAGGCCTGTGGCCGTGACTCGCAGGCCTAATTCTGAAAGCCGGATGAGGTGCTGAAGGAAGACAGGCTGGAGGGACAGGCTGCCATCTCTGATTTCCTTCTTCTTTCTCCCTGGATCCAGCTGCTCTTTACCTTCCCAAAGATCATGAGGCACGTTCCTGGCCCTCACCGCCAAATCTACAAGAATTATTTGAAGCTGGCGGAGTTTGTGGGCGAACGGATAGAGATGAACCGGCAAACCTTGGACCCCAACTCGCCACGGGATTTCATTGACTGCTTCCTCATCAAACTCCAACAGGTAAACTTCTGGCCTCTTCCTGCCTTGATATAAGCTGCTTTGGACAATGAAATGGAGGCCCGAGTAAAGAAGCGCAAACTCCACCAAGCGCATTTCAGGTCTCTTGGGGCATCCTAAAGGAAGCTCACTTCCTCCCCACCCACACTCCACCATCTCATATGAGGAGGAGCATCAAAACAGCCTTTCCATTACATCCACCTGACACAGGTGTCACGGGGAGGCAGCCCTGGGCCAGAGGCCATTTCCCTGGCCTCAGTTTCCTAGTTGTGGAATGTGAGCTGTGATGAAGATTATACTTTGCCCTAACCAGGAGAAGAACAAGCCCAGTACACACTTCAATGAGGACACCATGCTGAAGACCACAGTGAACCTCTTCTTTGCTGGCACAGAGACTGTCAGCTCCTCCCTGAGATACGGGCTCAGAATTCTGATGAGGTACCCAAAGGTGGAAGGTGAGCCTGAAAGGACAAGGTGATGCAGGCAGTGGGCATGCGTAAGATGGGCACTTCTCGGGGCCTTGGAGCGGCACAGCATGGTGCCACCATTGGCCTATGGGCTCATCAAGGGGTGCAGGAGCACAACCTAGAGTTGCAGGGCCGGCAGAGCCGTGGGGCCTTCCAGTTGCTTCTCGGGGTGCAGGCATGGTGCGATGGCTGGCTGGCCTTCTGCTGGGTCTGGACCAAGCCACTGCACACAGCCCTGAGCTCAGAATCCTGCACGGCCGCACTATTCACACCACCCTAAAGCAGGCCCTGCAGGCCATGGATAGATGTGTCCTAAGCTGGGGTGTGTGTGTGTGCTGTGGGTCTCCAGATGTTCCTGAACTACACCTTCCAGCATTCCACACCATTCACACCAGAGAATGAATAGACTTTTAGTTCAGGAACGTCTAGACGGCCTCCGTTGAGCACCCCTTTTCTATACAAGGTGAAAGGGATGCTCTGTCTTGTCAGTTGTTGTTGGCAACTCAGGAGCCAAGATATCCAAAGTCTCAGACATAAAGATAACAGAACAAGCTCCATGAGAAATCCTGGCCAGCTGCTGAGTGGAGAAGTTGTTTTTGTCTGTTTGAGTCCGGTTTAAGCCTCGATGGCAGCCACAGCTCTCTGCTTTCTGGAAAAAAAAAAACTCCCCTGGATCCCTCCCTCTCTCTCTGCCCCTCCCACCATCTCTACAATGCTCCCCTTGATTCTTCATGGACCCCTTTCCCCAGTGCTGTCCCTTGGGTCCAGCAGGAACCTTTAGAACTTCCCAGGCCTTTCCTTTGCCATAGAAAAACTCCACGAGGAAATTGACCGGGTCATCGGGACCAACCGCAGCCCTTGCATGGAGGACCGGAGCCAGATGCCCTACACAGAGGCCGTCATCCACGAGATCCAGCGCTACGCAGACATTGTCCCCATGGGGGTCCCCCACACCGTCACTCGGGACATTGAATTCCGCGGATATCACCTACCGAAGGTTGGAAAAGCAGCGGCAAGCTGTAGGTGTCTGTCTGTTCGCTCAGTTTGGTTCCTCACACGTTCCGTCTAGGAGGAGAGATCCTCAGCACCGTCGCCTCAGCTCCGCATATCCCATGGTGATCACCTTCCAGAAGCCATAGCTCAGGTTAAGGCCCTGTCCGAACATGGGATTATCCTGGGACCACACTGGGATTGCCACACTGTGGGAATCCCAATGTAGCCCCAGGAAAATATTGCAGAATCTCACATTATCGCTATTGAGGGGAAATGAGCTCCCACCACAGTTTATTTTTCCTGAATAGCAGTGTGGGCTGACCTGTCTGGAAGCTTACTCCTGTGATCTTAGGCCCAGATATGGCCACCACAAACAAACACGCAGAGCCCAAACTGGAAATGACCACTGCACACGCACAGGGTCTGGCGATTGTGCACTTCTGGGAATTTCACACCATCCGAATGCCCAGATGTGTGCAGCACAGGAGCAACCATCCAGGCACTTGGCAGAACAGCAAGAGGTGGTTGAATGTTCCCCTCCTGCTGTCTGGAAGCAGCCTAAGCTACGTGCCCATTAAGCGTATATCCTGCACAGGGAAAGCTAACCGGGGGGGGGGGCTGAGAGAAGAGGATTTCCCCCTATGTTATATTTAAATATATTTAATTGTTATCCATTTTGGTATTGTCGGGTACCACTGAGTTGTGGCTGATTCTTGGCGGACTGCGTGGGCACCTCTAGGCAGTTTTCCTGCCAGAGATACAGAAACGCTTTGCCTTTGCCTTTGTTTTCGTTTGCTGCTTTCGCTCTTTGTTAAAGCCTTTGTTAACCACGTTGGGCTTTCTGTCGGAAAGCAGATGGAAGGAAGCCAGCGTGAAATGGAGACAGAAATTAGTCACCACCTTTCCTCCCCCTTTCTGACCTGCTTCCCCCTTTCACCAATCCTAGGATCTCAACATCATCCCTCTGCTCTGTACGTCTCAGTTTGATCCCACCCAGTTCAAGAATCCAAATGCCTTTGACCCAACCCACTTCCTGGACGAAAACGGGAAGTTCAAGAAGAATGACGCCTTTATGGCTTTCTCAGCAGGTAAGCGCATGGAAGTGGTGAGGAGGTTCGATTCCTCCCTCCCCCATGAAGCCAGCTGGGTGACCTTGGGCTAGTCACAGCTCTCTTCTGAGCTCTCACAGCCCCACTGACCTCACAGGGTGTTCTGTTGTGGGGACAAGAGTAGAAAAGCTTTGTCAGCCACTTTGAGTCCCCTTAAATGGGTGAGAAAAGCGGGGTAGAAAAGCCAAATATTCTTCTTTTTCTTCTTCTTTCCCCATCTGCTGCACAGGGCATGATTGTGCTGTTTATTCTGCTCTCTCCCTCGCAGGAAAGCGCATATGCCTGGGCGAAGGCCTGGCCATCATGGAGCTCTTCATCTTCCTCACAACTATCCTGCAGAACTTCAAGCTGAAGCCCCTGATGAAACCTGAGGACATTGACATTACACCAGAATCGACAGGGCTGGGCAGCATTCCCCGTCCCTATCAATTCTGCCTCATCCCTCGCTAAAGGAGTGCTATGGGGGCAGTTGGTGTGACCATGGCTGGCTGCCCCAGTAAGACTTGAAAGCAGAAGAAGATCCCTCTCCTTCCTTCTTCCGTGATGCTCCTCTAGGTCAGAAGCCCCTCACCTGCCTTCTGCAAGCCACATCCCCCAGCTGAGACTGTTGAGCCTCCTTATTGTGAGACAGACAGAGGGGTTCCTCCCCTCCCACCTCGTTCCCTCGTATCTCAATGCTCACATCAGTGGACTCCTGCTACCTCTTCCACTTGCTTTTGGATGGATCTCCCCTTCCCCTGGACCCCTTCCTTCCTTCCCTGCTTCTCACTTTCCCCTAGTCACTTTCCTTGCTATTAAGGCCCCTTGATCTATGGCTCCAGCCCAATTCCAGGCCCATGTTTTTCAATGTGGAGCCTCCTTCTTGCCCCTGTTGCCACCTTCAGCAGGTATCTCATTGGGTGAGCTGACAAGCCTTCCATTCTTCTCCCTACAACAGAACACCCTGTGAGGTAGGTGGGGCTG
>MTQE01003491.1:1245600-1262067 GCA_014337955.1 Aspidoscelis marmoratus
TCAAGGGGGAGACTGTTCCATAGCCTAGGGGCCATCACTGAGAAGGCTCTACCCCTTTTGCTGCTGTGGGTGGTGGGACAAGCAGGAGGGCCTCCCCTCCAGATTTTAGGGCACGGGAAGGTTGATATGGGAGTAGACATTCTTTCAAACAGTTTGCCTTTCCTCCAGATTTATTACACAAAGCACCAGACAGGTCCTCCCCCACCCCCACCCCCACCCCAGCCTCCTCCCAATAGCCCTGCGAGGTTGGAACATATCCAAGCTTCATGGCTGGGATGGGATTTCATCATCAAGTCATCTGGACCAAAGGCTGTAAGATCGAACCACTACACCTCTCTGTTGGACCTTCAGACTTCAGTGCCACTCCGAGGGACACAACCAGCGTTGCCTCCTTCCTGGCTTCTTTGCAGGGGGGGTGGGGGGCAAGGAGAAACACATGCCTGGGAGGAGGGTTGGAGCAGACCGGGGGGGGGGGGAGTTCCAGTCCCAGCTCAGCCAAGGAAGCTCTGTGCTGGCCTGGAGCCAATTGCTGTCCTGCAGGCTGTTGTGTGGGGACAGCAGGAAGAGAAGAGAGAAGAACAAAGGAGGCTGTCCCGGGCAACTTGAGCCAGGGTCAAGGGCGCATAAGGGAGCCAGCGTGTGCGCCCCTGGGTACCCCCACTGGCCAGCTGAGCGGCCTAACAGAGCAGAACCGGCATGGGCTCCTGGGCCAGTGTGGTCGCTCTGCCACCACCCTGAGCTGGCTGGGGAGTCTTGTCCTGGAAGCCCCCGAGGTAGAGCCCCTTCCTTCGGCCGCAGTCCCGGGGGGTGGGTGGGCACAGTGGGAGGCAAATGCTCCCTAGGGAATCGTCAGCGTCCCTATGGGAAGGAACCAGGCACACTTCAAACCAGCCGCTGCCTCCCAGCTGGACTCTGCCGCCCACCTGAGGGCTGTGGTCACACGGAAGGTTTAATCCAGCTTCAGTCCACTTTCAGAGCGAGGGAATACACCAGCAAAGAGGCAAGCTCTTGCCGCTGCGCGCACACGTGCTCCCCCCTCTCCCGTTTCCCCAGGAGCTGTGCCCCTCCCTCCTCGATCCTACACAGGTAGCAGCTCATTTTTCAGGGCGCGATCGAGGCTGGGCTTGCAGCGGGCGCTGGAAATATAAATATCGCTTCCCCTGGGATGGCGTGGAAAGAGCTCTCCCCTCCCCCCGGGTGCCGCCCACTGCCTCCCTGTCCGGTCCTTCGGCTCAGCCCGGCTAGATCCGTGCTGGCTGCGGGCAGGAGGCGAGGGGCGCACAGCCATGGCTCCTGGGACGGGCACCATCCTAGCTTGGCTGCTGGTAGTCCTCTCCGCCTTGGCCTGGTTCCTGAACAGGCGGAAGCGAGCAGCGGCCAAGAGGGGGAAGCTGCCCCCCGGCCCTGCTCCACTGCCCCTCGTGGGCAACCTCCTCCACCTGGACCCCACAGAGATGCACCGCTCGCTGGAAAAGGTGAGGAGCTGCACCTGCCGCCCGCAGCCCTTTGGCGCAGGGACCCACAATGCCAGCCTGAGCCCCCGCCAGCCAGGGCCCAGGGTCCAAAGGCCACCCGGCTCAAAGGGCAAGCAGGCAGGGAGGACCGCCCCAGGGGAGGGGAAAGTCGGGAGCTCCTAGGCATCTCGGGGCTTCTCAGGTACTATGATGCTCCCTGGACCTTTGAGACGCCCACCAAGGGCAGGGGTCCTACCTTAACCAGTTTGGAAGAGGGAGGCCCTTGGGTCAGAACCCCACCCAGCCCCCTAAATACATCTTTCAGGCTGGGGGGACAAGCAGGAGGCCTCTAAGGCCATTTGCTGGGATTGGAGAGCAGGAGAAGGTTTGCCCTTGTCTCTGCTTGAGGTGCCCATGGGCAATTGATGGGCCACTGTGTGGGACAGGATGCTGGAGTAGTGGGCTGTGGCCTGACCCAGCAGGGCTCCTCTGTGGTTCTTATGGACTAGATGGGCTGTGGCCTGATCCAGCAGGGCTCCTCTGAGGTTCTTATGGACCGGATGGGCTGTGGCCTGATCCAGCAGGGCTCCTGCGAGGCTCTTAGGTTCTTGGTGACCCTGGGCCCACTGATGACCTTTCCACTTCGTCTGCCTCCAAGGGTTGTTGTGAGCTGCAGAGGATGGCTTGCAGTAGTCGTGCTGCTTTGTGGGAAGTACAGCTGGGTACAGGGGGGCACCCTCTACGCTCCATCCCAGAAGCTGCAAGCTTGGGTCTTTTGACCTTCCTCCTTGATTATGTAACAAACGGATGTGCGATCCTGGGGAAAGGGGGCAGGAGGGGGGGCGGGGAAGGGCAAGGTGAGCCACCCGCCTTCATAGCTCACAATTCAAACTCTCCACGCAGCCGGGGGGGGGGGCAGCACAGCCCCTGCCCTGCTGTTGGCCTCCGCTTTGCATTCCACTTTCGGGAGAAGAGTTGTCCACGTCTGGACTCCTGTGCTGCGGTTTCGCCTCACAGCCAAGCGCGTCTTGCTAAGGAGCAGCAGCCAGCCATAAGGGGGAGTCTATAGTGAGACCCATAGGGGGCAAGATTTCCTGCCCCTGATTCCTAGCTGGGGCTACGCTGGTCCCTCATGCAAGAGACTAGTGCAAAAACAATGTGCCCCATTTCTAGAAGTCGCATTTTGGGACTCTGCAGCACTTTAACCTTGATTGCCTCCTGCACTGCGGGAGGGGCCATCAGTGGCACAGAAATAAAGTCTAATTACTATTCCAAGGCAAAACCCAACCATTGTATAGGTGTCCGGGCCGGGGTGGGGGGGGCTCCAGAATACATCCTTAACCTTTGTCCTCAAATTGCAACCCCCCTCACCTATTGGACAAACTAATTCTGGATGCCCATAGAAGAGCATCTGCCTGCTACTCCTGCTTTGTTTTATTCCCTTTCAGAGGAACAGAGGCAAGAAATGTCCTTGCAGAAGTCGCTGCTTTAGGTGGCAGGCTTGGATCTGATGCCCCTGGGAGCTGGGGGGCAGGGGAGTGATGCCATGATGGTGCGCTTGCCCATATCCCAGCAGCCACCCAATGAGAGTGACCCGGGCAGCAGGATTCTGTACCTCAGGAGACCCCCGACCCCCCCGGCTAAGATCATGGGAGACTTCCTAACACCCTGTTCCCTGTGTGCAGCTGAGCAAGACATACGGTCCTGTCTACACCATCCACCTGGGATCGCTGCCATGTGTGGTCCTGTGTGGCTACCAGGCTGTGAAAGAGGCCTTGGTGGACCAGGCCGATGACTTCAGTGGCCGTGGTGACTTCCCCGTGTTCTATCGATTCACCCAGGGTAACGGTAAGTGCGGATGCTGGGGGTGTCACAGGGGACAGGCAGGCGCTTCCCTGCAGGGAGAGACGGGGGTAGCTGGGTCCTTTCTCCCAAAGGTGTTCCACCTGTTCGTTCTGCATGCAGGACTCATATTGTCAAGCGCTGCATGCCAGCTGCAAGGTGGAAGCTTTGCATGGGCACTGCCAATGTGCCAGGTAATCAGCAGACTATTTATCCCTGCATATAACCTCCCTGCATAAAGCCAGCTGTGTCCTATTAGTTGGCTGATTCCAGCCTCATCTGGCCACCCCGCGTACCGCAGAGTGAGGCACACACCCACTCTGCCCCCCCCCCAACTGCAGCGATGTCCTGCCTCTGCCTACGCAGGGATCGCCTTCTCCAACGGGGAAAAGTGGAAAGTCCTGCGCCGTTTTGCACTGAACGCGCTGAAGAATTTCGGAATGGGGAAAAGCAGTGTGGAGGCCCGGATCCAAGAGGAGGCCCAGTGCCTAGTGCAGGAGTTCCGGAAAACCAACGGTGAGACCTGTTGCCGTAACAAAGTTGGTGTGTCCCTGGCAGGTCCCCCTCCAGCCCCACACTGCTCCTTAGCGCCCCAAAATCCCTGCTGCGGAGGGGTGACGGGCTGATGCTGCCAGGACTCCCTCTTTGCCAGAGCCCCCCACCCCACCCTGGGGCCGGCCACCCCCATTCCTCTTACTCCTCCGTCCCTCGCAGGGGCTCCCTTCAATCCCATCCACCTTGTCTGCCGCGCCGTCTCCAACATCATCTGCGTGGTGGTCTTTGGCAAGCGCTATGACTACGAAGACGCGGAATTCCTCCTGCTCCTGGACTACTTCAACGAGAACTTCAGGATCATGAGCTCCCTGTGGGGCGAGGCAAGAACAGGCTGGAAGACCCATGGGGGGTGGGCACCAGGGCAACCAGGACTGGAGGCCGAGAGGGTGTGGTGGAGATCAGACTGGTCCTCTTGTCTGGTGTAGGGCAGCTAGAGGCCATTGCAGGGTCTTTTTAAGACCCCACATTGCCTCTTGTTCTCTTAAGGCAACCAGAAACAGAGAGCATGCAAACCCTCACTCTTAAGAGGGGGAGACGGCTCAGACTGAGGTTTTAGCAGTGTATGTATTTCCTGGGAAGGGACTAAGTGTGAAGTCTTCAACAGGGTTCCCAGGACCCAAATCTGTTTGCATGGCTGTGCCTTCTGTGAGCCAGTTTGGTCTAGTGGTTAGGGAGCCGGACTCTTTATCTGGGAATACCAGGTTCGATTCCGCCCCCCCCCCCATGAAGCCAGCTGGGTGACCTTGGGCTAGTCGCAGTTCTCTTCTGAGCTCCCACAGCCCCCCTACCTCACAGGGTGTCTGTTGTGGGGAGAAGAATAGAAAGATTTGTCAGCCGCTTTGAGTCCCCTTAAATGGGTGAGAAAAGTGGGGCAGAAAAGCCAACGCTGCTGCTGCTGCTGCTTCTGTGGTTCAGGTGAGGCTGCCCACGACACCTGGGACTACAGCTCCCAGGATGCCTGGGGAAAGAAGCCAATGGGAGAGCTGCCTGGTGCCCAGGGCTTCAGCAGGCCGCCAGCGGGGACTTTGCTGCTCAGGGTGCAAGCCATCTGGGCTGCTAGAGGCCCTCCTGCCTGAGAGCAACACCCTCTCTTTGCTTTCCAGCTCTACAACATCTTCCCGCGCCTGATGGACTTTGTCCCTGGTCCTCACCACCGGATCTTCCACAACTTTGAGAAATTGCGGCAGTTCATCACAGAGCATGTCCGGAGCCACCAAAAGCACCTGGACCCCAACAGCCCCCAGGACTACATCGACTGCTTCCTCCTACGCATGCAGCAGGTACTGCGCAACCGGAGGGTGCAAGAGGATCTCATACATCTGCATCTTGGGGTGGAGAAAGGCCAAGGTTCACCCAAAACAGGCAGCAGCCCAGAAGGCAGAGGGAAACCCCTCGTCCCATTGGGTCCCTGGGTCCAGGGTCTCCATTGGGAACATGGAAGGTAGCAAGTCGAATGACAAAGCCGGGAAGCGAGTAGCTCCGTTTGCTGAATCTAGAAGGATGATTCGGAGTCACGAAAGGGAAGGCAGCCTTTTGGCACTGCGTCCAAGTCACCTCCGTTCTCACCACGTTCAGGAGAAGCAAGACCCGCAGAGCTACTTCCACATGGATTCGCTGGTGATGTCCACCCACAACCTCTTCTTTGGGGGCACTGAGACCACGAGCACCACCCTCCGCTATGGCTTCCTCATCCTTATGAAATTCCCCGAGGTGGCAGGTGAGGATGGGGAGAGGACAGAAAAGGGCGCAGAGCCAGTCGGCCCCAAGCCTATAGGTGAGGATCATGGCTCCAGAGCTAAGCACCTGCAAAAGGTCCTGCTTCACCCCCATGAGGTGATCCGGGGGGGGGGGGCTAGAGAGCCAAGCCACATTCACGTGGCTCACCATCATGCACTCACCATCCCGACCTGTCTTTAGGAAGGGTTTGTGGTTCCTCCAGGCACCATTAGGAGCACCTCTGGGAAAGCGATTTTCCCTCAAAACTCAGTGCGGGGAAAAGGATGGTCACTGCTTGGATATGACTGGAGGAGCCAGTTTGGTCTACTGGTTAAGGAGCCGGATTCTTATCTGGGAATACCGGGTTTGATTCTGCACTCCCCCATGGAGCCAGCTGGGTGACCTTGGGCCAGTCACAACTCTCTTCTGAGCTCTCACAGCCCCACCCACCTCACAGGGTGCCTGTTGTGGGGAGAAGAACAGAAGGTTTGTCAGCTGCTTTGAGTCCCCTTAAATGGGTGAGAAAAGCAGGGTAGAAAAGCCAGCTCTTCTTCTTCTCCTCTTCTTCCTCCTCCCGACTTCTGCTGCCCCTGCTCCTGTTACTGCTGTATGGGGTGAAGGGTCCCCTGGGGTCTTACTTGCTGGAGGGGCTGCTGTGGGGTAGCCAAGAGCTCAAGAAGCCCCTTGCAGGATCCGAGTGCAGCCTGAAAGCCCCCCCCACCAGATTCTCTGTCCCCCTGATCTCCCCCTGCCTGTCCTTCTGCAGCTCGAGTCCAGCAAGAGATTGACCAGGTCATCGGCTCCGGCCGCGCTCCTTGCCTGGCCGACCGGAAATCCATGCCGTACACGGACGCCGTTATCTACGAGATCCAGCGCTTCATCACGATCCTGCCCATGGGGCTGCCTCGGGCAGTGACCCGGGATACCCCCTTCAGGGATTTCCTGCTTCCCAAGGTGCAAACCCCAAATCTGCCCAGCTTACCGCGGCTCTTAATGGCTGGGCCACTGGGCTGCCAGAGTCCTAACCAGGCCCCTTTTCTCTTCCATGCCTCCAAACCTGGGCGCAGGGGACCAACGTGATCCCTTTGCTGAGCACAGTGCATTCCGACCCCAGCCGGTTCAAGGACCCAGCCTCTTTCAACCCAGCCAACTTCCTGGATGAAGGAGACGCCTTCCAGAGCAACGATGCTTTCATGCCCTTCGCCCCAGGTATGGGAGGGAGGGGCTGGACCAAACCCAGTACTCCATAGGCCAGTGAGGGAGGGGCAGGTCCAGAGAGGGACACCAAATGCTGCTGAGATATGTCCGGTGAGAAGACAAGGAGGGGCCGCACCTACTTCTGAAGGAGATGTGGCCATGATTTGGTGTGCTGGTTTAAATAGTGGGGTGCCCTTCTCTCAGAGATGCCAACAGGCTGAGATCAGACTGTGGGGACACCATTCTAGGCTCCTTGCAGAGTCTCTGGGCCTGGGGATCGTAATCCTCACAGAATTGCTCCGTGGGCAGTCCTGGAGAGCAGGAAGGGATGGAGGGACAGACTGGGCCAAGGCTGCTGCCTCCAACCGCATCGGTCAAGAACGCCCTTCTCACTGAGCGGTCCAGGAACCGGGAGAGTCCTCCTGCCCCTCCTTGCTTCTTGCAGGGCTTCAGGTATGACCTGAGCCATCACCTGGCAGGGCAGTGTGGGTGCAGGCTTCCTGGAGTGGGAGCACAGAATTGCTTTAGGGTGATCAGCTTCAGGACGACCAAAGTTGGTTAAGAGGGGCGGGGCACTAATTATTCCTGAAAGTCTAAATATGGACGCTGTGGTCACCTCCCACTTCCTCCCTCCTTCTCCCGTCCAGGGAAGCGGATCTGCCTGGGCGCCGGCCTGGCCCGCATGGAGATCTTCCTGTTCCTGACCACCATCCTTCAGCATTTCACTCTCCACCCGCTGGTCCCGCCAGCAGAAATCGACTTGGAGCCACTCTGCACGGGCCTGGGCAACGTGCCCCGCCCATTTGAGTTCAGGGTCCTGCCCCGCTAGACCCAGAAGGAGCAGAGGAGGACCCACCCAGCTTGCTTTCCCCCCTGCCCCTCCCCTTCCTAGAGCGGGGAGGGGACCCCAGAGGCCCTGAACACAGCTTTGCCTCCCATGTAGCTATGTGGGTGGCGCCACTGTTGTGTGACAGGATACTCACGTGGCGGCTCCCCGAGGCATCCATAAAGCTTCCTCTCACCAGCAATCCCTTTTGTGTTTCCAAAATGTGACAAAGGTTGACTCACGTGCCCAGAAGTGAGGGCAGACCCCCCTTTTCAGAATTCAGGGCCAGTCTGACCCATCCGCAGGAGCTTGGGGCCTTCAGTGATGGTCGGCCCTGATGGCCGCAGGAGGCATCTAGCTCTGAAGGGCAGCGGTCAGAGGCTGGGGGCAGGGCAACCTGTCTGCCGCTCGTGGGCTTTGCTGGGCAGGTGGCTGGCCACTGTGAGGACAGGCTGCTGGGCCACGGGTCCAACCCAGGGAGGGGGGCTGTTCCAGAGCTCTTTGTGCTGGAGAGGCTGTGGACACCTCCCCCAATTCTCCCACCCCAGGAGGTACGCCCAGCCCACGATTAAGGAAGAGTTGGCTCTTCTGCCCCACTTTTCTCACCCATTCAAGGGGACTCAAGGAGGATGACAACGCTTTCTATACTCCCCACAACAGGCACCCTGTGGGGCTGTGAGAGTTCAGAAGAGAGCTGTGACTAGCCCAAGGTCACACAGCTGACTTCATGGAGGTATGCGGAATCAAACCCAGTATTCCCAGATAAGAGTCCGGCTCCTTAACCACTAGACCAAACTGCGCTTGGCCTTATTCTGGGATATATCTTGGGACAGGGGTCTGTTATCCACATGCCGATGAGGACTCTGGTTGGCATTGCTTGGTGGTGGCTATAGCCTGCATGAACATGCGGACAGAAGGCACCTGTCCTGGGGTGTAACCCAGAATAGGGCGAAATGCAACAAGACTTGCTACATTAAATCAGGCTGATGCTATAAACTAATTTTGGGGCTGAATGCAAGAGGCAGCGAGCGTCAGACTGTGCCCTCCCCTGGCCCCAAACTGAATAAGGGCCAAGGTAAAGGTGAGACCTACCAGGATTTTTTTTTTACCAGCCCATCATATTCTCCAACACCTGTTCAAACGCAGCTCCATTGCACCGCCTGGTGGCCATTTTGTGTACTGCAGGCAGACCTTCATTTCCCTAGATGGAGGCCCTATTTGCAAAACCAGATCTTGGGGTTTCCACTTGAAACCTCCCTCCTAACAGAAAAGGAAACACTTCACTAAAGTGAAGAGAAAAGGTGACATTCATTTGCACAAGCTACTAGATGGAAATGTAGAACTGATGGGCTTATAAACTCCAGGCCAAGGTAGCAGAGATATCCAGCACCCTAAACCTTAATCTTCTTGCCTATAGCAGGGACCACTATAGCAGGAAAATGCACATTGCCCACAAGGGTCCATTTTCCTCACTGCCACTTTTTGTTTTTACTACCATCCGGATCACCTCACAACTCTGGCCACCTAGAGCAACAGGGAGATTTGTACCCACGCTGCCCTTCCACGATGGGGGTTCCTTTATCTCATTCTTGAAGACTCCAAGGGTGGCAAACGGACTCCCAGGACCTGGTGCTGCTCACCCCCTGCCAGCAATTTGTCTCCAGGAGAAGGAGAATTTATGTGCCCCCCCAGGACCCCTCCCTCTCCTATCTGCAGAGTCAACCCAAGAAGAACCATTTTCTCCCCAGCAGAGCAATTTCTGACCATTACACCTGCTCTCTTGAAGTCTAAGTCCATCAGCACCTCCATCTAGAGTCCTGTGTCCAGTTCTGGGGCCCCCAGTTCAAAAAAAGACAATGACAAACTAGAGCAAGTTCAGAGGAGGGCTACCAAAATGGTCAGTGGTCTGGAATCCATCTCCTATGAGGAAAGGCTGAAGGATCTAGGAATGTTCAGCCCACAGAAGAGAAGACTGAGAGGAGACGTGATCTGGTCTTCAAGTATCTGAAGGTCGTCACAGTGCAGAGGGATCGTCCCTGTTCTCACTTGCACTGGATGGGGGGACTAGAAACAACGGGATGGAACTCCAAGGGAGTCAATACAGATTAGATATTAAGAAAAACTTCCTGACAGTGAGAGCGATCAGTCAGTGGAATAGGTTGGCACGGGAGGTGGTAGATTCTCCTTGGCTGGAGGTCTTCAAGCAGAGGCTGGACCTCCATCTGTCTGGGGTGGTTTAGGGGATCCTGCATTAAAAGCAAGGGGTTGGACTGGGGGTCCCTGGGGGTCCCTTCCAACTCTAGGATTCTATGATTCTACGTCCAGCTCAGTGTACGGTTTTTCTCCCCTTGGGCCCTGGCACTTGCTTTCCAACCTGTGGCCACTGGCCGCCCTGCCCTTTCGGTCCTTCCCTCTTTGGGCCATCAGCTCCTTCCTGCCCCAGGAGAGACTCCTTGGCTGTTCTTCAGGAAAGAGACCTCCTCTGGTGGCCCCCTGGCCTCACTCTGGTTCAAGTGCTCCTGGCCAGGTAGAGAAACAGGTGTATTGCATCCACTGGACACGCTGCCCGTTTCCCTTGCAGCTACCCCAGAAGGGGCTCACAGCACACACTCTCGGCAGAACGGGCCTGGACACCCTTCCCACGCGCCCCCCCCCAAAGAGAGAACAGCCTGCTGGCGATTTTCATGAGGTAATGTTTATTCCGTCACATCTCGGATTCTCCTCTTCCTCCACCTGTTCTTTCTGCCTCCTCCCCTGGGCTCCTCTCTTCCGGTCCGTCTGGCTCCCTGCTGTCTCTGATGCGCAGGTGGATTAGCGAGAGCACAGCAGCAGCGCTGGGGAAGGGGTACAAAAAGGCCCCAGCTCGGGGTGGGGTGGGGGGTTCGGCCCCCACTTTTGAGGAAAGGCAGAAGAGCTCTCCAGCGCACCAGCAGCCAGGGAGACGCGGACTCACTCGTGCCCCTCCTTTTGCGCAGGCCTCAGCGCACTCTCAGCCCCCATCCTCCTCGGCTCCAGCCAGAGACCCTCCAGCCGCACCAAGTGGGCTTTGCAGGTTTAGTAGACACAGGTGGCGGCGGCGGCGGCAGCAGCAGCAGGCAGCTTGAAATGGCCAAAGAAGGGGAACAGGTCTTTGGCTGTCTGGTTTCCATGGCCGTGCCTGGCCGTCCATCAGGTGGGGCTGTTTGCCTGGGATCCTGGGGAAGGCCCCTCTCTCTGAGCAGATGCTAAAAGGCAGGAAGAGCAAGAGAGGCCGAATTACTTTGCAGGCAGCTAAGAAAAAGGCATCTTGGCCCCCGGTGGTCAGTTCACCTGCTGTTTCTCCGTGGCAGCAACCCAAGCCGCTGAGCCCACTCGGAAGCCCCGAGTCCCCCAGCCCGCAGGAGCCCCAAAGATTTCTGTCGAAGCCGTATCGCCTGCCCCAGGAGAGAGGCCGAAGCTGAGCGGTCACTTGTTCACAAGCAGAGCTCTGAAAGAAATCTGGGCGGCCGTGTCTTTGCTCCCCGCACAACCTCATCCCCTTGGGTGGCAGGAGCACCCAGCCTTGCCCACCCCAAAGCAGGGGCTCCCTGGCTCAAGGGTGCAGAGAGACGCCCGCTCTGCCCCACACAAGTGCCAAGTACACACTGTGCCTGAGCCCAAAGGTCTGCAGGCGTGGGTGGAAAAGAGAAAGCGGGTGCTTGTGAACAGCCCAGAGTCTGGGGCAGAAGACCTTAGAGAAGAAGCTGGCTGGGCTCTGCCTTGCTTGCCATGAGGGCACAAGCTGCCATTAACCAGGCTGAAGCACGAACTCAACTGCGCTGCAAGGCAGGAGCCATGCGGTCAAGCGAGACAAAGCCGAAGAAGGAGAAGCACGTCCAAAGGGCCAGAGCTCTTCTGCGGGGACCACAGGTGTGTCCCAGGGCTGAAGAAAAGGGCAGGGTGAGCCCAGCAGGACCTAAAGGCCCAAGAGGCACTGAGCTGCGGGTGCTGAGGGCACAGGGCCAAGCGCAGCCTCAACGCAGGTAGCTGCAGCGTTACTGCAAACCTTTTCAGCCAGGTCCCAGGACAGCTGGCATGCTGGAACCCTAACCCCTTAATAATAACCATAAAGTTACATACCCATTTGGTGCCTCCCTTTTGCTTCTGCTCGCTCCTTGGCATCAAAATACCAAACAGTGATGGCGAACCTGCAAAAGGGTAGAAGGGCAGTAAGAAGGCGGTGTGGCTGGATTCAGGAACTGGGACCCAAGGAAGAAGGGGCAGCAATTTCCTTCACGAACACCAAAGTCCTATTAGGAATCTGTTTCCATCAAGACCCAGACATGTTCTCCTCCCTCTTCCTGCAGGCTGCAGAGGGAAGAAGGGAAAGAGTTGGCTTCTCTACCCCACTTTTCTCATCCATTTAAGGGGACTCAAAGCAGCTGACAAACCTTTTGTTCTTCTCCCTTAAGGGGACTCAAAGCAACTTCTTCTACCCACAACAGAACACCCTGTGAGGTGGGTGGGGCAGTGAGATCTCAGAAGAGAGCTGTGACTAGCCGAAGGTCAACCAGCTGGCTTTGTGCAGGAGTGTGGAATTAAACCCGGTATTCCCAGATAAGAGACCGGCTCCCTAACCACTGGACCAAACTGGCACAGGGACTGCCAAGACAAATTCACTGGCATCTTCCAGGGCATTTCTCAACTTTCCACCCCATGTTTCCTGGCCTTCCCACACACAAGCACTAAGCCAGACTGTCCCAATTAGCTTCTGAGATCAGACGAGATTAATGGGGGCAGCTAAAGTGCTAGGCAATACCTGTTACCTGGGAGAAACACAAGGAGCCCGGGTTCTGGGCATGAGGAGGAAACCTTAAGCTGCTGTGTTTGCTCTACGGTCCACCAACTGCAAGGCTAGACTTCATCTCTGAATAGCAGTGTTTGGGGGCCACCGTCCTGTGTCCCTAACTGAGGTTGCCTCTGGCTGAGCACCTTCTAAAATCTGGACCCAGAATCCTGGACGCAAGGGCAGTGTGCGAGGGGGCTCAGGGCCCGTCATTACCTGGTGGCGTAGGCAGGCTTCACCTCATGCGGGTTGCGCCGGTCGGACCAGAAGATGAGCAGCCGGTCAAAGATGGGCTCGATGTTTGCAACAACAGGCCGGCCCTCTGGAAAGATCTGCAGGATCCCACCGTGAACCTGACTCCGACAGGGGGGGGGGAAATGACACCTGCTCACAGCCTGGCCTTGGGTGGCAAGCCCCCCCCCCAATTAAGCTGCTCTGTGTCCCAGCTAGAGATTGGCAGGACCAGAAGGGGGCGATGCCCTGATCCCTGAGTGGAGGGGGGGGGAGGTTGCCTCTGCTTGAAAAGGAGGCCCCACCCGTGTCTCCTGCTGGACCCTCTGGGGTATTGTGCAGGATGCAGAATCCCACCCTCAGTCACACGAAGTGTCTTGCACTGGTCACTCTGTGAGGAAGGGGCTACATAGGCTCTCAGTACACACACACACAGTCCCATCCCATCCCTCAGGACGGAGCCCTCCAGTCCCCGTGGCCAGCTGGTCCCCTTCGGCCAAGTTCACTATCAGACCCCAAAGTCGCAGTGGGATTTTGCATGCCGGTGGGTAGGAAGAAGAAAGTGGGGGGGGGGGTGCAAAAGGGGGTGAAGGGGAAGAAATCTGCCATGCACGAGACCTGGGGTGGGGTAGGGGGCGCAGGCGTGAGAGTGGCACAGAACGCCCTCCTTTCTTTCTTCCTCGTCGCCCTCCCTCCTGCACCTGGGCGCATCACCTACCTTGCTATCCCACTGCCGGTTTAGGTAATATATGCAGGTGACGCAGCGCCCGTCTCCGTGAGGGTTATCCACATGCCTCACATAACCCATGCCGTTGCCAGGGTAACATGCCACCATGGCCTGGAGGGGGGGGGATGAGAGAGGAGGGGTTTCATTGCAGGGCCAGGACCAAACAGCTCACAGATCCAGCGGCCCTCCCCTGCACTGTTCCACCCCGTCGGGATCCCTGCTCGCCTCAGCCGATGAATGGATCTCCCCAGGAGAGCAGCGGAGGCAGGGCTCAGGGCGGGCAGGGTCTGGGCAGCACCAAGGTGAGCACCGAGACCCAGGGAGAAGAGGGGGTGCCGAGGTGAACCCCAGCGACTCCTCTCGCCCCTGGCACCAGGGGAGCTGCTGGGCCCAGCTGAGCTGGGGCCCGTCCAGGCCAAACGCCTGAGCCCCACCCCAAGGGGTCAGAGTGTCAAACGGACCCTTCTCCCCTTCTTACAAGGCTCATCACTGGCTCACGTGGGCCCCATTGCCAAGGCTGCTCTGAGGAGCCCATTACGGACACCCCCCCCAATAATCTGGGGCAAAAGCAGAGCCGCCTGGTCTGTAGCTCTTCCGAGGGACCACGATACCATGCATGGGAGGGCGGGTGTGTGTGGGGGGGGGGGACAAAGTGAGAAGAGGGAGGGAAGCAGGGCACAGAGAGAAATGCTTCATCTGTTGGATTTCCAAAGCAATGGGGGGGGGTGACACAAGACTGGGGGTGGGAGGCAAGGTGCACCGTTACAGCAGGCCTTTAGCCTGTGGGGAACTGTGAAGAGAAGCTGAGTTCTTGGCGGGGGAAGAAAGGCCAGAGCCCCCAGCCCACCGCCATGGCCTCCTCCTGGGTGGCAGCCAAGCATCCATCTGGAACTCGGGGCCAACGCTTACAAGGCCCAACCCTAAAACCTTTTACCCCAACGCAACCCAACAGCAACCGAGGGCAGGGAAGGAACTGAGGGCAAGAAACCCTCTTGGGGACCCCATGCCACCAAACACCCTGCCCCTCCAACAGTGCAAGTCCCCCGAAGCATCAAATGCCAGATCCTGCAAGTCTGAGAAAAGGTCCCTTGCACCCCGCCTGACCACAAGCCCCTTCCAGCCTCACTTAATGAGGGAGCACTCTCTGTGTTCTCTCAGTACAGAGCAAAGAGAACTCTGCACATGCTCAAGGGCTCTCTGCTACTGAAAAGAAAAAGAACTCAACTCCAGAGGTGCACGTGTGTCAGGGGTAATGCTGGAACATAAGAGAACATAAGAACATAAGAGGAGCCCTGCTGGATCAGACCTCAGCCCATCTAGTCCATAAGGACCTAAGAGGAGCCCTGCTGGATCAGGCCACAGCCCCTCTAGTCTATAAGAACCTAAGAGGAGCCCTGCTGGATCAGGCCACAGCCCATCTAGTCCAGCATCCAGTCCCACACAGTGGCCCACCAATTGCCTGTGGTTGGGGCAGCAAAAGGGCAGAGTTCAGGTGCCACCCCAAGCAGTGAATGGGCAAGGAAAGGGGCCAAGCCCTTGACCGCATCACTCTATGACTGCCCCCACCTCGTCTCACATACACACGCGCAAACACCGCTGGCTGCCCACAAACATTTCCAAAGAGCCTTTGAAAACCAGGCAGGGAGATCCCCGCTTGGTTCCCTTCTTCCTCCCTGCAAGAAAAGCAGCAGCCAATCAGAGCTGCAGAACTGGAGGGGGGGCAGGGGGGAGGGGGGGAAGGCTAGCATGTCTCCTTCCCTCTGTTCCTGGGAGCACCAAGGACATCAAGTCCCCATGACGCAGGATCTATCTATGAGTAAACCGGGCCAGCAGCCCACGTGGCTCATTCTACGACGGGTCAGCCGAGGACAGCAGCAAGCCAGCTAAAATTCCCGCCACCCCAGCCCCAAGCTGCTCCAGGAAGGGCCTGGAGATGATGCCTCACAGGGACCAGCAGAGATCGAGATGGGGCCCTGGGCCCTGCTGAGCTGAGGGGTGTTTTCCAAGCTCACGGGGATACCAGCATGTAATTCTTGCAGACCTGGACACAGCAGGAGAGAAAGAATCCAGCGGTTCACGTTTAAGAGGAGTCAACACCCCTGGGAGAAGCAAAATGCCTCTTGGAGTCCCCTGGACAACAGCCTTTCCCCACTTTGCTGCCAAATCCAAAGGTGGGGGCCAGGAGACCTCCCTGCCCACCTTCTCTGCCCCCTTATGAATCTCACTCATAAGAACCTAAGAGGAGCCCTGCTGGATCAGGCCACAGCCCATCTAGTCCATAAGAACCTAAGAGGAGCCCTGCTGGATCAGGCCGCAGCCCATCCTGTCCATAAGGACCTAAGAGGAGCCCTGCTGGGTCAGGCCGCAGCCCATCCTGTCCATAAGGACCTAAGAGGAGCCCTGCTGGGTCAGGCCGCAGCCCATCCGGTCCATAAGGACCTAAGAGGAGCCCTGCTGGATCAGGCCGCAGCCCATCCTGTCCATAAGGACCTAAGAGGAGCCCTGCTGGATCAGGCCGCAGCCCATCCGGTCCATAAGAACCTAAGAGGAGCCCATCTAGTCCAGCATCCTCTCTCACACAGTGGTCTACCAATTGCTTCTGGGAATCCCAAGCGGAGGCAAGGGCAAACCTTCTCCTGCTCTCCAATCCCAGCAAACGGCCTTGGTGGCATCCTAACACCTTGGCTGTCCTGCCCCAGAACCTAAGGAGAAACCAGAGAAAAATTCTTGCCAACATTCATTAGAAAAAACACAAACCCATTAAATTCTGTCCCGCAGTTTTCAGGCATTTTTACAAGAATGACCCATGGAGAAAAATTCAAGAAGCATCTGCAAGAAGAGAATCCAAGACTTCCCAAAGACCAGGAGGAACTTAGCCAAGCCGGCTCCCAGTGTGACTCCAACACACAAATCCCAACACAGTGCCGTTTTATGCAAGAGCAAGTTTGTGCATAAGACTGATGGAAGCAGAGGCAGCAGCATCGTTGCCTTTTCTACCCCACTTTTCTCACCCATTTAGGGGACTCAAAGCGACTGACAAACCTTCTATTCTTCTTCCCACAAATGACACCCTGTGAGGTAAGTGGGGCTGGGAGAGCTCAGAAGAGAGCTGTGA